>CM038143.1:211677562-212110738 GCA_021437245.1 Aegilops speltoides | reverse complement strand
AGAGAACATAAGAGAAAATAGAAAGACTCCAAAACATATGTACTTCATCTAGATAAAGGTCGGCGACAAGGTCACCTATGTTTGAGTATATTGACTTAGGAGTCAAATGAGGACATTTGATCATAGGTCATACTCATCATTTAAGCTCAAAATGGGGTTGCCATTTTTCAATTAAGCATTTGATGTGATCACATCTTATGAAGCTGCTTGTACTCATGACTTTGAGCAAAGCTCCTTAAAGATGTGAAGAACATACCTTGGGCTTGTTGTTGCTTTGTTCATGTAGGTAAACTTGATGTAGGTGCTCCATTGAATGTGAAGTTGGAGCGCCATTTCCACTTGTGTAGTTCATCTTCCTACATGGGTTAGGCAAGCAAGGAAATACTCAAGGATATCCAAGATGACAAGAGTGAAATACTAGATGTATAAGATGTCAAAAGGATATGTGGAATTTTGTTCCTTGAACTCAACATCCCAAAGGGCTAGATACTTGGTCAATGACAAGATTACTCATGATTTGAGTGTGTGGTAATCTTGTGGAATGTAGATCATCCAAGTACCTGCAAGGAGTTAGATGCAATACAAGGAGGCAAATGTGTCCAAGACATATGATCACCATCATAAGAGAAATATCAAGGATTAGTCAAGTGGGCTCATGCCTTGCATGCATCAATGGAGTTCTCACTCCAAGTTTGAAGCATCAATGATGTTCAACTCACTCCTTAAGCAACAAAACACCTTCTCATCAAGAGGTTTTGTAAAGATGTCAGCGAGTTGTTTGTCAGTACGAACATGCTTAAGATTGATGTCACCTTTGGTAATGTGATCACGAATGAAATGGTGACGAACTTCAATATGTTTCGTTCGAGAGTGTTGCACGGGATTGTGTCCAATTTTAATCGCACTCTCATTGTCACAAAGCAAGGAACATGTCTCACATGTATCCCATAATCCTTAAGCGCTTGTGTCATCCATAGCAATTGAGCACAACACTAACCGGCAGCAATATATTCCGCTTGGCAAAGGGATAATGATACGAATTTTGTTTCTTGGAGGACCAAGATAGAAGGGATCGACCAAGGAATTGACACGCACCGAAGTTGACTTTCTATCAACCCCTCGCACCGCATAGTCCGAGTCGGAATAGCCAACAAGGTCGAAAGAGGCCCTCTTAGGATACCAAATGCCAAAGTTTGGTGTGTGTATCAAATATCTCACAATCCTTTTAACAGCTTTAAGATGACATTCTTTAGAGGCTGCTTGATATCGAGCACACATGCATACACTCAACATTATGTCAGGACGAGAAGCACAAAGATATAGTAGAGAACCAATCATAGATCGGTAAACCTTTTGATCAACGGGTTCTCCATCTTTTGTCAAGTCATTATGTCCACTTGTAGGCATGGGGTTCTCATACCTTCTTTCTTGCATGTTGAACTTCTTGAAGAGATCCTTGGTGTACTTTGTTTGTGAGACAAAGGTACCCTCCTTAGATTGCTTGATTTGCAACCCAAGGAAGAATTTGAGTTCACTCATCATGGACATCTCATACTTCTCCGACATGAGCTTTCCAAACTTCTCGCTAAAATGAGGGTTAGTTGAACCAAAGATAATATCATCAACATATATTTGGCACACAAATAGTTCACCATCAACCCTTTTCGTGAACAGCGTTGAGTCTATTTTTCCAATCTCAAAGCCTTTTTCAAGAAGAAAGCTAGTCAAGCATTTGTACCAAGCTCTAGGAGCTTGTTTAAGACCATAAAGAGCTTTGTGCAACTTGTAAACATGATTAGGCTTTTTGGGATTCACAAATCCGGGAGGTTGTTTCACAAATACTTCCTCCTCAATTTCACCATTTAGGAAAGCACTTTTGATATCCATTTGATAGAGAGTAATATCATGGTGATTGGTATAAGCAAGAAGAATGCGAATGGACTCAAGTCTAGCAACGGGGGCATAGGTCTCACCATAGTCCATACCTTCGACTTGTGTGTAACCTTGAGCTACGAGAGGAGCCTTGTTGCGGATGACTTGTCCATCTTCATCTTGCTTGTTCAAACACCCATTTGGTTCCAATGACGTTTTGATCATCCTTGGGCTTCTCTACCAAAGTCCATACCTTGTTCCTCTCGGTTGTGTAGCTCTTCGTGCATAGCGCTCACCCAATCCGGTCTTCAAGTGCTTCTTCTACCTTCATAGGTTCAATACTAGAGATAAATGAGTAACGCTCACAAAAGTTAGCTAAGCGAGTTTTAGAGCGAGTAATTCTCCCGGAGTTGATGTCATTGATCATTTGTTCCACGGGATGATTTTTCTTGACTCTTGCTCGGACTCGGGATAGCTTTTGTTGAGGTTGTGGCTAAGCTTCCTCATCATCTTCATCTTCCTCTTCTTCTTCTTCATTGTTGTTGGTGTTGTCTTGAGGCGGTGGAGAAGGAGGTTGTGGTGGATCTCCTTGTTGCACTTCCTCATCTTGGTGAGTTCCACTTGTGGAGGCCTCCATGTTGCCTTGAGGTTCATCTTGCCGTGAGGTAGGGGCTCCACATATGTAGATGAGGTACTCTCCTTCACTTCCATGGGACGGATCTTTCCAATAGATAAATCTTGGATAGCTTCCGATGGGTCCTTGTCTCCTACATCAATAGGCATTTGCTCTACTTACGACCCATTAGATTCATCAAACTTCACGCTCTACCGCCTCTTCAACCTTTCGGTGAAATTATTGTAGACACGGTAGGTGTGGGAGTTTGATCCATAACCAAGAAAAAGCCTTCATGAGTTTTAGGAGCAAATTTAGACCGACGATGCTTATCAAGGATATAGCATTTCAACCAAAGACACGAAAGTATCCCACTTGGGGTTTGTTACCGTGAGGAGCTCAGATGATGTCTTGCCGAGGAGCTTATGAAGATAAAGCCTGTTGATAGCATGACAAGCTGTCTCGACCGCTTCCCCCAAAAATGCTTCGTGTCTTGTATTCATCAAGCATCGTTCTCGCCATCTCTATGAGCTTTCGGTTCTTCCTCTCAACAACTCCATTTTGTTGAGGAGTGTATGTAGTCGAGAACTCATGTAGAATCCTTCCTCATCGAGAAAAGAGTCTACATTGGCGTTCTTGAACTCCGTTCCATTGTCACTCCGAACTTTCTTGATCTTCACCTCAAATTGATTTTGGGCCTTTTTGGCGAAGGTTTTGAAGATTTTCTGAACCTGTGATTTGTCATCAAGGAAAAATACCCACGTAAATCTGGAATAATCATCAACTATAACTAGACCAAAGGAGTTACCACCAAGGCTTTTGTAAGCATTGGGACCGAAGAGATCCATATGAAGAAGCTCAAGCGGTCTCCTTGTGGTCATGATGTTCTTCACGGGATGACTTCCACCTACTTGTTTTCCTGCTTGACAAGCACTACAAAGTCTATCTTTGTCAAAGAAAACATCTTTAACGCCAAGAATATGATCACCTTTGATCAGCTTGTCTAGATTACGCATACCAACATGTCCAAGCCTTCTATGCCATAACCAACCTTTAGTGGATTTAGCAATGAAGCAAGCTCTAGGTTGGGCTTTCTTAGTGAAATCAACAATATATAGATCACCTCTACGGATACCGGTAAATGCCATGTTATGATTGTCACGACGAAAGACTTGGCAATCTACTTCGGTGAATAGCACATTGAATCCAAAGTCAGCTAATCTAGACACGGAAAGTAAATTGTATCCAAGAGATTCTACAAGCATGACATTTTGAATAGAGCTATCATGAGATATGGCCACCTTACCAAGGCCAAGTACCTTACCCTTGGAGTTGTCTCCAAAAGTCACATAATTGCATGGACCATCGTTCTTTGCAAGCTCTCGAAACATGTCTTTGTCTCCGGTCATGTGGTCGGTGCATCCACTATCAAGAATCCACTCTTTTCCACGGATATGTAGTCTCTCAGATTTGCCATAAGATTGAGACTCTTCATGATCTTGTCTAGCTCGGTGTCCTAATCGGAGTAATCATCATCATGCTCATGCTCATCATCATATTGACCCATAGATTGTTCATCATCAACACCTAGGTCAATTTGATAACTACTTGCATTAGTTTTGTCAATGTGACAATAATCATCGAATGCAATACAAGAGCATTTCTAATTAGAACATTGATAAGACCGGATCACCCTTCTTTTCATAAGATCATGAAGCTCAAAGAAGCATTTATCAAAGTTGGGATCATTAGAGCGCATCATATCAAATTCAATAGTCTTGTATAGAATTTCATCAAGACCTCTCAAAGAGTAGTCCGAATAAAGTTCTTCCAAGAACTTCCACATAGCATAGGCGCACTCAAAGTTTGTAACGAGCTTAAGCAAGTTATCGGGTAACCCTCTAATGATAAGATTTATAGTCCTAAGGTTACGAAGCAAATCAAGCTCTTCATCCATGGTAGGGTGCAAGGGGTCAAATGGAGGCACATAGGGGGTCTCAACATATTTGCGCAAGTTGTACGTCTTAAAGATAATAAGCATTTCAATCCTCCACGAGTTATAGGACACTCCATTAAGAATAGGCACTCTATGGCTAATACTCCCAAACGTAGACACGTCCATCTTCCTCCAATGGTGTGTAAACCAAAGCAATGGAGACCAAAGCTCTGATACCAATTGAGGGATCGAAGAAGGTGAGAGTGTCTAGAGGGGGGGTGATTAGACTACTCGACAAGATAAAAATTCTGTCTTTTATCAAGGACAGATTTTGGCAGATTTTGCATAACACACAAGTCAAGTAGCACAGTACACATGCAATTCTAGAGTATGGGCAGCGGAAAGTAAATTGCACAAGTAGTAAAGAGAAGTGGAGAAGATCAAACGCAATTTGGAGACGTGGTGATTTTTCTCGTGGTTCCGATAGGTGGTGCTATCGCACTTCCACGCTGATGGAGACTTCAACCCACGGAGGGTAACGGCTGCGAGAGTCCACGGAGGGCTCCACCCACGAAGGGTCCACGAAGAAGCAACCTTGTCTATTCCATCATGGCCTACGCCCACGGAGGGCTAGCCTTACTCGGGGTAGATCTTCACGAGTAGGCGATCTCCTTGCCCTTACAAACTTCTTGGTTCAACTCCACATCTCGATGACGGAGGCTCCCAAGCGACACCTAACCAATCTAGGAGGCACCACCTCCAAAAGGTAATAGATGTTGTAGATGATGATGAACTCCTTGCTCTTGTGCTTCAAATGATAATCTCCCCAACACTCAACTCTCCTCACCGATTTGGCTGTGGTGGAAGAAAGGATTGAGTGGAAAGCAACTTGGGAAGGCTAGAGATCAAGCTTCATATGGTGGGAGTGGAGCAACTTGATCTCAACACAAGGGTAGGTAGTTCTCTTCTCGTAAATGTAAGGTAGGAGTGGTAGTTCTTTCTGATGGTTCTCTCCATGAATGAAGAGGGGTGGAGGGTATAAATATCCTCCACACAAAATCCAACCGTTACACACATTTGAGCAATCTCGGTGGGACCGAAGTGGACAACTCGGTGAGACCGATAGTTCAAATAATGTGAACGTTGGGATTTTCGGTGGGACCGAAAATACAATCTCGGTTAGTCCGATTCGTGCAAAGACAAGAGCATGCCAGTTCGGTGGGACCGACTTCATCATCTCGGTGACACCGATTTGATGACGTAAGGTTTCTGAAGCTTGGCAACTCATGTTTCGTGAGACCGAGTTCGAATCGGAAAATCCGAGTTTGCTAGGGTTTGGCTTTATGGCTGAGGTGGTTCATCTCGGTGACTGAAGTTTGGAATATCGGTGGGACCAAGACTACTTATGAGTGTATATGGCGGTGAAAGTTGCCGATAGTTTAGGAGATGTATCACTAAGCACTTGAGCAACCAGATCATCATCATAACCTCATCCCCTTTTAATAGTATTGGCTTTTCCTATGGACTCAATGTGATCTTGGATCACTAAACCAAAAATGGAGTCTTGAGCTTTTGCCAATGCTTGCCTTAGCATTTTGGGGGTTCCACCTCTTCAGTCCTTTTGCCATGCCAATGTGATTGAATTTCCTGAAACATACTTGATAAAAGCATTAGTCCAACCACAAAGTATGTTGTCATTAATTACCAAAACCACCCGGAGAGCAAATGTGCTTTCAGAACCGAAACCCTAGGAAACAGGGTGTTGGGTTCGAGAGGAAAATGAATGTTGATGGGTCATACTGGAAGCCTGAGCAGTACCCCAAAACCACATGGGTTGTTTGCAAAGGAACCTTCATTGATCCATCCACCTTATCTGGTTTCACTTGTGCTAACCCCATTATCATTGATGAATCCTTTGATGCA
Organism: Aegilops speltoides; assembly: GCA_021437245.1. Taxonomy (NCBI): domain Eukaryota; kingdom Viridiplantae; phylum Streptophyta; class Magnoliopsida; order Poales; family Poaceae; genus Aegilops; species Aegilops speltoides. The sequence goes on along the minus strand of CM038143.1, from coordinate 212,104,394 downwards.
AACTATAAACTGTTTAAGAATCAAAATGGTGAAGTGTTTGCCAGGTATATTGGTATTAACTGTAGGAATGGGCCACCTATGAAGAAGATATGGGTTCCCAAAAGTTGTCTTGAGAATCATCCAGTGAATGTCATCATGACACCACCTGTGAAGAAGACAAATCCCATACCAAAGGCTTCATATGGTCCAAAAGCATCATAGAGACCAAGGACTCATCTGAGTCACCCTAACGTCAATGTTTTGCAGGGAAACCATACTCAGACCCATGAATATGAGCGTGTTTCCTCAAACCGCTATGTTCATAGAACAAAGAATTTTTCCGCTTATTCCTATGAGTATTATTCACCTCCTGCAAGGCTATTTACTAGGGCCCCAAAGCCGAAGTTCTCAGATGCTGCACTTAGACTCATTGCTTCTAAGCCACCCCTGAAAATGTGGGTGGTTAAGAAAACTTAACTCCCTTTTGCAGGGAAAGGTCTCCAGTCGGAAATCAAAGGCGTCCAAAACTAATGCGGGGACCTTAAACATCTTGTGGGGCGCAAGATAAAATGCCCAAATGGTCTTACTATGTACTTCGTTCCCGGATTCCTTGATACTCACCCAATCTATCCTAACCAAGATCTGAATTTTCATGTTCCACTTGTTCGTCAAATGTTTATGCTTCAAAACTCGCTTGGTGAAGCCTATCCCCCAAACTGCACTGTAGGCTACGACACCTCGTACTTCAGAATGGATTATGGATAATGGATGCACTAACCACATGACGGTCGATCGAAGTCTTTTGATGGATTCAACGCTACGTCCATCAGACAAAAGTCACATCACATTTGCTGACACTAGTAAAAGCAAGGTATTGGGTCCAGGCAGAGTTGCAATATCAAGGGATCAGCACATGGATAAAGTGATGCTTGTTGAATCCCTTGGTTTCAACTTAATGTCTGTCTCAATGCTTTGAGACTTAAACATGATTGTGCTATTTGGAAAATATTGATGCCTTGTACTAATGGAATCTGACAAGTCTCTAGTCTTTGAAGGGTATCAGAAAGACGATCTATATATGGTAGATTTCTCAGCAGGACCACAGATAGCCGTATGTCTTCTAGCAAAGGCTTCAGAATGCTGGCTCTGGCATTGAAGGCTAGGACATGCTGGCATGAAGAACTTGCACACTCTTGCGAAGAAGAAGCATGTTGTGGGCATCGAAGGCATCAAGTTTAAGAAGGACCATCTGTGTGGCGCCTGCAAAGCTAGAAAGATGACTAGGGCCAAGCATCCCTCGAAGACAATCATGACTACATCTCAACCCTTCAAGCTGCTTCACATGGACCTATTCGGCCCTACTCACTACTCTACTCTCACTGCTACTGCTTGCCTCTATGGCTTCGTCATTGTTGATGATTACTCTAGATATACTTGGGTGCATATAATCCTCTACAAGACTGAAGTGCAGGATGTCTTCAGACGCTTTGCCAACCGTGCCATGACGAACTATGGCGTCAAGATCAAGCACATCAGAAGCGACAACGACACTGAGTTCAAGAACACTAGCCTCGACCTCTATCTGGATACACTTGGTATCACTCATGAGTTCTCTGCTCCTTATACACGTCATTAGAATGGCATCGCCGAGCGCAAGAACAGAACTCTCATTGAGATGGCTCGAACGATGCTTGATGAGTACAAGACTCTGCGGAAGTTCTGGCCTGAAGCTATTGACATTGCTTGCCACATCATCGACCTTGTTTATCTTCACAAGCTTCTGAAGAAAACATCCTATGAGCTCCTAACTGGTAAGAAGCCAAATGTAAGCTACTTCAGAGTATTTGGTGCTAGGTGCTGGATCAAGGATCCACATCACACTTCAAAATTTGCACCGAAAGCACATGAAGGTTTTATGCTTGGTTATGGAAAGGATTCGCACTCCTAAAGAGTCTTCAACCTCTTTCACTATAATGTGGTTGAAACTGTGGATGTGCGGTTCGATGAGACTAACGGCTCGCAAAGAGAGCGCCTGCCAAATGTGCTAGATGAAGTACCTCCAAGTGAATCAATCAAGCAGATGGGAATTGGAGAAATTATACCCTCTGAGAATCAGACTGAAGAAGAGCTTATCATTCCGGCACCTAATAAATCTGAAGACAATGCTCAGCCTGAAGACAATCCCCCAACTGATGACATTGATCGGCAAGAGCAAAATCTTCGTCCTATTCATCCTCGTGTTGCAAATGAAATTCAGATTGAGAAGATAATTGACAGCTTGAATGCACCTGGTCCACTCACTCGTTCAAAAGCAACTCAAAGAGCAACACATCTAACCAACTTTTGTGGGCATTTTGCATTTGTCTCAATCTCTGAACCCAAGAAAGTTGATGAAGCTTTCATGGAACCTGAATGGATTCAAGCTATGCAAGAAGAGCTTCAACAGTCCGAGCTGAATAATGTGTTGGAATTGGTCAAGCGTCCTGATCATCGGAAGCACAATATCATTGGCACCAAATGTATATATCGCAACAAGCAAGATGAGCATGGTCAAGTGGTCAGTAACAAGGCTCGTCTCGTTGCACAAGGTTACACTCAAGTGGAAGGAATTGACTTCGATGAAACATTTGCACCAGTGCCATGGCTTGAAGCCATTCGCATACTACTTGCCTATGCAAATCATCACAACATCCTTCTGTATCAAATGGATGTGAAAAGTGCTTTTCTCAATGGAAAGATAGAAGAAGAAGTATATGTCGCACAACCTCCTGGCTTTGAAGATCCAAAACATCCTGATATGGTATACAAGCTCAACAAGGCATCAGATGGCCTCAAACAAGCCCTCGTGCTTGGTATGATACGCTCAAAGACTTCCTGAAGAGCAAAGGCTTCAAACCTGGTTCAGTAGATCCTACACTCTTCACAAAGACATATGATGGTGAACTGTTTGTGTGCCAAATCGATGTGGATGATATTATCTTCAGCTGCACCAACAAGAAATACAGTGATGAGTTTGGTCACATGATACAAGAGCAATATCAAATGTCCATGATGGGCGAGCTGAAGTTCTTTCTGGGTCTCCAAATCCGTCAGCAACGCAACAACATCTTCATATCTCAAGAAAAATACCTCAAAGACTGCCTGAAGAAGTTTGGAATGCAAGACTACAAAGGATACACGACGCCAATGCCAACCAAAAGTTATCTGGGTCCCGACGACAATGGTAAAGAGTTTGATCAAAAGGTATACTGCTCCATGATTGGTTCTTTGCTTTACTTATGTGCATCTAGGCCAGATATAATGCTTAGTGTTTGCATGTGTGCCCGATTCCAAGCGGCACCAAAGGAATCACATCACTTAGTTGTGAACCGAATTCTTCGATATTTGGCTTACAACCCAACACTAGGATTATGGTATCCAAAGGGCTCAGTGTTTGATCTAGTTGGATTCTCAGATGCTGATTATGCTGGGGACAAGGTTGATCGCAAGTCCACATCAGGCACATGTCACTTTCTGGGACGATCTCTTGTGTTGGTCTTCAAAGAAGCAGAACTGTGTATCTCTCTCCACCGCTGAATCAATACATTGCTGCTGGATCTTGCTGTGCTCAGCTTCTCTGGATGAAGCAAACTCTCAAGGACTATGGTATCCATCTGAAGAATGTGCCTCTCTACTGCGACAATGAGAGTGCCATCCAGATTGCGAACAACCCAGTTCAACACTCGAAGACAAAGCACACTGAAATTCGTCATCACTTTCTCAGAGATCATGTTATGAAGGAAGATATTGATATCCTTCACGTCAAGACAGAAGAGCAGTTGGCTAATATCTTCACAAAGCCCTTGGATGAGAAAAGGTTTTGCAAGTTGCGGTGTGAGCTAAATATCTTGGAATCCTAAAATGTCCTATGATTAGGCACACATCCTAACACTTATGCATTTTGATGACTTAGATGTGCAATACACGAAGTAATGTATATCTTCAATCAATGAAGACATACACTCTAAGTGTGAATACATTATTGCGGAATTTGACTTTGGAGCACCACGATAATTGTGCGCCGTGTCTGGGTCTAATACTTCCTATACGGTGGGTAACGCCACCACCAAATTTTTGTTTGAAGTGTTTCTCTTAGCATTATGTTTGAATAGTCTTCATATTGGATTCATATTCATCCTTGGCTTATATTCAAGTTTATCTTCAATTGGTTGATTTGGCCTTATACTAGCTATATATTTATTTGTGTTCTGTCCTCTATAGCATTCACTTATAGCTATGGCTTCGTGTTGAGTATTTTGAACTAAGTGAATGTGATCGGACCCTAACCTATCTATGCTTCTACCTCAACTCTATCTGTCCAAATCATATGCATTCTATTGAAAACTGTCGATTGTCTTCACTAAGACCTTGCGAGCTAAAGTCAATCTGACAAACATTTATATCAGTTTTTAATGCTATATCATTTTTTCCTGAAACCCGGAGAATTCGGAACGACCACCCCGACAATCCAGGCGTGCATGGGAACATGGAACAACTCCCAAGGTGTTGGATGCTTGCCACATGTCCGTCAGATGTGAACCGCCAGGGGCACCTACGTAATTGCGCTGTGCCGTCTCTTTCAATATAAATACCCGTCACGTCTCGGTAAAAAATTCTTCTTCCTCCTCGCCACCTCTCGCAAACCCTAGCGCCTCCGCTAGCTATCGATGATGCCGACGACGAAGTGCTTAGCTGCCGCGACTTCTTCGACGCCGTCCTCATGCCGGTCGCGGACCTCGTCCTCTCCGCCGTCCCCGTAGGTGTCTTCCGTCGCCAAGTTAGGGCATGGAAGATCGAACTGCTCAGCCTCCAACTTCGTTCCGTCTAGCAGTTCTTCGTGTGGTAATTAAATTTCACTTTCTACCGTCTTTTCGATCTGATAGATTCATCCTTCTTTACCAAAAGTGGTTTCTTGATCTCCAAGTTGAATCTATCTCTTTCTGCATCTCATACTCTACCTAGTCTATTCACTTATGTTTTGTTACAAGTTAGATTCCTCACTTGTACTTATTCTTGGATTTGTACAACTCTGGAACCAACTCTCATCAAATAAGTGAATGTCTTCGCGTTATGAGGTCAATGTCTTCAAACTGATTTATCTTCAAAATCTTCTGAGAATGCATATGACCTCTTCCCCTTCCCCTGCACCTCTAATGCTGTCATAGGTACATGTCCGTGGGAGAATCCCTTGGTTCTCATAGTCTGCATTCGTTTGCAGAATTCTTACAGAGTCACATCAATTCACCTGAAGCTAGTTCTTGTCTGACCAGCCGTCTGAAGCCCTTGCAAGTACTGAAGCCTTTTAGATTAGGCTTCATGGCCACTGAGAAATCAGCAAGAAAGGGAGGCAGGCAACGCCGTGGGAACACCTCAAAGGATTTGCCTCCAGACTTGCATGAGCTGTACAAAACAGACCGTGAGGAAACCTATACAGGTCACAAGAATCGAATCCAGTGGATTCGAAGATATTGGGCAGAGGAGTGGTTCAAGTACCGCTTCATCACAGAAGAGTATGCAGAGAAAAATGCCATGAAAGGACCCTGGGGAGATATTGTGTAGAAAAGTCTTCAACCCCAGTCCCTTCCTGAAGCCATTCAACGAGAATTCTATCCGTGCATGATTCGCGGACCGCAGCCAGAGAATGCTAACCCTTCTTCTCTGCTATGGTGCCGTGAAGACCATCTATTCAAGCGCAACTACCAGTTTGCCAAAGACTCAGTTGCGAAGAACAAGAAGGCTCTAGGAATTGACTTCAACCCTGGTCCTTCTTCACCACGAGAAGATGGCACCCGTGAAGCCAATGAGAACAGGATCGGCCCCTTCTACAACCTTGCAGGCCTCATCACACACATTGCTGTCCAAGGTGCAAAGGTGGATCATTCTGATGATGGTGCTGACACTGATGAGGCTCCAGCTCCTACTCCAAAGCTGCAGAAGCAAAAGAAGGCTAAAGCTTCAAAATCATTTGCTGCTCCAAAAGCTTCTCGAGTGAAGCTATTGGCGACTGCCCCTCCTGCTTCCAGTAACACCTCTGAAGATCTCTCTCACATCTCCAAGAAGCGCGAGAAGCCACAGAAGAAAACTGTTCTGAGATCCTGTCAAGCACTGACACCAGCTGCCGTTCTAAGGAACGAATCTGGAGCCATTGATCTGTCTTCAGATGAAGAATTTGGCAATGATGCTGTCGAGCAGCTGATCAAGAGCAAGCAAGAGGCGGAGATCTTCAATGATCTGCCCCTCTTCGATGTGAATATCTTGCACAATTTCATTGATGAGTGGTTCGACAATCAAGACCGCAGTTTTGATGATCTTCAACTTCCCGTTGGCATCAACATCTTCTTTCAAGGCGCAATTGCTCCTGAGCTGGCTCTGGCTCAGCGAATTGGTGAATTGAAGCACAAGATTGATTTTGAGAAAGAGCAGTTCAAGAAGCATGTGGCCAAGCTTAGTGTGGCTGATGTTCAGAAATTCAAGGTGATGTTGATGTTGGGGAACGTTGCAGAAAATTAAAATTTTTCCTACGGCTTCACCAAGATCCATCTATGAGTTCATCTAAGCAACGAGTAACGGGAGAGAGTTTGCATCTACATACCACTTGTAGATCGCGTGCGGAAGCTTGCAAGGTGATGATGGAGTCGTACTCGACGTGATTCGAATCACCGATGACCAAGTGCTGAATGGACAGCACCTCCGCGTTCAACACACGTACGGGACGGGAGACGTCTCCTCCTTCTTGATCCAAAGAAGGGGAAGGAGAGGTTGAGGAAGCTCGCCCAACGGCAAAGACGACGGCGTGGTGGTGTTGGTGCAAAGAAGATCTCGGCAGGGCTTCGCCAAGCGCTATGAGGAGGAGAGGTGTTGGGAGGGAGGGCTACGCCTTGGAGATGGGGTACAGCAGCCCCCCTCCCTCCCCCTTTATATAGGCCCCCGGCGCCGGCCCCTGGAGATCCAATCTCCAAGGGGGGGCGGCGGCCAAGGGGGTGGAGTGCCCCCCAAGCCAAGTGGGGCGCCCCCCCACCCCTAGGGTTTCAACCCTAGGCACAGGGGGTGGGCCTAGGGGGGCGCACCAGCCCACTATGGGCTGGTTCCCCTCCCACTTCAGCCCATGGGGCCCTCCGGGATAGGTGGCCCCACCCGGTGGACCCCCGGGACCCTTCCGGTGGTCCCAAGACATTACGGAGACCCCAAACTTTCCCGATGGCCAAATACCACTTCCTATATATTATTCTTTACCTTCGACCATTCCAAACTCCTCGTGACGTCCGGATCTCATCCGGACTCAACAACATTCGTAGTCACATACTAGTCTTCCTACTAACCCTAGTGTCATCGAACCTTAAGTGTGTAGACTCTACGGTTCGGAGACACGCAGACATGACCGAGACGACTCTCGGGCAATAACCAACAGCGGGTCCGATACCCATGTTGGCTCCCACATGCTCCTCGATGATTTCATCGGTTGAACCACGATGTCGAGGATTCGATCAAACCCTGTATGCAATTCCCTTTGTCAATCGGTACGTTACTTGCCCGAGACTCGATCGTCGGTTGTCACGCCCTCGATGCGGCTATATCTCCCACGTGTCGAAGCACGACTTAGAGGCATAACCGCATTGAAAGCAATGTCGCAAGTGAGGTAATCTTCACACAACCCAAGTAATACATAAGGGAAAGAGATACATAGTTGGCTTACAATCGCCACTTCACACAAATACATGAATAAAGCATTACATCATACAGATACAATCAAGGTCCGACTACGGAACCAAAATAAAAGAAGAACCCCAAATGCGACGAAAGGTCCCCGATCGACCCCAACTGGGCTCCACTACTGAACAACTAGAACGAACAACACAAAGGGCAAGATCTTCATCGAGCTCCTCCTTGAGCTTGGTTGCGTCACCTGCAAACTGGTTTTGGAAGTATCTGGTGAGCCACGAGGACTCAGCAATCCCATTACCATGGGTATCAAGACTAGCAAAGCTTAAAGGGAAAGGAAGGGGTAAAGTGGTGAGGTTGCAGCAGCGACTAAGCATGATATGGTGGCTAACCAACGTAAATAAGAGCGAGAAGAGAACAAGCAGAACGGTCGTGAAGCTAGCAATGATCAAGAGGTGATCCTGAACACCTACTTACGTCAAACATAACACAGAAACCGTGTTCACTTCCCGGACTCCGCCGAGAAGAGACCATCACGGCTACACACTCGGTTGATGCGTTTTAATTCGGATCAAGTGTCAAGTTGTCTACAACCGGACATTAACAAATTCCCATCTGCCACATAACCGCGGCACGGCTCTCGAAAGTTTAAACCCGCAGGGTGTCCCAACTTAGCCCATGACAAGCTCTTGCGATCATCGGCGAATAGACCTTCACCCGAGACACTCCGATCGACTCGGTATCCCGTACATCAAGACATTTCGACAATGGTAAAACAAGACCAGCAAGACCTCCCGCGGTCGACATCCTCGATAGTAGCCGCACAGATCTCGCCTCGTGCCACGACCGGATGAGTCAAGCTACGAGTAAAACCAGCCCTCGAGTTGCCAAGAGGTGGCCCCAAGAAGTTGCTCGGTTCGACCAACACTTAGACAAGCAATCGCCCGGGGCTAATTAAAGATGACCCTTGGGTTAATTACTCCCAAGGGAAAAGTAGGTGGTGGTGAGGCAAATGGTAAAAGGCAATGTTGGGCCTTGCCGACAAGTTTTATTCAAAGCGAACTGTCGGGGGTCCCATAAATCACCCGACCGCATTAGGGACGCAAAATCCGGGAACATAACACCGTATGACGGAAACTAGGGCGGCAAGAGTGGAACAAAACACCGGGCATAAGGCCGAGCCTTCCACCCTTTACCAAGTATATAGATGCATTAATAATATAAAAGATATTGTGATATCCCAACAAAACCCTGTTCACCATGGAGAAATCTTCAACTTCACCTGCAACTAGCAACGCTATAAGAGGGGCTGAGCAAAGCGGTCACATAGCCAAACAACGGTTTGCATAGGAATGGTGTCAAAGGTTAGAGGTTCATGGCAATATGGGATGGCTTGACAAACAGTAATAGGTAGCGCAAAGATAGCGAAAGAACGAGGCAACTAGCATAGCAATGATAGTAGTGAGATCCAGGGTAGCGGTCATCTTGCCTAAAATCCCGCAAGGAAGAATAACGAGTCCATGAAAAAGACGAACGGATGAAGCCGAACCAACCGTAGGCGAACGAATCCTCACGATCGCAACGAAACGGGAACTATCGAGAAGAAGCACACAACAAAGTAAACACACCACACATGGACAAGACATGATGCACAACAAGCATGATGCATGACCAAGCTACATGAAGCTACTCATGGAAAGAGATGATGCAAACAAGAACAACACATCAAGGCAAGTTTAAATGAGGCCGGGAACAACATATAACAATTCCGGTAAGTCCTCATATGCATATTTCGAAATTGGTCCAGAACTGAATAAACCTTATGTTGAAGTTGTTAAACAGCAAGTTAAAGATCACCAAGATGATCTACACGAAATTCTAGTCAAGTTACATATAAAGTTCATTAGATTCGGAGCTACGGGCTAGAAGATATGAGCAAAACAAGTTAAACATGGCATTGATGCAAAATGCACTCAAACATCAAGCAAACACACCAAAACAAGGATGCAACATGATAATATGGAACTACATGCAAAAACAAGCAAGTTTCATATAGAGCACACTCAAAACGGAGCAACGGTGCAACACACACACTATACAAGTCATATCAACAATCGACCATAACAAAGCAACTAGGCATCTTACAAGCATCAAAACAATATGCTACAGCACCCCAACATAATAACAAAAGGCATGGTCATGAAGTACACGTAAATCATAACAAAACATGAACACTGAGCTATTTCCAGAAATGACTAGAACATGCTCAAAAAGACATGGAGATATTGCAAGTAATAAGAATTTCAGACTTTAGTAGAAATAACATCAGGTTGCAATGTTTAGAGCTATCAAACAACATGTTACAGGAACTTATCATGGCAAACAAAGGCATGGCATGATTCTACTCAAAGCATATATCAATAGTCCCTTACTGACCATAAGCCAAAAAGGACTAGAGGATATGATGGCACCCATGTAAACATGGCAAGTTATATTACAGATTTAAACACGTCAGGAACAACAATAAGTAGGCATGTCGTGAGCTCGAACCACTCACTACAGAGCAATACATGGCATGGCAAGGCAACCAACAGTAAGAAGGCATGTTTATGAAGCTAAGCATGGCAAGAGCAAGGTCATAGCATACACGGATCAACTACAACAACCTCGTGAAAATTGAATCTCATGCAAACAATCTGTCAGGAAACATTTTCAAGCAACTTTGGAGCAAGAAATGAACATGTTCCAGCAGGCTATAATTGCAACCAAGGGCATGAATGGATATAGAATGACATGTATATCAAAACATGTTTATAGAGCATTCCCAGATTATGCATAGATTGATTAGTGGAAGCATGTTAACATGGCATCAAAATGTAACAGAATCTGTCAGGAAAACAGCAATAGCAACTACCCTACTTTACAAGCTTGATGCACTCAGCACACAACTCACAAAAATACAAGGTCAACACCCCTGGAAAGATGGCATGGCATAGTCCAATATTCATGTAGAGCTCATACTCATAGGATGCACACATAAATCATGGCAAAAATGTTAAAACAGCAAGTTATAACAGTTTCAGAGGATTAACATCCTGAAGCACTCTTCCAACAGCATTTCGGGCATCAAGATGAGCTCAAATACAAATGATTCAATGGAATGAAATGATGTACTCGTCGAGGCGAACAATTTGACATATTATACGCGCAAAACGGAGCTACGGATGCGGAGATGTGACATGATGAAAATGGCATGAAAATATCGAAAACTGGGGACTTAAACGAAATTATACCCTCCGAAAAGTCAACGCGGGACGGCGGGATCCGGGACGGAGGGATCCAGGGAGGCTCGGGGCGTTTGGTTCATCTCCCGGTGGATCTCATCCACCTGGGGTAGATCCGGCCGGAGTGGAGCTCCGGCGAGCTACTCCGGCGAGGCGACGACGGCGGGGCCGACCGGACAGGGCGGAGGAGGCCGGGGGCGATGGGCGAGCGGCGGCGGCGCGGGTGTCGGCGGCGCCGGCGATGGCGGCCGGAGGGCCGGTTGGCGCTGGTCTGCCGGCGAGGACGGGGCTACGGGCGGGCGCGACATCCGCCGGGCGGCGCGATCGGCGGCCGGCGCGCGCGGGGCGGCGGGCGCCGGAGGGCGGCGAAAGCAGCCAACCGCGGGTCGGCGGAGCACGGCGCGCGGGCGCAGGGAGGCGCTGGCGAGGCATGCGGCGGCGAAGCTGCTGGCGGCGGCGCGGGAAGCGCTCGGCGAAGAGGGAGCAGCGGCGGGCTGAAGGCGCGGGCGGCGGCGCGGCGAGCGCGGCGGCGGGACGGGCCGAAGCGCGGAGGGTTTCGGCAAGGGCCGATGGCGGGCGGCGAGGCGGCAGGAGGCGGCGGGCTGAGCGAGCTCCTCGGCCCGACGGGCGGCGGCGGCTGGACTAAGGCCGGGGCGGCGAAGGAAGGGCGCGGCGAGAAAGGAGGAGGACACATGGCGGCGGTTGAGTGGGCGGGCGCGGCGAGGCTGACGTGGCGGCGCGTGATTGGTCGGGTGACGCGTCCGTGCGGACGGTCCGGCGCGGGCGACGACGCGTCGGCGCGCGCGAGGGGAAATTAGGGTTTCGGGGGAAATAGACCGCGGATTTGGACGGGGAAGATGTTTATATAGGTAGAGGGAGCTAGGAGAGTCCAAATGAGGAGCGGTTTTCGGCCACGCGATCGTGATCGAACGACCGAGAGCATGGAGGAGATTTTGGTGGGTTTTGGGCCACTTTGGAAGGGTGTTGGGCTGCAACTAAAGAGGGCTTTATGGTTACTCGTTAACCGTTGAGTACCAAACGACCTCCAAATGGCACGAAACTTGACAGCGGTTCACGGTGCTATACCAAGTCCGCTTGGCAAACCTCGGCCATTCCGAGAAAGTTTAATACCCGCCACAACAGAGAGAAGAAGGGGACGCCGGGGACATAGGAGCGCCGGGTTGCAAAACGAACAACGGGAAAAGGCTCGATGCATGAGACGAACACGTATGCAAAATGAAATGCACATGATGACATGATATGAAATGCAGATAATGACATGGCAAAAGCAACACGCAAGCAAATGACATGGCAACAACGACGAATAACTGACAGACACCTGGCGCAACGGATCCGGGGCGTTACAACACTCCACCACTACGAGAGGATCTCGTCTCGAGATCTAGGATGGCACCGGAGGGAAAGGAAAAGGAAGAGGAGAGGTAAAACAAAGTTGCTTCTTTGAGAAATGAGTGAAACCACGAACCTTGAGAGGTTGAGCAATTTAAAAGAAAGAGCACAACAGAGATGAACGAGATTGCAAACAACCCGTTAGAAAAGAGGAACAAGGAGCATTACGAGAACTTGAAGGTTGAAAGACATGGAAGTAAGCGCTTCACGAACGAAAAGAATATGACCGCCTCGGTATAATGAGATAGCCAAGGAACAAGAATGAAAGAATTTGGACAGCTCTCCGGTAGAAAAGAGAAGAAAACTTGATGAGATGAAAAGATATTGAAGAGATGATACAACACTCCGGTTAAATGGATAAGCACGAAAAGAACACGATCCTCAAAAAAACGAGGTGATGGGTGAAGAGCACAACACCACAATGCTTCTGGAAGAACGAAAAGAAGATAGATCATTGGAATAAAAGAATGGAGAAGAAAATGACATCTTCTGCCACAATTGAAATTGGAAGGCCTCCTTGCAAAGAAGAATAGAACGGAGTTGTTGGAAAATCAACAACGAAACGAATAAGCTTGTGGCGGGCTTATGAAAACATCTCAAAATTATGAGGTGAGCTTCTGCCACCAACGGAAACAAATGATTGGATTGATATCAACAAGGAGACGAGAAACTTATTTCGCCGGGAGGACAAATGAAGAACTTGGGTCATTTATAAGCACCATAAATAGCAACAATCCTTAGGGAAAGCTTTAGGTGAAATATAACCCAAGATAACTCCAACGAAGAAGTTGATTGGTCGAAAAGATCTCTTGAACGAAGAGAAAATGATGGATTGAAAATACCTCATTCTTGACAACATATGCATCATGAAACATGAAGGAAATTGTCAAGAGTGACATAACACCATCACAAAAGATAAGATAGAAGGAATTGCACTTTGGAATGCAAGATGAAGAATACTTGAGCTCCTCAAAACAAAAAAACATGTGTTGAGCACCATGTTTATTTTAGAGTATAGCTTGGCGGATCTTAACTTCAAGAGAAATCTTGAAGAACAATTGAAGAATGAAAAGAATCCTTGAGGAACCACCATGTAGAGCCTCCATGAAGAACTCCGGTAATAGAAGGATGATAAAAAGAAAGAGAAGTTGAAAACACAAGGTGGAGCCTTGCAATGATTTAGATGGAGCTTCGCGACGAGATAATGCGGAAAACTTGGAACTCCGGAAAAAGAATAGATGAAACACCTCAGACCGAGAATGTGATATGATGAACAAACTCCGGAAAGAAGAGATGAATCAACTTGGATGAAACAAGAATAAGAATTATGTTATGCTTATCCTTCACCAATTTAAATTGATGAGAAGCAACAGATTTGCATACTACTTATCCTCGTAGAAAGGATTGAAGAGAGATATCGCTCAACTTGGGAAGGTATTGATGGAACCACCGGTGGGATTGGAAAGAACGAATGAATTAAATGATAACGAAAGAGGTGAAATCTTGAACGAACCACCGTAAGAATTGAAAATGAAAGTAGCAAAGGCACAATTCACTCGAGAGAATTGCAAAATGAATGAAGATACTTGAGCGTATTTAGATACCAATGAATGAATAGATCACGAGCTGATTAGAGAATACTTGAACGATGCACCGGTAAGATTTGGAGAACGATAGCTACACGCTGAGAATGAAGAATTATGGCATGAAGGCCTTCGGAGGAAAGAAATGGAAACAACTCATGAAATGCTCCGGATGGTAAGAAAAAAAAATTATCTCAATCGAAAGCAATTACGAGAGGATGGCAACAAGCTAGCACCATGAATCTTGAAGAGAATAGAGCAAGATTAAAGAGAAACTCTTCTTCGGTCTTCAAATGATGAGAATGACAACGAGAAACACCACCAAGAATTATTGAGGCACACCGGAAGAATCAAAAGCGAAGAGGTTGAGTCAACTATGAAAAGAATTTGAAAGACCTTGGAGAGAAACATTTGACTGATGATAACTCATTCTTACGTCAAACTTGGAGAAGAATTAAGGATAGCTCTGGGAAAATAGAAGAGTCAGGTAAGATCCTGGGAAAAGACCCGTGGGTTAGGGCCCACTCAAAAGAACACCGCTGAAAAGATTTAAAAGAGATGTTGCACCGTTGAATTAAATGACTTGAATGAGATACCAATCTCGAAAGAGCTTGAACGAATGCAGAGTGGAAACATGAATCTTGAGATATCTTGAGCACTCGGAATAACAAATAGCGAGAAGTGGAATGATAATGAGGTGCACCGTATGAGAAGACATTGAAATGAGGAAAAGGTATGATCAACAAAATTTGACTTGAATCCACCGAGAAGAGAAAGGAATGAGGAATGACGAACTAGTAGAACATCTTCTTGAGAACCACCGGTAAGAACATTGACGAAAAGAATGGAGAAACTTCACATGAATAAATGGATACTTGGTTAAGAAATCTGTGTCCTTGAAGAAAAAGGGTGGGAGGGCGGGAAAACAAAGGCAACTTGGGATGAACGAAACAAACACCGTTGATAAAACTTAGAATTGATCTTGCAGATGGGGAGAATGATGGGATCAGATCTACTTGAAGAGAAACACGCCGGTTGGAAAGGATTGACATGACAACCTCGATTGTCGAGAAGGATTGGTATTCACATCGGAGTATGAGAATACCATTTAGGAAAGGTATGGATTCAACATTTGACTTTGAAGCAACTCGAATACCACGAATAACACAAAACAAAGGATTTGGCTTGTAGAATAAGCCGGAACAAACATATGATAGAGATTTCGTCCAAGTTTTCGTGGTGGGGCCTACACGGCTCAATCAGACAGCACCATCATGTACAATGCAAGGCACATGACATACTGAAGCCCCCGAGTCGGCATAGCCAAGGACTCTTTAAGACACAACGAGACCATCAGTAAAACCAACCGTGAATAGGCGGACCACTAGACGTCGAACCCCAATTTCATATCATACATCCGCCGGAAAGATATCCTAAGAGCTACTTGAATTCCCACCTATGAAACTCCCAAACTTTCGGTTATGCAATCTGGTGTTGGGGATACAGGAGCAATATATCTCACCCAAACTAACAATCCCTACATCCACCAGTATCCATCCGTCAACACATAACCAAGAAACCTTCGAAATCGCTCTACCTAAACCTTCAAAAGCATCCGTTATACGAAGTCATGGCAATACTCCGTACTCACCTCAAGATCAAGTTAGCGGGTTATCTCACCAACAACCGCATAAAAGAGATTTTCGATGTCGGCGATTAAACTCAGTATTCCAGAATCGCAACGATAAAATTATGACGACAACACCTCGAGCTCAACTCCCCGGACACCGCCACAACCCCTAAATGTCGAGGCACCAAGAACAATGTTCTCGCATAAGAATATCGAACGATTCCAAGATACCCGCGTGATCCTAAATTTTTTTTAGTGAAATTTAAGAAGAGAAGAGTCAAAACTCTCGTCAGATACCTCACCGTAAGGTCAAGGACCGGGAGTAAAAAGAATTCCTAACTCTCCGATATATAATCCTAAATGACTCAAAACATTTTTCTAGACACAACTCGGCCGCTAAAAACGATCAAGCAGTGGGGCTCCTAAGGTCGGGGAAGGCTCTGATTACCAACTTGTCACGTCCTCGATGCGGCTATATCTCCCACGTGTCGAAGCACGACTTAGAGGCATAACCGCATTGAAAGCAATGTCGCAAGTGAGGTAATCTTCACACAACCCAAGTAATACATAAGGGAAAAAGATACATAGTTGGCTTACAATCGCCACTTCACACAAATACATGAATAAAGCATTACATCATACAGATACAATCAAGGTCCGACTACGGAACCAAAATAAAAGAAGAACCCCAAATGCGACAAAGGTCCACGATCGACCCTAACCGGGCTCCACTCTCGAACAACTAGAACGAACAACACAAAGGGCAAGATCTTCATCGAGCTCCTCCTTGAGCTTGGTTGCGCCACCGCAAACTGGTTTTGAAGTATCCGTGAGCCACGAGGACTCAAAGAATCCCATTACCATGGGTATCAAGACTAGCAAAGCTTAAAGGGAAAGGAAGGGGTAAAGTGGTGAGGTTGCAGCAGCGACTAAGCATGATATGGTGGCTAACCAACGCAAAGAGCGAGAAGAGAACAAGCGGAACGGTCGTGAAGCTAGCAATGATCAAGAGGTGATCCACGAACACCTACTTACGCCAAACATAACACGGAAACCGTGTTCACTTCCTGACTCACCGAGAAGAGACCATCACGCTACACACTCGGTTGATGCGTTTTAATTCGGATCAAGTGTCAAGTTGTCTACAACCGACATTAACAAATTCCCATCTGCCACATAACCGCTGGCACGGCTCTCAAAAGTTTAAACCCCGCAGGGGTGTCCCAACTTAGCCCATGACAAGCTCTCGCGATCATCGAAGGAATAGACCTTCACCCGAGACACTCCGATCAGACTCGGTATCCCGGTACATCAAGACATTTCGACAATGGTAAAATAAGACCAGCAAGACCTCCCGGCGTGCCGACATCCTGATAGTAGCCGCGTGTATCTCGTCTCAGGCCACGAACGGATGAGTCAAGCTACGAGTAAAACCAGCCCTCGAGTTGCCAAGAGGTGGCCCCACAGGTTGCTCGGTTCGGACCAACACTTAGACAAGCACTGGCCCGCGGGGGGCTAAATTAAAGATGACCCTTGGGTTAATTACTCCCAAGGGAAAAGTAGGTGGTGGTGAGGCAAATGGTAAAAGGCAATGTTGGGCCTTGCTGGACAAGTTTTATTCAAAGCGAACTGTCAGGGGGGTCCCATAAATCACCCGACCGCGTTAGGGACGCAAAATCCGGGAACATAACACCGGTATGACGGAAACTAGGGCGGCAAGAGTGGAACAAAACACCAGGCATAAGGCTGAGCCTTCCACCCTTTACCAAGTATATAGATGCATTAATAATATAAAAGATATTGTGATATCCCAACAAAACCCTGTCCACCATGGAGAAATCTTCACCTTCACCTGCAACTAGCAACGCTATAAGAGGGGCTGAGCAAAGAGGTCACATAGCCAAACAACGGTTTGCATAGGAATGGTGTCAAAGGTTAGAGGTTCATGGCAATATGGGATGGCTTGACAAACAGGTAATAGGTAGCGCAGCATAGCGAAAGAACGAGGCAACTAGCATAACAATGATAGTAGTGAGATCCAGGGTAGCGGTCATCTTGCCTGAAATCCCGCAAGGAAGAAGAACGAGTCCATGAAGAAGACGAACGGCTGAAGCCGAACCAACCGTAGGCGAACGAATCCACACGATCGCAACGAAACGGGAACTATCGAGAAGAAGCACACAACAAAGTAAACACACCACACATGGACAAGACATGATGCATAACAAGCATGATGCATGACCAAGCTACATGAAGCTACTCATGGAAAGAGATGATGCAAACAAGAACAACACATCAAGGCAAGTTTAAATGAGGCCGGGAACAACATATAACAATTCCGGTAAGTCCTCATATGCATATTTCGAAATTGGTCCAGAACTGAATAAACCTTATGTTGAAGTTGTTAAACAGCAAGTTAAAGATCACCAAGATGATCTACACAAAATTCTAGTCAAGTTACATATAAAGTTCATTAGATTCGGAGCTACGGGCTAGAAGATATGAGCAAAACAAGTTAAACATGGCATTGATGCAAAATGCACTCAAACATCAAGCAAACACACCAAAACAAGGATGCAACATGATAATATGGAACTACATGCAAAAACAAGCAAGTTTCATATAGAGCACACTCAAAACGGAGCAACGGTGCAACACACACACTATACAAGTCATATCAACAATCTGACCATAACAGCAACTAGGCATCTTACAAGCATCAAAACAATATGCTACAGCACCCCAACATAATAACAAAAGGCATGGTCATGAAGTACACGTAAATCATAACAAAACATGAACACTGAGCTATTTCCAGAAATGACTAGAACATGCTCAAAAAGACATGGAGATATTGCAAGTAATAAGAATTTCAGACTTTAGTAGAAATAACATCAGGTTGCAATGTTTAGAGCTATCAAACAACATGTTACAGGAACTTATCATGGCAAACAAAGGCATGGCATGATTCTACTCAAAGCATATATCAATAGTCCCTTACTGACCATAAGCCAAAAAGGACTAGAGGATATGATGGCACCCATGTAAACATGGCAAGTTATATTACAGATTTAAACACGTCAGGAACAACAATAAGTAGGCATGTTCGTGAGCTCGAACCACTCACTACAGAGCAATACATGGCATGGCAAGGCAACCAACAGTAAGAAGGCATGTTTATGAAGCTAAGCATGGCAAGAGCAAGGTCATAGCATACACGGATCAACTACAACAACCTCGTGAAAATTGAATCTCATGCAAACAATCTGTCAGGAAACATTTTCAAGCAACTTTGGAGCAAGAAATGAACATGTTCCAGCAGGCTATAATTGCAACCAAGGGCATGAATGGATATAGAATGACATGTATGTCAAAACATGTTTATAGAGCATTCCCAGATTATGCATAGATTGATTAGTGGAAGCATGTTAACATGGCATCAAAATGTAACAGAATCTGTCAGGAAAACAGCAATAGCAACTACCCTACTTTACAAGCTTGATGCACTCAGCACACAACTCACAAAAATACAAGGTCAACACCCCTGGAAAGATGGCATGGCATAGTCCAATATTCATGTAGAGCTCATACTCATAGGATGCACACATAAATCATGGCAAAAATGTTAAAACAGCAAGTTATAACAGTTTCAGAGGATTAACATCCTGAAGCACTCTTCCAACAGCATTTCGGGCATCAAGATGAGCTCAAATGCAAATGATGCAATGGCATGAAATGATGTACTCGTCGAGGCGAACAATTTGACATATTATACGCGCAAAACGGAGCTACGGATGCGGAGATGTGACATGATGAAAATGGCATGAAAATATTGAAAACTGGGGACTTAGACGAAATTATACCCTCCGAAAAGTCAACGCGGGACGGCGGGTTCCGGGACGGAGGGATCCAGGGAGGCTCGGGGCGTTTGGTTCATCTCCCGGTGGATCTCATCCACCCGGGGTAGATCCGGCCGGAGTGGAGCTCCGGCGAGCTACTCCGGCGAGGCGACGACGGCGGGCCGACGGACAGTATGGCGGAGGCCGGGCGATGGCGCGGCGGCGGCGGGGTGTCGGCGGCGCCGGGCGATGGCGTCCGGAGGGACGGCTTAGCGCTGGTCTGGCCGGCGAAACGGGGCCACGGCGGGCGCGATCCGGCCGGGCGGCGGCGCCATGGCCGCGCGGCGCTGCGTGGCGGGCGCCGAGGGCGGCGAAAGCAGCCAACAAGGGGGTCGGCGGAGCACGGGCGCGGCGGGCGCAGGGAGGCGCCAGCGAGGCATGCGGCGGCGAAGCTTGCCGGGCGGCGGCGGGAAGCGCCCCGCGAAGCGGGAGCAGCGGCGGCGGAAAGGCGGCGGCGGCGGCGGCGGACGGGCCGAGCGCGGCGAGGGTTCCGGCGGCGGGCCGGGCGGCCGCGGCGAGGCGGCAGAGGCGGCGGGCTGAGCGAGCTCCTCGGGCCCGACGGCGGCGGGCGGGCCGGACCCAAGGGGCCGGAAGGCCGGCCGAAGCAAGCGGGCGGCGAGAAAGGAGGAGGACACGTGGCGGCGGTTGAGTGGGCGGGCGCGGCGGAGGCTGACGTGGCGGCGCGTGATTGGCCGGGGTGACGCGTCCGGCGGACGCGTCCGGCGTGGCGCGGAGGGGAAATTAGGGTTTCGGGGGAAATAGACCGCGAATTTGGACGGGGAAGATGTTTATATAGGTAGAGGGAGCTAGGAGAGTCCAAATGAGGAGCGGTTTTCGGCCACGCGATCGTGATCGAACGACCGAGAGCATGGAGAAGATTTTGGTGGGTTTTGGGCCACTTTGGAAGGGGTGTTGGGCTGCAACTAAAGAGGGCTTTGCAGTTACCTGGTTAACCGTTGGAGTACCAAACGACCTCCAAATGGCACGAAACTTGACAAAGCGGTTCACGGTGCTATACCAAGGCATGGCAAACCTCGGGCCATTCCGAGAAAGTTTAATACCCGCTCACAACAGGAGAGAAGAAGGGGACGCCGGGGGACATAGGAGCACCGGGTTGCAAAACGGACAACGGGGAAAAGGCTCGGATGCATGAGACGAACACGTATGCAAAATGAAATGCACATGATGACATGATATGAAATGCAGATAATGACATGGCAAAAGCAACACGCAGGCAAATGACATGGCAACAACGACGAATAACTGACAGACACCTGGCGCAACGGATCTAGGGCGTTACATCGGTATCCCAATACCTTGTTCAGTCTCGTTACCGGCAAGTCACTTTACTCGTACCGTAATGCATGATCCCGTGGCCAACACCTTGGTCACCTTGAGCTCATTATGATGATGCATTACCGAAAGGGCCCAGAGATACCTCTCCGCTATACGGAGTGACAAATCCCAGCCTCGATCCGTGTCAACCCAACAGACACTTTCAAGATACCTGTAATGCACCTTTATAGTCACTCGCTTACGCTGTGACGCTTTGATACACCCAAGGCACTTCTATGGTATCCGGAGTTACACGATCTCATGGTCGAAGGAAGAGATACTTGACATTGGCAAAGCTCTAGAAAACGAACTACACGATCTTTTATGCTATGCTTAGGATTGTCTCTTGTCCATCACATCATTCTCCTAATGATGTGATCCCGTTATCAACGACATCCAATGTCCATAGTCAGAAACCATGACTATCTGCTGATCACAACGAGCTAGTCAACTAGAGGCTCACTAGGGACATATTGTGGTCTAAGTGTTCACACGTGTATTACGATTTCCGGATAATACAGTTATAGCATGAACAAAAAGACAATTATCATGAACATTGAAATATAATAATACTTTTATTATTGCCTCTAGGAATATTTCCAACAGTCTCCCACTTGCACTAGAGTTACCAATCTAGTTACATTGTGATGAATCGAACACCCATAGAGTTCTGGTGTTGATCATGTTTTGCACGCGAGAGAGGTTTAGTCAACGGATCTGCGACATTCAGATCCGTGTGCACTTTGCAAATATCTATGTCTCCATCTTGAACATTTTCATGGATGGAGTTGAAACGACGCTTGATGTGCTCGGTCTTCTTGTGAAACCTGGCTCCTTGGCAAGGGCAATAGCTCCAAGTGTTGTCACAGAAGAGTTTGATCGGCCCCGACGCATTGGGTATGACTCTAGGTCGGTGATGAAATCCTTCACCCAAATCGCTTCATGCGCTGCCTCCAAGGCTGCCATGTACTCCACTTCACACGAGATCCCGCCACGACGCTTCGCTTGCAAACCGCACTCACCATCGCTCCACCATTCAACATATACACGATCCGGTTTGTGACTTGAGTCATCCAGATCTGAGTCGCTAGCGCCGACGAACCCTTTACGACGAGCTCTTCGCTCCTCCATAAACGAGAAACATGTCCTTTGTCCTTTTCGTGTACTTCAGATATTCTTGACCGCTGTCCAATGTTCCTTGCCGGATTACTTTGGTATCTTGCTACCAAACTTACGGCAAGGTTTACATCGGTCCGTACACAACATGGCATACATAATAGATCCTATGGCTGAAGCATAGGGATGACACTCATCTCTTCTTTATCTTTTGCCGTGGTCGGTGATCGAGCCGAGCTCAATCTCACACCTTGTAACATAGGCAAGAACCCTTCTTGGACTGATCCATTTTGAACCTCTTCAAAATCTTATCAAGGTATGTGCTTTGTGAAAGACCTATGAGGCGCCTCGATCTATCTCTATAGATCTTGATGCCTAATATATAAGCAGCTTCTCCAAGGTCCTTCATTGAAAAACACTTATTCAAGTAGGCCTTAATATCGTCCGAAGTTTCAGATCATTTCCCATCAAGAGTATGTCATCTACATATAATAGGAGAAATGCTACAGAGCTCCCACTCACTTTCTTGTAAACGCAGCTTCTCCATAAGTCTCAAGATAAACCCAAACGCTTTGATCATCTCATCAAAGCGAATGTTCCAACTCCAAGATGCTTGCACCAGTCCATAAATGGATCGCTGGAGCTTGCATACTTTGTTAGCATTCTGAGGATTGACTAAACCTTCCGGCTGCATCATATACAGCTCTTCCTTAAGATGTCCGTTAAGGAATGCTGTTTTGACGTCCATCTGTCATATCTCATAATCATAGTATGCGGCAATTGCTAACATGATTCGGACGGACTTCAGCTTCGCTACGGGAGAGAATGTCTCGTCGTAGTCAATCCCTTGAACTTGTTGATAACCCTTAGCAACAAGTCGAGCTTTATAGATGGTAACATTACCATCCGTGTCCGTCTTCTTCATAAAAATCCATTTGTTTTCTATCGCTTGCCGATCATCGGGCAAGTCTGTCAAAGTCCATACTTTGTTTTCATACATGGATTCTATCTCGGATTTCATGGCTTCAAGCCATTTGTTGGAATCCGGGCCCGCCATCGCTTCTTCATAGTTCGAAGGTTCACCGTTGTCTAACAACATGATTTCCAGACAGGGTTGCCGTACCACTCACTGTGCGGAACGTGTCCTTGTGGACCTATGAAGTTCAAGAGCAACTTGATCCGGTACCTTGATCATCATCATTGTTTTCCTCTTCGCTTGGTGTGGGCACCACTTTCCCGCTCGAGAGGTAGTACTTCATCGAAGTTCTACTTTCCTCCCACTTACTTCTTTCGAGAGAAACTCTTTTCCGTAAAGCATCCGTTCTTGGCAACAAAGATCTTGCCTTCGGATCTTAAGTAGAAGGTATACCCGACGGTTTCCTTAGGGTATCCTATGAATACGCATTTTTCCGACTTGGGTTCGAGCTTTTCAGTTGAAGTTTCTTGACATAAGCATCGCATCCCCAAACTTTTAGAAACGACAGCTTAGGTTTCTTCCCAAACCATAATTCATACGGTGTCGCCTCAACGGATTTAGACGCGCCCTATTTAAAGTGAATGTAGCTGTCTCTAGAGCGTATCCCCAAAATGATAGCGGTAAATCGGTAAGAGACATCATAGACCGCACCATATCCAATAGAGTGCGATTCGACGTTCCGATACACCGCTTATTTGAGGTGTTCCAGCGCGTGAGTTGTGAAACGATTCCACATTTCCTTAAGTGTGTACCAAATTTGTGACTTAAGTATTCTCCTCCACGATCCGATCGAGGAACTTTATCTTTCGGTCACGCTTGATTCTCCACCTCACTCTGAAATTCCTTGAACTTTTCAAAGGTCTCAGACTTGTGTTTCATTAAGTAGACATACCCATATCTACTCAAGTCATCGGTGAGAGTGAGAACATAACGATATCCTCCATGAGCCTCAACGCCATTGGACCGCACACATCGGTATGTATGATTTCCAACAAGTTGGTTGCTCGCCCATTGTTCCGGAGAACGGAGTCTTGGTCATTTTGCCTAAGAGGCAAGGTTCGCATCTGTCAAACGATTCATAATCAAGAGACTCTAAAAGTCCATCAGCATGGAGCTTCTTCATGCGCTTGACACCAATGTGACCAAGGCGGCAAAGCCACAAGTATGTGGGACTATCGTTATCAACTTTACATCTTTTGGCATCCACACTATGAACATGTGTAATATTACGCCGAGATTCATTAAGAATAAACCATTGACCATCGGAGCATGACCATAAAACATATCTCTCATATAAATCGAACAACCATTATTCTCAGACTTAAATGAGTAGCCATCTCAGATTAAACGAGATCCAGATACAATGTTCATGCTCAAACATGGCACTAAATAACAATTATTAAGGTTCAAAACTAATCCTGGGTAAATGTAGAGGCAGCGTGTCGACGGCGATCACATCGACTGAACCATTCCCGACGCGATCATCACCTCATCCTTCGCCAGCCTCCGCTTATTCCGCAGCTCCTGCAGTGAGTTACAAATATGAGCAACGGCACCGATATCAAATACCCTGTGAGTTACTACGAGTAATCGTAAGGTACACATCAATTACATGTATATCAAATATACCTTTGGTGTTGCCGGCCTTCTTATCCGCTAAGTATTTGGGGCAGTTCCGCTTCCAAAGGACCCTTCCCTTGCAATAAAAGCACTTTCGGTCTCGTGCTTGGGTCCATTCTTTGACTTCTTCCCAAGAATCGGCTTACGGGCGCGGCAACATCTTTGCCGCCCTTCTTGAAGTTCTTCTTACCCTTGCCCTTCTTGAACTTAGTGGTCTTATTGACCATCAACACTTGATGTTCTTTCTTGATTTCAGCCTCTGCGACTTCAAAGATCGAGAACACTTCAGAATGGTCTTTACCATCCCCGCATGTTGTAGTTCATCACAAAGCTCTTGTAGCTAGGTGGGAGCGATCGAGGATTCTGTCAATGACCGCCTCATCTGGGAGGTTAATGTTCACCGGGTCATACGGTTGTGTAACCTGCACATCTTCGTGATGTGTTCACCGACGTAACTGTTTTCCTCCATCTTACAACTATAGAACTTGTCGGAGACATCATATCTCTCGACCGGGCATGAGCTTGGAAAACTAGTTTCAGCTCTTCAACATCTCATATGCTCCGTGATGCTCAAAACGCTTTTGGAGCCCCAGTTCTAAGTCAAAGCATGCCGCACCGAACGAGGGAGTAATCATCGGACGAGCTTGCCAAGCGCTCATAACGCCTTGGTTCTCTCGGGATGGAGTGTCACCTAGCGGTCCTTCTAGGACATATTGCTTCCTCGGCAGCTATGAGGATGATCTCGTGTTCCGACCCAATCCGTATAGTTGCTGCCATCATCTTTCAGCTTGGTTTTCTAGGAACGCTGAAGTTCATGTTGACATTAGCGCTGGCCATTTGATCTACAAGACATATTTGCAAAGGTTTTAGACTAAGTTCATGATAATAAAGTTCTAATCAAATTATGAACTCCCACTCAGATTAGACATCCCTCTGGTCATCTAAGTGTTACACGATCCGAGTCGACTAGCCCGTGTCCGATCATCACGTGAGACGGACTAGTCATCGTCGGTGAACATCTTCATGTTGATCGTATCTTCCATACGACTCGTGTTCGACCTTTCGGTCTCCGTGTTCCGAGGCCATGTCCGCACATGCTAGGCTCATCAAGTTAACCCTAAGTATTTTCGCTGTGTAAAACTGTCTTACACCCATTGTATGTGAACGTAAGAATCCATCACACCCGATCATCACGTGGTGCTTAGAAGCGACAAACTGTAGCAACGGTGCACGCTAGGGAGAACACTTCTTGAAATTTTGTAAGGATCATCTTATTTACTACCGTCGTCCTAAGTAAACAAGATGCATAAACATAATAAACATCACATGCAATTATATAGTTGTGACATGATATGGCCAATATCATAAAGCTCCATTGATCTCCATCTTCGGCTCCATGATCATCCTCTCACCGCTTGACACCATGATCTCCATCATCATGATCTCCATCATCGTGTCTTCATGAAGTTGTCACGCTAACGACTACTTCTACTTCTATGACTAACGCGTTTAGCAATGAAGTAAAGTAGTTTACATGGCGCTCTTCAATGACACGCAGGTCATACAAAAATAAAGACAACTCCTATGGCTCTCGCCGGTTGTCATACTCATCGACATGCAAGTCGTGAATCCTATTACAAGAACATGATCTCATACATCACAATTCATCATTCATCACAACTTCGGCCATATCACATCACATGATCAATCGCTGCAAAAACAAGTTAGACGCCCTCTAATTATTGTTGCATCTTTTACGTGGCTGCGATTGGGTTCTAGCAAGAACGCTTTTCTTACCTACGAATAACCACAACGTGATTTTGTCAACTTCTATTTACCCTTCATAAGGGCCCTGTTCATCGAATCGGCTCCAACTAAAGTGGGAGACAGACACCCGCCAGCCACCTTATGCAACTAGTGCATGTCAATCGGTGGAACCGGTCTCACGAAGCGCACGTAAGGTTGGTCCGGCCGCTTCATCCCACAATACCGTTGAAGCAAGAAAAGACTAGTAGAGGCAAGTAAGTTGACAAGATCCACGCCCACAACAAATTGTGTTCTACTTGTGCATTAGAGAACTACGCATAAACCTGGCTTTGATACCACTGTTGGGGAACGTTGCAGAAAATTAAAATTTTTCCTATGGCTTCACCAAGATCCATCTATGAGTTCATCTAAGCAACGAGCAACGGGAGAGAGTTTGCATCTACATACCACTTGTAGATCGCGTGCGGAAGCTTGCAAGGTGATGATGGAGTCGTACTCGACGTGATTCGAATCACCGATGACCAAGTGCTGAACGGACAGCACCTCCGCTGTTCAACACACGTGCGGACGGGAGACGCTCTCCTTCTTCATCCAGCAAGGGGAAGGAGAGGTTGAGGAAGCTCGCTCCAACGGCAAAGACAACGGCGTGGTGGTGTTGGTGCAGAAGATTCGGCTGGGCTTCGCCAAGCGCTATGAGGAGGAGAGGTGTTGGGAGGGAGGGCTGCGCCTTGGAGATGGGGTACAGCAGCCCCCCCTCCCCCTTTATATAGGCCCCAGGGGCGCCGCCCCGAGATCCAATCTCCAAGGGGGCGGCGGCCAAGGGGTGGAGTGCCCCCAAGCCAGTGGGCGCCCCACCCCTAGGGTTTCAACCCTAGGCGCGGGGTGGGCCTAGGGGCGCACCAGCCCACTATGGGCTGGTTCCTCCCACTTCAGCCCATGGGGCCCTCCGGATAGGTGGCCCCACCGGTGGACCTCGGACCTTCCGGTGGTCCCAGACATTACCGGAGACCCCAAACTTTCCCGATGTCCCAAATACCACTTCCTATATATTATTCTTTACCTCCGGACCATTCCAAACTCCTCGTGACGTCCGGGATCTCATCCGGACTCAACAACATTCGGTAGTCACATGCTAGTCTTCCTACTAACCCTAAGCGCCACCGAACCTTATGTGTAGACCCTACGGGTTTGGGAGACACGCAGACATGACCGAGACGACTCTCGGGCAATAACCAACAGCGGGTCTAGATACCCATGTTGGCTCCCACATGCTCCTCGATGATTTCATTGGTTGAACCACGATGTCGAGGATTCGATCAAACCTCAGATGCAATTCCCTTTGTCAATCGGTATGCGTTACTTGCCCGAGACTCGATCGCCGGTATCCCAATACCTTGTTCACCTCGTTACGCAAGTCACTTTACTCATACCGTAATGCATGATCCCGTGGCAACACCTTGGTCACCTTGAGCTCATTATGATGATGCATTACCGAGTGGGCCCAGAGATACCTCTCCGTCATACGGAGTGACAAATCCCAGTCTCGATCCGTGTCAACCCAACAGACACTTTCAAGATACCTGTAATGCACCTTTATAGTCACTCGATTCGTTGCCAGACGCTTGATACACCCAAGGCACTTCTACGGTATCCGGAGTTACACGATCTCATGGTCGAAGGAAGAGATACTTGACATTGGAAAAGCTCTAGCAAACGAACTACACGATCTTTTATGCTATGCTTAGGATTGTCTTGTCCATCACATCATTCTCCTAATGATGTGATCCCGTTATCAACAACATCCAATGTCCATAGTCAGAAACCATGACTATCTGTTGATCACAACGAGCTAGTCAACTAGAGGCTCACTAGGGACATATTGTGGTCTAAGTGTTCACACGTGTATTACGATTTCCGGATAATACAGTTATAGCATGAACAAAAGACAATTATCATGAACATTGAAATATAATAATACTTTTATTATTGCCTCTAGGGCATATTTCCAACAGTTGAATGACCTCAAGGAGGCGTTTCGTACGAAACATGAGGAAGCCAAAGGCTCAAGAGAGCGCATGAAAAATCTTGCTGCCAAGTGTGTTCAGGTTTACAACAAAGCTGAAAAGTGCAAGGCTCTTGGGCGTCCTGGCAATGACCCCAATATGGCTTCCAAGAAGAAGAAGAAGCATACTGTGGCCCAGACTGAAGCTCCACGGCGAGAAGAACCTCGCATTGTCTTCCCAGCCAGCATGAAAGGCTCGAAGCCTAAGGTCCCCACAGTGGCTTCTGATCAGCAGAAAACCAAGGCAGCTGAAGCCGAAGCCCGAAAGCGAAAAATCAAGCGCACTGCTGATGATGCACCACCCCCAAAGAAGAGAAAACCCAAGAAGAGAGATCGGGCTGCTCCCACAGAGCCCCTTGCTGTTGAACCCATTGCCTTTGCTCATCCTGACCCTGAAAATCAAGAGCGTCAATTGATTGTTCCTGAGTCTGCTTCCAGAGAGGCTCCTGAAGCTCAAGAAGTTCCAGTTGTTGACCCCATCGCGACTGAAGACATTGGTCCTCATGACAATGTAGAAGATGATGAAGTCCTTCCTCAGATTGAGATCCCAACGGTATCATCACATGTTCTCACGAACAACGAGCTCATCA
Organism: Aegilops speltoides; assembly: GCA_021437245.1. NCBI lineage: Eukaryota > Viridiplantae > Streptophyta > Magnoliopsida > Poales > Poaceae > Aegilops > Aegilops speltoides. The sequence continues at coordinate 212,075,445 of CM038143.1, read as the reverse complement.
GTATTGGTCGTCCTTTGACGCCAATCTCTCAAGATGCCTCGTGGGCTGATCGCCCCCAACCAGCAACTTCAAGTCAAGATTCCCCAAGTACACCCCGTCCTCCACCAGCGCAAGTCACCAGTCTGTTGGTGAATGATGATAATTACATGGAGACCACACCCTCACCAAAGGCGTCGCCCGTGTTTCAACGGCTTCGCAAAGGTCTCAGGCCATTTGTCTCCATGACTACCATCACAGAAGAGGACTCAAACCAGTCCAGCTCAGTGGCACGTCAAGTGTTCCCTGAAGATAATCCTTTTGTGACGGTTCCCTTGTCCGAAGCCAATGTTGCTGAAGACAATCCGACTGCATCAGCCAAAGAAAGACAAGAAGAAGAGCATGTTGCTACTCCCCCTACCACCCAAGAAGTTGTTCTCGAGGAGAACGTGTCTGTGCCTGACCCTCCAGCTACTCAAGTGGAGGTTGAGAATCCTGAGGCAGCCACCAACAACCCTACTGTCATGGCTGAAGACAATGTGGTACCTGTGATGAACATTGGGATTGAAGCCACTGATGCTCCTGCAACGAATGTGCAGCCTGACGCCTCTACTGATGCCACTACTCTTGTTCCGCCTCCAAGGCCCCACACCATTGAGCATGCATTCTACCAAGGCGAGCTTGTGCATGTCAGATGGCCAATTCTGGTTCCTCCGCCTGCTCCTGGACCTCAGTTTGACTATCATGTGGAGCACATGCCTCAGGTTCAGAAGCCAAAACCAAGGCTGCCAAGGTTCCCAGGTACTGCATCGACACCAGGCTCATTTAATGTCAATGACTTCATTACACACAACACCTTCTTCGATACTGCCAAGAACCCATATTCCAAGCCAGGAATATCATCAGATCGGTTCTGGAGTTATCAGCAGCGCAGTTACTACTCCTGTATCCTGTACAATCAAGAGCGCATATTTCCTCATATGTGTTTGGACACTGAAGCCATTGCTGGTCTGCCCTGCCTCGAAGAAGCCCTTGACTGCTTTCGTGATGCTGGCCTTCTGCAGTTTGTCACTGACAAGGAACATTGGAATGAAGAGCTTCTACTGCAATTCTATGCAACCCTCCACATTCGCGGCTACAACAGGGATACAATGACATGGGTCCTTGAGTGGATGACCGGCAGTGTCCATCATGAAGCCAAAGCCTTTGATCTCATTGAGCTTACCGGCCTGCCTTTCCACTCGTGCAAATCAGATGAACTCGGTTGTCGCCTTCACCACGATGCATTGGAGAGCATCTTTGTAAGCGAGCCCAACATGAGCCAGATGCTAAGTATGATGAAGCCACTGCCCCAGGATGCTGAATATCCCAAGGAATTTCTTGTTGAAGACCTAGAGTATCTGCCCCACACCATATATCATATCGTTAGGCGAACTCTATGGCCCATCAAGGGGCATTCCTCCTCAGCAAAGCTTAAAGGTGCAATGAAGACATTGGTCTTCTATATTCTCAATGGAAAAAGCTTCAATACTCAGGATTTCTTCATTCGCCAGTTTGCTGCATCTGGGTCTGACATCTTTGGTCTGAAATTCTATGCTCCTTAGATTATGCGTCTGATCAAGCTTCACTCTACCATTGACTATCAGTCCTCTTCTCGTAACCATCTCATATTTCTACCAGAGGTTGATATGTCCATAGAAGCCATTTACCCAGAGCCTGCCAAGGAAGCACTATATCTTCACAATGCAGATCATCAAAGCTTTTCCCAACATGATGAAGGTGTTCAGGTTGCTTCTCGTGTTTATCCTCTAGCCGGAAACACTTGCCGTGCATGCACTGAAGCCACAGAAAGCACCATTGCTCCAAGACCTCGGAAGCGATCTCGTGTGCTCAATGACCGAGAGCTTCTCGTGGCCTTGCATAAAAACATGACAAGCACCATTAGTGGATGAAGCTCAAATGCAAAGCCTCTTGGTGGATGTCAATCGCATTCGCAATCTTGCCACCAAGAATGCCTTCGTCACTCATGAAATCTGTCGGAGGTCCTGGAAGAGTCTGACATTGCTAAGTGCTGAAGCTGATCTTCAGGACGATGGCTTCACTGAGAGATTCAAGTTTGACTCCACTCCTCCCAGGAATGTTGTCTTGCGTCGGACCCCGTCTCTTGAAGATTCAGAGTACTCCTCCTTCGCAGCAACTGTGAATGCCAGAGTCTTGGATGACGCAGATGATGCTACCTCACCTCCTCCAACCTCAGCGCGTGTCGACACTGCACCAAGTTCTTCTGCACCACCAAACCTCAATGCCGACCCTGCTGCTTCACCTACTCCTCATGGGAACGAGTAGTGACTATGTCTTCAAACCTTTTTGGTCCTTACTGAAAAAAGGGAGAGAAGCATATGTTGATAGTCTTCAAGCGGGTCCTGATGGGTGGTTGATATACTTTTTGCCTTGTGCTTACAACTCTCGTTTTTGATACATTTTGTCGGATTTCGGGTTCCGGCAGACCCTTGAGGTTCGAACACTGGGGTGCACGCGGAGATTCAACCCTCTACCGGCTCGCTCCTCGCCGAATCGCTAGGACCTAAACTACCAAACTGAACAGCACAAGAGACACAAGATTTATATCGGTTCAGGCCACCATTGTGGTGTAATAGCCTACTCCAAAGGTGTGGTGTGGTGGATTGCCTCTTGGGCTTGATGATGAACAATACAAGGCGTAACAGCCTCACGAGGGCTGTTCTTGGCTGGTGCGATTTAACTTTGGGAGGAGTTCAATCGCTCTATCTACTGGTTTCTTGGTGAGGATCCCGATTGCTAGGTTAGGTCCAGATTGCCTCTACCCAGGGGGTGGCCAGTCCTATTTATAGGCAAAGGCCCTGGGCCTCTTCCCAAATATTTGAGCGGAAAGGGCGCCAACAATTGGCCATTTTGAAGGGGAACATCGGGTACACTTATCCCGACTAAAGTTGGTCCTCGCTTTGTCAAAGGCCCCGTGGTGACGCCGCTTGGGCTCCACAATGACTTCCTTCCCGCCGTTGGGCTGGTCTTGGTCTTGTTGCACCAAATGGATGCCTTTGCTTGATGCTCTCGCTGCGCTTGCTCCTTTGCACCAAAGAGGAAAGGAGGACATCAAGGCGGGCTGGCGCCTGACCGGGCGCCTGGTCGCCATGGCTTATGCCATGGGCACCTCGCGAGGTACCCCACCTTGAACTCTCCGCCTCCTCATGAGCCAGCCTGACAAGGCCGTGCCTGAGGAAGCTCCTTGTCGTCCGCCCCGTGAGGCTTGGCCCGTCGCGAGGGTCTTGAGCTTGTGTTGATGAAGATGGGTTGTGCTGGGCCTCCTTTGAGCCACGCCGCAGGCCGCAGGCAGGCAAGTCTGGGGACCCCCGTTCCCAGAACGCCAATAGTAGCCCCCGGGCCCATGGCGCGCCCGAACTTGGCCGAGCAGAGAGGCGAAAGGGCAAGTGCGAAGCGTCGCGGGCCCTAACAGCCTGCAGCCTTGGGCGCCGCGTGGCGGTTGATTGGACGTGGCGGCTGTTCGTTCCACGCCTCCTTATTTTGTGCCTTGCTAGGCGGACTCATTGCCGCACACACCGCCGCCCCCTTCGCCGCTTGAGCGCCCACATCCTTTCTTCTCTCGAACTCCAGCTTTCAGATCCAATCCAATCTCGGACCTTTCCCCTCCCCTTCCTGCCGTCATGGCTCCGCCGAGGAAGGGAAAAGGGAAGAAGCCCGTGCCGCCGCCTCGCTCGTCACCGACGGCGGCCCCCGCCGTTGATTGGCCGGTCATAGTCAATCAAGAAGGTCTGGGCAAGGTCGGCCCAGCCCTGGCCACCATCTTCAATGAGTGCGGGAGGATGACGGCCTGGCCCGCGTCTCGCTTCTCCGTTGACAGGATTCCCACCGAGGTCCGGTATTTTGCCGACGCCTGGGGCGGACTGTTCCCCTTCTCTCGATTTCTTCAACGCCGGCTTTCCCATCATCGATCCATATGATGCACCGGTCCTGAGTCCATCACCCTTCTTGCGGTATTTGCCTTCGTTTGCGAGGCAATGACGGGCATCCTTCCTTCGGTTGCCTTGCTGCGCCACTTCTTCTCTCTGCGCCTTGTCGACCCTACCCAATGCACGGGTGCGTGAGCTTCATCGCCACCGAGACAACGCTCGAATTGACTTCATCTTCCTCGCTCACTACTGGTTTCGCGAAGGTGGTCAGATGTGGACGTGGGGGTGCCCAGCCCCCTGCTGATGGAGCCATCTTCGCCTGCTGTCCCCAACTCAGGTTGGGGCCAGGATACGCTCGCGAGCCCCCGGCTCACTTTCATCTGGCGTCGCTTCGAGTTCCTGAGGGGGCTTGGCGTGACGGCACCCAAGGTGGTGAAGGAGTTCTTACTACGCCGCGTCGCCCCTCTCCAGCGCCATTCTCACCAAATATGGGCCTACAGCGATCGTGGGGACCGTATGCGGCTCCAGGGAGAGGACTGACGCCTGAAGCTCTGAGGAAGGTGCTCTTGGTCTTGACTGGGGATCCTTCCCCCGGCTGCGTTCGTCAAGGGGGGGCCTTGCTGTACCGTTGCTCGAACAGGGGTGACTTCGTGAGGCAGATGCCCATCTTCGACGAATGCGGGCCGTGACCTGCTGACCTCCAGGGGCCTCGCGAGAACCCAGTGGTGGTGGTCGCCCTCGCAGCCGTCCGGGGCGACTCTTCCTCAAGTGGCGGGGCAGGGAGGCATGAGCCTCCGGAGGCCGAGGGTGCCCTCGCCGAGGCGACAGCACTGGGCGGCGCTCATGAGGGAGCGGCTCCCGAGGCCCGTGCTGCCACAGTTGAGGGTGGCGAGCGGCCGTTCAGAGGCTCTGGCCGAGGCTCCGAGGCCCCACCGCTCTTCTTGGTGAGGCGACTGCAGCGTCAAGACGCGGATGCCCCCACGCAAGTCGCCTCGATGCTTCCTCCTCGTCGCAAGCTGACCCCTGCGTTCAACTCTTGGGTCGCTTCCGCGTGGACTTTGAGGCCCTCCGGAAGAGAAGGGAGGCCCTGGGCGATGATTACCCTTGTCGCCTGCTGAAGTGTAGGAAGTACTTCGCCATTGATGAGTAAGCCTTCTCCCTTCCTAGCTCCTGATTCTTCTGTTGCCTTTCCTGATCCTTGCTTCGCAGGGCCCTTCCTTCCGAGCTCACGGAGGTGGACGAGGGGCCATCCCCCTCACCTTCGCCCTTTCCGCCGTCTTCGATCGTTCTGAGCAGTAGAGCCCTTGTGGTGAGGCCGGTTGGTGAGGAGAACCTTCCTGAGGCGCAGCGCGGCCCTGCGCTCCCCGCGGCCTTCCCTCATGGGCCTCCTCGTGGCATAGCTAGCCTGCCGTGGGCTTCTCGCCTTGTGGTGGACCGTGATTGGTTGAGGTACTCATTGCGCTCTTCACCCGGGGATGGACTGGCTTTAGGTCGGGCTTCTGGCAGGGCGCGCCCGACCGTCTCAAGGGCGCCAGCCCCCAGCCCCCTGCCCGAGGGGGGAATGCTGATCCGCGCCCCACGGTGCTCGCTTGGGGCGGATGGTGGTGTGGAAGACGTGCTCGAGCATGCTCGGGAGCGTCGCGCCCTTCGCCAAGGGTTCCTCCGGAGGGCGGCTGACGCGGTGAGCCTACTTGGTGAGGAACTCGCTGATGAGGACGCGCGCCTTGAGGCTGAGGGCCTTCGGCTGGTTGTCGAGAGGCGCGAGCTGGAGGCGGCTGCCGCCCTCGCGCACCGTCGGCGCAATCTTGATGATGAGGAGGCCAAGGCGTCGCTGGCGGCCTCTCGGGAGGCCCGTTCCCAGGCCGTCGAAGAAGCCCGGGAAGCTGAACGGAGGCGAGAGGCCACGGAGGAGCGGGCACAGGAACTCCTGGCCCGGTGCCGCTCACTGGAGGAGCAGGTGGAGCTGCACGAGGCGGCCCTTGCATCGATGAAGGTGGCCTCCAGCGACACAGCGGAGCTCCAGAAGCGTGAGGAGGCGTTGACGCTGGAAGCCGCCGAACGCGCGCGTGAGCATGAGCGCCTAGAGACGAGGGAGCGCTGGGTGACAGGGCGGAGGACGACGTCGCTGCGCGGGAAGCCCGTGTCTCGGAGGAGGTCGGACGTCGGGTGGCGACGGCGCGCCTGAATCTCGAGCGCGAGTTCTCGGAGAGGCTGGAGTTGGTCCGGAACGAGGCCGAAGGTAGGACCACCGTCCTGAGGACCAAGCTGGAGGAAACGACGCGGCGGGTTGATGCCTTACAGGCCGCACTCGAGGCGGCGCAGGGGTAGTCAACTACTTCCCGCGCCGAGGTGCTTCTTCTTCGCCAACAGGTGGTTGAGGCTGAGGCCGTCGCCGCCGAATGCGATAAGATCGCGTGGCGGCTCTTGGAACATGAGCACACCCCCATGCTCACCACGCTTCGGGAGAGGGCCAACACGGCCTTAGGTAACATCTGCGAGACGGCCGTCGGCGAGCCACGTGCCATTAACTACGCCGGCAACCTTCAGTTCTTCACCGACATCGTGACGCAGCTGGAGGCACGGTCGGTTCGTGCCAACAGGTTGGTGGAGGAGAGGAGCCGAGCCCTGCTCGGGCGCGCCTTTTCCCGCGTCTTCAGCCATCTCCGAAATGTGGATCCTCATTTTGACTTTGACCCTGCCATCGCCCTAGTCCCCCAGGCCGTCCGAGACGACCTGGCGTATTGGGTGGAAGACAACGTGGACGCCCTTGTCAGGGCCTTCGCTTCAGACAACGATGGCGTGATTGTGGCCACCGATGAGGGCGGTGTGGTGAACGGCCCTGACGCCGCTGGCGGCAACGCGGAGGGCGATGGAGAGGCCAGCGACGCCAACGATAGCTCGGGCGGCGCTCCTAAGGATGCCTTGGGGGATTTATCTGACTGATAGCACGCCGTTCCTGTTTCCTTATCCTGCATGAATAAAACTCAGGCTTTTGTCCCAATGGTTGTGAGAGCATTTTGGGAGGGGGTGCCCCTCATGTAAAACCTATGTTTTAGCGCACTAATCAATGCTACATTGCTCATAGGCCCGTGCCAAGTGGTTGGCTAGGTGACGAGCCGGCTGGTTAGTTTACCTTCGTCCTGCGCGGGTCCTGAGATAATTTGTGGGAGGCTGTGGTGCCTCGAACGCCTCCTGATTGAATCCATAGGATCTGCAGTGAAAAAACCCTCCCGAGGGGGTATGACGGCGGCAGTCTGGGCTGCACGCAAGCTAGGCCAGGCCCGGCTCGCGAGGGGCTCACGAGGGGAGGCAGCTGAGGCGAGATTGTAACCGAAACACGAGAGATTGCTCGAACGAGACTAAGCACCCCTTCCCCAACACACGCAAATCTCAAATTCGAGTTCAACTTAAATCCAGCGGGGGAAAGCAGCAACCAAGGGAAAAGCAATGAAAGCAAACAAAAGGCCGCGTCCGGCACCTAGTCTAGTCTTGGACGTCTTCTCACCAGCGCGGAGCTAAGTGCTGCCACTGGGCGTGGGAGGGAGCCCCAGGGCCTGAGGCCGGCACCCCTGAGACTCCGGGGCGTGTACAACCCCACTCATTATTACGTGAGAGTGTCACGGGGCGGCGAGCTTCACAGGCACTGGGCCTTCTTCACAGGTACCGGCCTTGCTTCATATCGCCAGACGAGGGCCTCGCCTTGCGCCACACTCTAGTGCCATCGACGACGACCGGAAACCAGGACGCCGCCGATGGCGTAGAGCGGTCGCCAGCGGTTCCCCCGACAACCACGGGTCCTCCGCCAGGGGAAGGCCCTGAGGCACCTCCCCAGCGGAGGGCCTACCTCCTGGGAACGCCTTGCTCCGAACACCGCGGTGGTGATGTCGGATCTCGGCCCCTCTCCTGCAGCCCCCGACGCCCTCTTCCTGAGGGGTAAGAGACTGCTGGAGCGGGGCAGCTGCTCGCTGTGGTGACCTGCACCTCCTCCGACCCATGATTAGCGTATGCCTGCTCCTGAGGGATTAGTCGTACCCGAATCGCCGCCGCCCAACAGAAGCCGTGCTGGGCCGTCCCCGGTTCCTGGAAGAGCTCAGCTTCTGGCGCCTCGTCCCCCCAGCTTGGGCTGAGGAGCGAGCCTTGTTTTCCCTCGCGCGGGTGCCCTTGATCCAGCATGTGGGGCACATACTCTTCCACGGCCGTTACCCCAAAGGCTGCGTCATAGGGCTCCGCGTGCCATGTAGCTCTGCTTGACGTGCCAGCCTGGTGATGGTAGCACGGTGGCCCACGGGGGCCATGGGTCGCGACTAGTCCTTCTTCACTGGCGGGGAGCGGAGTCGGTGCTGCCGCCGGCCCTGTGCTGACGGCGGGAGTAGCTTTGGAGCCCGCGGTTGCATGCGGGGCCCCCGCGCGGGCCGTCCTGGGCCTGAGGCGAGAGGGAGTGCAGAAGGGGTGAGCCTCCGAGGCGGCAAAGCCCAGGAGCTCCGCAACCCGCTCTAGCAGCACGTCACGGTCGCCTTTCATCAGTCTGCACTACAGCAGCTCTCGGGCCGCCGTGAGCGCGACCCTTGAGTTCGCCTGCTCCCGACGGGTGTACGCCGTCGTGGCCGCGGCGTGGTTGGAGGCCCTTGCTGCCGACCGTGTCTACCGCGGTGTTAGAGCCGTCGAGGCCTGTCCACGTCGCCCACGGCCCACAGCGCCCTGCAGACCGCGAGCTGCCTGGGGCATGGGGTCGCCCGGGGCGAGCGGCTCTGCATGGGCGGGCCAAGCCGCCCAAGGATCAGGGTTGCCCGCTTGGTCGCCGGACATGGTGATGACGGTGCGACGGGGCGCGAAGCGGCAGAAGGAAGATCCCGGCACACCCCTACCTGGCGCGCCAAATGTCGGATTTCGGGTTCCGGCAGACCCTTGAGGTTCGAACACTAGGGTGCGCGCGGAGATTCAACCCTCTACCGCCTCGCTCCTCACCAAATCGCTAGGACCTAAACTACCAAACTGAACAGCACAAGAGACACAAGATTTATACTAGTTCAGGCCACCATTGTGGTGTAATACCCTACTCCAGTGTGTGGTGTGGTGGATTGCCTCTTGGGCTTGATGATGAACAATACAAGGCGAAAAAGCCTCACGAGGGCCTGTTCTTGGCTGGTGCGATTTAACTGTTGGGAGGAGTTCAATCGCCTATGTAATCGGTTTCTTGGTGAGGATCCCATTGCTAGGTCAGTCCAGATTGCCTCTACCACGGGGTGGCTAGTCCTATTTATAGGCAAAGGCCCTGGGCCTCTTCCCAAATATTTGAGCGGGAAGGGCGCCAACAATTGGCCATTTTGAAGGGGAACATCGGGTACACTTATCCTGACTAAAGTTGGTCCTCGCCTGTCAAAGGCCTTGGTGGTGACGCCTGCTTGGGCTCCACAATGACTTCCTTCCTGCAGTTGGGCTGGTCTTGGTCTTGTTGCACTGAAATGTATGCCTTTGCTTGATGCCTCGCCTGCGCTTGCTCCCTTTGCACCAAAGAGGAAAGGAGGACATCACAGCAGTGGCGCGCCTCGACCGGCGCCCTGGTCGTCATGGCTTGCGTCATGGGCACCTCGCGAGGTACCCCACCTTGAACTCTCCGCCTCCTCATGAGCCAGCCTGACGAGGCCGTGCCTGAGGAAGCTCCTTGTCGTCCGCCCCGCGAGGCTTGGCCCCTCGCGAGGGTCTTGAGCTTGTGTTGATGAAGATGGGCTGTGCTGGGCCTCCTTTGAGCCACGCCGCAGGCCGCAGGCAGGCAAGTCTGGGGACCCCCGTTCCCAGAATGCCGACACATTTGGTTCTTTGAGTTGTAACACTTGAACTTGATGGTTGTCTGCTACTTTTTCTGCTATTCTGTGTGATGCGATGATAAATTCCGCATAATCGATGATAAATCCCGCATGAAGTCATTTTGCAGACGTCCATTTTTCATTATGCATGTCATTACTACTGTATATCTGTTCATGCATGATGCATTGTCTTCATATGGTGATGAGGATCTCCACAAGTACAACCTGCCATGTGCATTTGCATTCCAACGCAAAACATTTATATGCACATCTTCAGGGGGAGCCTTTTTGCCATCCATGAAGACAATATCTTAATCCTATACAATTTCACATACTTCCCCATTGAAAACTTCAATCAGTTTGTCATCAATCACCAAAAAGGGGGAGATTGTAAGTGCATCTAGTGCCACCCCTAGTTGGTTTTGGAGTATTGACGACAAACCTGGTTGAGGGACTAATGTGTTTGTGAGAATTGCAGGATAACACAGGTAGTAGTCCCTCATTGATTTGGTTTACCTACCTGAGATGACCCCTAAAAATGTGTGAAGACATTGAAGACAATGGTGGTCTGTGAAGATATTCACATTGGAGACTATGACACGAGAACACATTGAGTGAAGACTATGGAGCGCGAAGACTTAGTTGTTTCGTTGTTTCCTTTTTTTCTTTGTTGAGTCATAGGAACCACCACACTATTAAGTGGGGTCCAAGTGAACAAAGTTAGGGTGACTGAAGTGATGCTCAACTGAATCCTATGTCTTCGAGCGAAGACAACGAGAGCAAATCTTATCCAGTGTTGGATGAGTCAGCTCGACTTGTAGCCCAAGTCAAGCTGCTGCGTGTGTTTGAAATCTGACCGTTGCGACACGTGTCAGTTCCTTAGTGACCCAGGATCATTTCGGACAAATCAGGTCAGGTTGCCCAGTGGCTATAAATAGCCCACCCCCTACACCATAAATTGGTGGCTGCTCAGAGTTAGTATACGGATTTTGTTGTTTGAGAGCAACCCACCGCCGAAGCTTTTGAGAGAGAATCCTTGCGAGGACAAAGCCCAAACCACCCAGAGCCCAAAGAGTGTTTGGCATCACTAAAGTCTTTCTGTCCGCGTGATCTGAAGACTTGTTACATTTGAGGACTGTGAATCCTCCAGTCGGTTAGGCGTCGCGTTCTGAGCATCCAAGAGCCATTGTGGATTGCCGGTGAACAAAGTCTGTGAAGGTTCGGAAGTCTACCTTGAAGACTTACCAGAGTGATTGGGCGGGGACTAAGTGTCCTTAGCTCAAGGGGAATAAGGTGAACGCGGTCTTCTGAGTTGAATCTCAGCCTCCCTAACAAGACGTATAGTTGTCACAGCAACTGGAACTGGTCGAACAAATCCCTGTCCTTCTGAAGCCACTCGTTCTATCTCCTACTTCTCTTTACTTACAATTTGTCTTCGTGAAGTCATTGCCTGCTTGCATTATCTGTTTGACTTCACTGTGTGACTACTTGTTCTGATTGGCTTCATACTATCTTCCATCCTGATCTTTACTACCTACCTGCTATTAGTCTTCGCGCTTTCACTTCATTGAATACTTGACTATGGCTTGTCTAGTGTAGTCTACTTTCCGCTGTAATCGAATAGTGTTGTTCATATTATTTGTCTTCGAAACTCCCATGTTTTGAAGGCTTTCATAAAAATCGCTTATTCACCCCCCCTCTAGTCGATAACTAGCCCTTTCAGATGCCCTCCCCGGGTGCCCGGGCCGCCACCCCCGGGTGCCCGGCCTTCCCCTGGCAGCTGGCCCAGCCGATGCCGGGTGCCCGGGCACTCAGGCCCCGGGTGGCCGGCCCCAACAGCAACAAGGCTGAGGCCTCCCTGACCGGACCGAGTGCCCGGTCCTCCGCACCCCGAGCGCCCGGACAACTCCGTGTGCCTGCGTGCACTTTTGGGCTTTTGACCCTTGTATCCCCCTCCTCCTCTTATTTAGCTGCTAGACTATATATACCCCTTCCCTAGCTCATTTAGGGGATAGCAAAGTATTGGATAGAAAAAAAGAGGGCTTTGCTCATCTTCCTCCTTTTGGAGATCTAGACCTCCTCTTGGAGAAGCTCATCTTGGAGATCAAGGCCTCCTCTTGGAGAAGCTCCTCTTGGAGATCAAGCCCTCCTCTTGGAGAAGGATCCCCATCATAGGATCATCAAGACCTCTCTCCTCATAGGATTGGGATGAACTAGTACCTTGTATCTTTCCTTTGTTGTTCTTGGATCATTGTGATCTCTTGTGTGTTGTTGGATCTAGCATATGTGTGATTAGATCTAGTCAATTTGAGTGTTTCCCCTCTCTTGTGTTCTTCGTGTTCTTGGTGTTCGTGGGGATTTCCCCTCCAATTCGTGAAAGATCTCCATCTAGGGTTCCTCCCTACAACACATCCAAGAGCTAATCAATTCCAAGATGAAGCAAGGAGTGTATCTTCTGGACAAAGAACATCTTCCTTTGCTGTCTGAATTTGAGGACAACACAGTTGTCATGGATTCGTTAAAAAGCTAGCGACGTGCCCAAGCAGCTCATCTATTTTTACCACCATTTAAATCCATCAAAAATTTGGCATTTTGGCATCTTTGCATAGGCCGTCCACCATATCATCCGCCATACCACCATCGCTTTCCGCAACTTAACCCATTTTGCTCCATTTAGCATTTGTGGTTGCTTGAGTGGTGACTTGAGTCTCCTAAGGTGTTTCAGCTACTTAGGGACAATTGCTTCATCATCAACTACCATCACCACTTCCACATTGCTAACTCCGGAACCACAACGCATTCCGCTACCACCATTTGACATTTTCCTTGAGATTATGAGTTCGCGGTTTTTTTACCGTTTCCTAAGGTGTTTCGGCTACTTAGGGACGGGTCTACATCATCTTGGAATTTACATGAAGAACACCACCACTCATCATCGCCACAAGGTCGTCATTCGACATCGACCACTTCACCATTTTGACAACCTAACCGTAAGCAAGAACGGTAACCTCCATATCACTTTGGTATCGTGGTATCTATCATTGTACATTCTTGCCATTACATTGTTAACCCCTTAGCCCATTTTGCATCACTTGCCTATCGAGACTATCCATTTGAGTATTGCCGGCAACGTTAATTGTGCACATTAGTGATCCATACCTTCCATTGCATAGATACCATATCATATTGGTATCATCTTGGTATCATCATATCATCCCTTGTGTCACAAGATTGTTCCCGCATATACACAATTGCTATCTTGGTTTGTGCATTTCGCATAAGTGGCCATACCAAAAAAAAAGAATAAGCTTTTAAGCAAAAAGAGAGCAAAGAGCTTGTGAGCAAGAGCCATAGCATCATACCACATTGCACATAAGATTGTCATATCCGATCATCTTCGATCATCTTGAGAAGAACATCGGGAACATCATACACATAGCATACTTGGGATCGAAGGCTCATACATTTTGCATCTTATAGGTTGTGCACAAGTGTCGTATCCGCCTATTGAGCAATCGTGCTAGCATCTCTCTTGAGTTGTGCAACACGAGCGTTTTCCGTGGATTCCCCATTTTGTGCTCATTGCTTGGTTGCATGACCCCATTTATCTATCTGTGTGTGTGTTTCCGTGTGCCACATATTGCTATTGGTCTACTTGTTTCACTTGCGAATTTGTGAATCTTTTCCAACATCATTGACTCTTGCTAACATTTTGCATCAAATTTTTGTGCCACTATCCTCACCAAGCTCTACCATAAGCCTTACTTGTGCAGGTGTGAGAATTGACAAGATCCAGTACCAATTGTGCTATTTTCTTGTTACATTATTGAGTGATCATTGATCCATCTTCAACATTGGATAAGGTACATTGGTCTAGTTCTTTCCTTTTCTTCCACTTACATTTGCTCGAGTCTTGTGATGGATAGGCAAGGTATTTCATCTCTGGTCTTCCACAACAACGACGACACGAACAAGTACATCACCAAAACGTCCATCTTCGGACTACAACAAGCAATGCAAGGCATTGAGCGACTCGCCATAGACATTAGCCAAAACGAAGCAAGGATAAGGGACTACCTCGACACCAAGTTGGCCGAACAAAGGGATCAAGTACGAGACATGGTGGCCAACTACAAGTCTTCTTCCTCTTCGTCATCTTCAAGGCGGAGATGCTCGAGTCGCAAGTCTTCGGAAAAGGCACAAGATGCAGGTACCACGCGACACCGTCAAGAAAACCTTCATGAGCACAAGAGAAGACCGCGAGACGAGCACCAAAAAGACGGAGCTACGACTACTACCACCACTTCGGCATCTTTGGCAAGTATTATCAAGGCATCTTCGCCTTTGGATGTATGACATCTTCGCCTACCTTCGACGAGTACGCCTACATCGGCCTTCATCTACGGCGACGGTGACGAGATGATCGAGCATGGGATTTTCCCTTCGGTCATGGAGGAGAGCGATGATGTGCCATCTTCGGCCTTCATCCACGCCAGCGACGACGAAATGGTTGAGCATGGGATTTTCCCTTCGACTACGGCGACGTATGATGATTTGAGTGACTTGTGCCACCATATTGAGAGTGAGAGTGACTTCACCACTAGCCCCATATATGATGAGTTGCCCCAATTCCCATGTGAGGAGAGCCACCACCACCACCACCACCACTTGAGTGATTTGAGTGACTCCACCATATGTGACATTGAGTGCACCTACCTTGAGGGAGTGAGTGAGCCACCACCACATAGAGAGAGTGAGGAAGTTGATAGGGCACGTGCGGCCATTTCGATTTCTAACAACTTAACCTCTACCTCTATTGTGTCTTCTCATTTGGTGCTAGGTCCCATTTATGATGACGCACCAATCCGCGACGACTTCGTCCTTCCTATGGACAAGACGATGGCCATGGTGGAATATGATGCACCTCCCACATGGTTCCATCGAGTTGATGATGATGACCACCATTTGGTCTTTGGCATCTCACATACACCACTTGAGTGGAATGAATAAGGTAACATAGGTGAAGGTGATGCTCTAGTCCCACTAGTGGACATTCTTGACATTGATTGCTTGCATGATGTTGATCCACTTATTTCCATGCTTCATGCTAGTGCGATTTCCCCATGCGATGATTTGCCCATTTATGATGAGTATGATGATTCTCATGTGGAGTCTATTAGTTGTGATGCCATGTTACATAGGATTTCTTGTGATAATTCTCTAGGTCACATCATGTTTTACAATCCGCTCGACTTGTCATATGCTATGCATGAGATCAACAATATTTCATATTTGCAATCTCTTTGTAGTAACTATGCATATGCCATTAAAATAAACCCAATTTGCACATATGGTATAGATGACAAGCCCATGGTTATTGGCATTTGTTTTTCTTGTGATGATATTGATATGCTCCCTTTGCATCATTTATGTCATATGCCATGCCATGACCACCTAGCTTCGGAAATGCATTGTTTGCCATGTTGTCAATATTCTCCATATTATGCTTCCGCTATTGCTCATGAGGAGACCCCCATAGTTTCCTCATACCCATTAGGAGATTTTGATACATCCCATTCTTTGCATAATCCCCTTGATTGTGTGCACCATATGCTCTCCATGAATGAAAATGATATTGTTGTGCCACACACTTGCTATATTTTGCGTCCCAATCATGTTGAACACAATAACTATCATTGCATGATGGATGGCATATTTCTCTACCATGCCTCAAATTTCTTTGAGAGATGCTTATCTTGTGCTAACACTCACATGCACATACACATCATGATGGATGATGTGTACATTTACCACGCGCACAATTTCTTTGGTCTGTGTCTCTTTTGTGTAGGTACACATTCTACCTCGTCAACCTCGCAATCCCATGAGTTGACGAAACGAGCTCTAGAGAGCAATGATGACTTGGGATCCCATGGATTGTCTTTCCCACCGCTCTCTTCGTGCAAAGACTTCGTGCATTTCTTCTACATGGCCCTCACTTGGCTATGGGCTATTGTCCATTACATATTCTATGCCCATCTTGCCATGTTCACTTTGCATGATATGCTCATTCCTATGCCTTTGCCATGCATTTGTGACCCATACTTTGCATTACACATGATGATTGATTCTACTACGTGTTTGTGTGTTTGCAAGCTTGGTGGAGATATTGCATGTTATTGCCATGTTTGCTATGTGCCCCATGACTATGATGATACATTGATCTTGCGTTGTGCTCGTGCTCGCGATATGTCATGTGCATTTCCTATATCTATCATTTGCTCACATGACATGATTGCTATGATTTCCTCTAGTGTGTTGCATCTTCGCTCCACTAGTTTGCACGGCTTGATTTCTATGATTGCTCATGTTGCATCCAATTCTTGGATTACTTGCTCCTATCTTATGTTTGGTCGCAACAATGTCATTACTTCACATATGCCATGTCCCATTGCTTGTCACTTGCTTGACTTGATTGCCTCACACATGATGAACAGTTGCTCTTTCCATTGTGTTGAGTACCACACTATTTGCACTATACCATGTGCACATTATGGTTGGATTGTTTTGCACTTACTCCATGTGTTTAGACACCTCCTCTTAGTTGGTGTTGTGAATGGTTCATATGCATACCATAGACCGTTCATTGAGAGTCTTATGCGTGTTTGCTATGACATTGAGGTAGATGCTTATTCTATTGACACGCATATTTGCATCTCTACCTCATATTTACATGCATCTTTCCATGATGTCCTTGATCTTGCTCCATTTATGTGCTTACATGACATATGACAATCCCTTGTCACACCATATGTTATGCTTGATGATGACACTTGTTTGGTTAATCACCTCTCGAATGCTTGGTTTTGCTCTTACGCTAACCACATTTGTTTTTCCAAGTGTTTGTTATTCTTGCTCCTTTTGAAGGAATCACAAAACGGTGCGACATTGGAGAGTGCCGATTTAAAGCTTGAAGATGATGAGTCCTTGGTGGTTGTCCACTTCTACACAGCGACGCCCTCTCTTTCCCATGGTGATGAAGATCACGATCCGTGGACGGATCTCTCCCAGGGGGGGGGGATGATGCGGAGCATCCCTCGACCATCACTATGGACGTTACACCACCACCGCAAGGACAGAGAAGACCGATGACAAGAGCACACGCACGTGCCACCAAAATCGAGAAACATTGTGCCTTGTTAGGTACCGAGGAGATGACCGGGAGGGCACGAGGACAAAGATTCAAGCAACCATGGAGAAGGAAGAGAGGAGTGGTCCAGACAAGGAAGACTGGAGGCCCCTGGACACTCCGGGTGCCCGGACGTGGACATCCCCGGGTGCCCAGCCACCTAGTAGCCAGCCGGCCCCCTTCCTGGATGCCCCGGGTGCCCGGCCTGGTTGGCCCCGGGTGCCCAGCTCTGCTGCTGGGTGCTACAACCGCCGCCCCGGGTGCCCGGCCAATTGGCCCCGGGTGCCCGGCCCCTGCGCTAGGAGCTGCTGCCTTCGCCCGGGTGCCCGGCCCACATGGCGCTGGAGATGCCCTCCCCGGGTGCCCGGGCCACCACCCCTGAGTGCCCGGCCTTCCCCTGGCAGCTAGCCCATCCGAGACCGGGTGCCCGGGCCCTCAGCCCCCGGGTGCCCAGCCCCAACAGCAACAAGGCCGAGGCATCCCTGACCGGACCGGGTGCCCGGTCCTCCGCACCCTGGTTGCCCAGACAACTCCGCTTGCCTGCGTGCACTTTTGGGCTTTTGACCCTTGTATCCCCCTCCTCCTCTTATTTGGCCCCTAGACTATATATACCCCTTCCCTAGCTCATTTAGGGGATAGGAAAGTATTGGATAGACAAAGAGAGAGCTTTGCTCATCTTCCTCCTTTTGGAGATCTAGACCTCCTCTTGGAGATCAAGGCCTCCTCTTGGAGATCAAGCCCTCCTGTTGGAGAAGGATCCCATCATAGGATCGTCAAGACCTCTCTCCTCATAGGATTGGGATGAACTAGTACCTTGTATCTTTCCTTTGTTGTTCTTGGATCATTGTGACCTCTTGTGTGTTCTTGTATCTAGCATAGGTGTGACTGGATCTAGTCATTTTGAGTGTTTCCCCTCTCTTGTGTTCTTTGTGTTCTTCATGTTCGTGGGGATTTCCCCTCCAATTCATGAAAGATCTCCATCTAGGGTTCCTCCCTACAACACATCCAAGAGCTAATCAATTCCAAGATGAAGCAAGGAGTGTATCTTCTGGACAAAGAACATCTTCCTTTGCTGCCTGAATTTGAGGACAACACAGTTGTCATGGATGCAAATGATCCATATTCAGTTGTAGCTCATGAGAAGAAGGAAAAGGCCAGAGCAGCAAAAGCAACAAACATGCCAAGTGCAGTAGAGGCTTCAGAAGTCTTTCTCAAGTCAAAACAAGACCAACTTGGGTTTCTGATTCAATCAATCCTAAGGTTGAGAAAGGACTAGCTACCCTGACTCAGAACCAGGAGAGCTTGGAGAGGGTAATAGAGACAAAATTCTATGACCTGGACTTGAAAGTGACTGAGATTCAGGCAGCTATTGAAGAACTCCAGGAAGAAGCTCAGGAGAGGAAGGTCAAAGCTACAACACATGTGTTCCATAGAGTGCCTAGGGCACATAGGTCTGTAGCAATACCAGTGACAGATACTAGAGCTACAACTTCAGCACCTGCAGCCATAGCTCCTGTTGCCCCTCCAGTGGCAACCCCTCCATCTCCAACATCATCTATAGAAGCATTCATCCTTGGAGTCATCTCAACACCATCTCCCAAAGATCAAGCCTAGAGAGACACACCGAACTATGCATTTTCGAGATTTTTGGTAACTTGTTGCCAAAGGGGGTGAAAGTGTATAGATCATAGGCTTCCAAGAGAGAGAGAGAGAGAGAGTTGTCTCTTTTTGCTACTTATTTGCTTTGCTTGCTTTATTTGCTTGTGAGATACATTATGTCTATGTGTGTGAGATACTTTGTATGATCATGTGCTTGATCATATCACTCTTTATGCTTATGCTTGAATGATGACACTATCTATCTTTTATATGATCATTCGGTTTGCCTTGGTGATGAGTGCTAGTTCTTATTTATTATCATTTTGAGCACTCCACCAAGATGCATGTGACATGGAAGAGTAACCCATGATCCTAATAGATTGTGCATTTGCAGTCCAAAGCAAATTTCGAACACTGCACAAATTTAGGGGGAGTTCTTGCTTATCGCATACTTCTCAAAGCGACAATGTACTTCATTCTTATTATCATTTGTCGAAGGTTTGATCTATATGTTGTCATCAGTTACCAAAAAGGGGGAGATTGAAAGTGCAACTAATCCTTGGGTGGTT
The DNA here is from genome assembly GCA_021437245.1 of Aegilops speltoides. Lineage (NCBI taxonomy): Eukaryota > Viridiplantae > Streptophyta > Magnoliopsida > Poales > Poaceae > Aegilops > Aegilops speltoides. Next base: position 212,056,361 of record CM038143.1, on the reverse strand, counting down.
TTGGTAATTCTTAACAACATATAGTTCATTGAACTAATGCTATTTCAAGATAATCATTTCAGAAAGTTCAATGATTGGCATGGCATGGACTAGAGATGTGGACCCCTCAGGATGCAAAGGATATATATTGGCAACAAGCTCAAGACTCTAGATTTTCATTTTAGTGATCCACGATCACATTGAGTCCATAGGAAAGCCAATACTATTAAAAGGGGATGAGGTACTGCTTAATGAGTTACTTGCTCAAAATGCTTTGTGATATGCTCCAAAAACCCTCAACCACTTTCTCATTTCCACATATGTCCTAAACCTAAAAGTCAAATTTGGCCCCACCGATTTGATCTATCTGGCGCCACCGAGTTTCATTTGACATAGCCACTGCCACAAATCCTAGTTACTTTGGTCTAACCGATAGGGATCACGGTCTCACCGAGATGGGATTGAAAACTCTCTATTTCCTTTTTGTAACATTTTGGTCTCACCGAAATGAGCAAATTGGTCCCACCGAGTCTGCATTGCAAACTCCTTGTTTCCTTTTCGTAACACTTCGGTCCCACCGAAGTGAGCGAATCGGTCCCACCGAGTTTGCCTGACCAACCCTCTGTGTACCTATTGCTGAAATCGGTCCCACCGAGTTTATGCGATCGGTCACACCGAGATTACGTTATGCCCTAACCCTAGCATATCGGTCCCACCGAGATGACTATATCGGTCCCTCCGAAAATCCTAATGTTCACATTTTTACCTAGATCGGTCTGACCGAGTTTGCTGATTCAGTCCCACCGAGTTTGGGAATCTGTGTGTAATGGTTGGATTTTGTGTGGAGGCTATATATACCCCTCCACCCACTCTTCATTCTCAAAGAGAGCCATCAGAACAAACCTACACTTCCACTACTCATTTTCTGAGAGAGAACCACCTGCTCATGTGTTGAGGCCAAGATATTTCAATCCTACCATATGAATCTTGACCTCTAGCCTTCCCCAAGTTTCTTTCCACTCAAATCATCTTTTCACCATAGCCAAATCTATGAGAGAGAGTTGAGTGTTGGGAGACTATCATTTGAAGCACCAGAGCAAGGAGTTCATCAACAACACACCATCTATTACCTTTTGGAGAGTGGTGTCTCCTAGATTGGTTAGGTGTCACTTGGGAGCCTCCATCAAGATTGTGGAGTTGAACCAAGGAGTTTGTAAGAGAAAGGAGATTGCCTACTTCGTGAAGATCTACTCTAGTGTGGCAAGTACTTTGTGGGCGATGGCCATGATGGGATATACAAGGTTGCTTCTTCATGGACCCTTTGTGTGTGGAGCCCTCCGTCGACTCGTGCAACCCTTACACTCCGTGGGTTGAAGTCTCCATCAACGTGGATGGACGATAGCACCACCTATCGGAACCACACCAAAAATCTCCATGTCAACATTGCGTTTGCTCCCTCCAAACTCCTCCCATCTACTTTCTTGCAAGTTGCATGCTTTACTTTCCACTGCTCATATACTCTTTGCATGCTTGCTTGAATTTTATTGACATTGCTTGACTTGTGCTAAGTTGCTAAAATCTTCCACGAAGTAAAATTGGGAAAATGTTAAGTTTTTATTTGGTCAAGTAGTCTAATCACCCCCCCTCTAGACATACTTTCGATCCTACACACGCCCTTAATCATATTTTGATGTTGATGACAAAAAACATATAGGGGATTAATTATGTTTGCTAAGTGTATACACAGGAAATTAGTCCATTTGGCATCATTGTGTAGGGATCATAGACACATCAAATGAGATATAACTGAAGCATCACGGTAATGAGAAAAGAAGTGCATGCTTTTTCATTTAATCTTGAGTTATTGGGATCTCGCACTATTAAGAGAGGATCAAAGGGGTTCGTTCAAGATTTGCTCACGTTATCTTCATAACACTATCTTCCTACACATACATCTCTTCTTATTTGCCTTCGACAATCCCCTCTCTCAGAGTGGTTCAAAAACTATTAGGAAATTTCTCCACATGATCTTCTTGCTGGATCATACGCACTGCTCCCCGGATCATCCCGACATATGCCCGAATCATCCGGCTAGAGGACCAAAAGGCACCAGTAGGTTGGTTGTGAAGCCAAATCATCTGGATTGGTAGCTGGGTCGTCCGGGTATCCATGTGGATCATATTAACATCCCCGGACACTCTACATGGATGCCTGAACAGAGAGCATGTTTATCCGACTTCACCAGGATCATACAGATTTCTTCCCGGCGTCCAGGTTGTCCCTTGTTCAGCTGCCAGTTCAAATTGCTTCCGGGGTCCCTCCCGGACGTGTCCCCGTGTGTTGAGCGTGTTGACCCATCCAAATCATCTATATTCCTAGCCTGACCACCAAGCAATGCTCGGATCATTCGTGAAGGTATTTGGATCATCTGGGGCAGGTCACTTAGTGCACCAGATGGTCACTTTTACTGGGAACTATAAATACCCCTCTCCCTCTCCGAGGAAGGGTTTACCACTATACTCATACCTTCCCCGAGAATACAAGTGCTCCCTCTCATACCCTTCCACACTAAATCTTAGATCCCTTGACGATTTGTGAGAGTTCTTGAGACTAGTTCCAATCAAAGGGAAGATATCCTCCCTCTCCTTCGTGTGACCAAAGCAAATCATGAGTTTAGCAATTCTTGAGATTTCCCCCTAAATCTTATTACTCTTGGAGGTTGGAGACTCCTAGCTGGTAGGAGTTCTTTAGAGAGGAATCGTTCATTGTGGTTACCCCCGAAAAGTTTGTGAGGGTTTGGAGACCACCCCAAGGTCTACCACTAGTGGTTGAAAAACTCTTTCATGGTGTTGTCTCAAGGGGAGAATAGGTAGCCTTCGTGTCATTGGGCCTTTGTGGTAACATCCATCCTCCAACAGTGACTAACTTCCCTTCAAGTAAGTGAACATCGACATAGATCCTTCTCCTGGATTTGCGGTTATCCCTAAACCTAACTCTTTACTTGTGGTTGTTTGTCTCATAGTCCTTACTTGTAATATATTGTTCCTGATCATCTTACTACTTGTCGTAGTTGAATATATTGCTCAACACTAGATTCACCTTTGCAATTGTTAGGTACACTTTCCTATTGCGCATTATTGCCTAAACTTGCTAAGTAACAATTGAAATCTTTAATTGTACCTATTCACCCCCCTCTAGGTCCATCTCGATCCTTTCAATTGGTATTCCTTTGTTCTTTCCCCCTCACGACCATCTTCTTGGTCCTACTCCAACTGTGACATAAAATTTTTAGTGTAGCTGGATCATCTGGGTTCCCCCTGACATTCGGGCTTCACTGTTTCCTTAATGCAAATCTCTTCATTAGACCAAGTAGGACGTCCAGGCTTTGCCCAGATCGTTCGGATCCCAATCTGAATGTCTGGGCGTCCTCAACCAAATTAAACAATGGGCCACGGGGCAGGGGTTATTCCTCTGTTCTTCCCCACTCGCGACCCTAAAACCCTAAACCATCGTTGGTCTTCTCCTTCACCAATTTTGGCAACTCTGGCCGGCCAAACGGCTGAATCTCACGCCTTCATCGTCCCCTCCCATTGATCTATCATTCCACCGCGTGGTTTCTTCTTTGGGAGCATGTGCATCTTGGGAGAAGGGCCTTTCTCGCCGGAGTTCACAGATCAAGCTACCATGGCTTGTGTGTGTGGTGGTGGAGGGAAGAATGTCAAAACGGTGACCAAGGGTCCACGTCGTGGTATTATTCCCTCCCCACGCCCACTATCTATTGCTCATATCTATCTCTGATGTGTCCTAGCCTATATCTTTTGAATATCGACTACTAGTCTTATCTCTACGTGGAATCCTTGTCCTCACATCATTTGCTATGCCAACTCATGCCCTTGGATTCCCTAGGCCTCGCAATAATTCCGTGTTAGTTTGCAATTAGATTTATTTATGTGGGAAAAAGTTGCATGGGTTGCCCTAGCCATGGATTTTGAAAATCCTTTGCCTGGACATCTGGGATGTCTTCCGGATATTCCGGGGCTATGACAGCCTCTCTAACCTTTTCATCGTCCAAATCAATTTGATGTAGATGACGGAGAAAATTTCCATCAGATCCCTCCATAGGGGTTCAAGCGTAGCTCGAAGTCATGGATCGGAGGTCATATGAGGCATTTAGGTTCGGGCTTCTAGAGAGTAATACCCTACGTCTTGCTGGTTTTGGTTATTCATCGTGGAGGGGTACCTCATGCAAGGGGTTACAATGGTGTATGATGTCGCCACAGAGAGTTCTCCTATCTGAAGATAGATGATCAAGTGGAACCCTGGACCTCCCTTTATATAGGAAGGAGAGGTCTAGGGTTTTACATGCGGATGCAATCTGGGGCGCCACCGCCCTCTAGTCTTGGGCGTTAAGAAGGTCATCTGGCCTCCGAGGGTTAGCGCCATGTCGTGGGCCGGCTGGCCCCCCTTGTAGGTGATGAGGCCAGGCTCCTTGGCAATAGCCACCTTCGGTACAGGACCCCGTCAATAACCCTCGAGCGTGGCGGAGGTCTTGGCAAGGATCGTGAGACCCCCAGTGGGATCCTTTGTTAACTTGTCTCCCTAGAGCCTGGACAGTTTCTGAGTTTGACTCGTCCAATAGACCAGGCACTTCTTAGCTTGAGTGTTGATCTAACGCAGATGATAGTCTCGCCGCGGGTCTTGAGGAGACGACACCGCTGTGATCGTTGCCCTTGTTTTCTACAAAAAGGGGAAAGAAAAACTCCCCTAGGGAAAAGAAAGGATTGTCCATTCTGCTTTGTGCGGATGACGCCTCGGGTTTGGACGTTTATAAGAAGAGGGAAACTGAGGGTTTCAAAACCCTACCCTGCTCCAGCTCATTCTACCTCTTCGCTCATCTCAAGCCCTCCCCCACGCCGCCGCTTCATTCCCTTTGCTCCCGTACTCTCGCTGCTGATGGCCAAGACGAGGAGTGAGAGAGGGAGGCAGGTCTTCAGTTTGAGGCTGCCATCCAGGTCTGTCGGCGAATAGAGGAAAAGGGCCGCCCTCAAAGGAGGAGCAAAACCAGGGCGTGCTCCGCCCAAATCCACAGGGAAGTGGTTTCCGTCCATGGCAACGGAGAGTGAGGTCAATGGATATAAAGATGACCTCTCCATGCTCGTAGATCTGAAGGTGCGCATCCCGACTGGGGAGGTTCCACCAGAGCCCCACACCAATGAGCATGTCCTGTGCCCAGGCTACTTCGGGCGGGGCCTCGGCTTGCCGATCCATCCCTTCGCGCGCGGCCTCCTGCACTTCCTTGGATGCCAACTCCACCATATTCCACCAAACGGGGTTCTGCATATAGCCAATTTCATTACTTTCTATGAGTGCTTTTTTGGGATAGCTCTGAAATTTAATCTATTTTGCTACTTCTTCTAGGTCTGCGTCCAATCGGACGAAAGTGCCATCTATGACCTTGGGCGAGCCATCCTGTAGCTCCGCCCTAACTCCACATTATTTTCCTTCAACCTCCCAAAGTCTGTCCGGGAGTGGCACAAGTCCTGGTTTTACGTGGAGGGCCTTGGTAGTGATCTGTCGGCCTTCGTGAATGAGCCACCTCATAAGCTAATTTCATCGGCTCCGCTCGCCAAACCAACCTCAGAGGTCAAGGTTCTTGTGGAGGCCACCACTCGGCTCAAAAAGGTGGGTTAACTAGCCCTTAAGGAGGTTGGCCGGGCGTTAGAGCCTAGGTTCCAGGTAAGCAACTGAAGTACATATAATGGTAGTAGCCCCCGGGGCTGAGTGTGGCGATGTTGTGCTAGCTAGACTTGGCTCCTCGGGAAATGTGAACTGGCTTCACTTGCTTGTAATGTCGGGCAGTATCCAAGGTGAACCACAACCGTGAGTCTAAGGTCAAGGATTTGGAGTCACAGATCGAGGCCTTGCAGCATCAGAGTGATGGGCTGCAGCGTCATCTGTACTCTTCTTCATGTGAGTTATTGTTTCTTTGTTGCTTTAGCCACCATATCTTCATGTATGCTAATACGGTAGGGCTTTGGTCCTCCTTGCCTTTCCCCTGCGGAGATTGTTGCGACCCTAAAGAGGGAGGCGGAGGAGGAGGCGCAGGCCCGCCGGCTTGCCGAAGAGGCTGAGCGGACGGCTCTAACAGAGCTGGAGATGTCTCTCCCCATGAAGCGTGAGCTCAAAGCTGCTCTTTAGCGAGAGCGGGAGGCTTGTCAAGGTCTCCGTGCTGACCTTGATGAGAGTGGGAATCAGCGGACATTGCTTCAATGGTAGGTGGAGATTGCCGAAAAGGAAGCCGTCTCGCAGGAGCAAGCCTCATGGGTGGCCGATTAGAAGACGCTCGGTTGGAGAAAGATGGCAAGGAAGTCACCATGCAGCTTGCTGAAGCCCAATAATGCTATCAGAATCTGGAGATCGCAACTCGAGGTCTATGCTGGGAGGCCTCCTTTCGGTAGCCGTATGGGCGTTGTTGTATGGTTGTATTCATATACTCCTTCAGTTGTTCATTTTGCAGGTCTGATATCTCCTTTTTATTGATCCGGTATTGCAACAAGAAAGGGTATCCCGCACCTATTTCCCCAGAGGTGACCCTGGGTATTGAACCCACGGGAGGAAGACTTCCTTGAAGCGATGGTCTTTAGCAAGCTTTTGTCAAAGTGTCAAATCCAGCTTTTGACCAGATCAACAAGCAAATAGTGATTCAAAAACTTATAGTAAAAAGAAGGTACGAGGATGAGGTCTTGATACGTCTCCAACGTATCTATAATTTATGAAGTATTTATGCCATTTACAATAGTTTTATATGAGTTTGGTATTATTTGATTAGAACTAACCCGGACTGACGCAATTTTCAGCAGAACTACCGTGGTGTTGTTTTTGTGCAGAAATAAAAGTTCTCGGGATGCGCTGAAAATCAACGAAGATTTTTTTGGAAAATATAAAAAATAATGGAACAAAAATCTACCGGAGGGGACACTAGGTATGCGTCAGTGCTATACAAACGGTTTTAAACCCCTTTCCGCGACGGCATTCAGAATCGTCGCCTAGTGAGTGTGGGCAATTAGGGGGTCCTTCGCACACGACCAAGAAACTGTCAGGGATATGCTCTACTGGCACACACGCTCGGCAAAATGAGGTCGTGTGCGACCGGCGAGCGAGCAAATACGGTTATATGTACATTAGTGCTCAAAAATAATAATAATACAATTATACAGGCGAAATCATTTCCGGTCGTAAGTTCATCCCACACAGTCAGTCCCCGTGAAACGTTTCCGCTCGTACATACATCCCACACAGTCATTGCAAGGAAAACATTTCCGTTCGTAGATCACACACAATTTTCGCCGTTAAATCATTTGTGATGGCCTTCCCATCGCACACAATAATAATAATTTTGTCATTTGCATTATTGAATGCATCACACACGGTGCGTAGAAGAAACTGTGTGTGTTGCCTTAGGTCATCGCCCACGGTATTTTCTCAATAATCGTTTGCAATAGCAAAACCAATTGGCAAGCTAATTTCCCTATTATTAATAATCCATTTATTAATCTAATTGACATTCATATTAAACACATAATATATTTCATACCCATATTAAGGAAGCAGGATTTCATAATTGAGATACATCAGAGTACAACATGATATAGCTTCAGCACTCAGCTACCCCATTACACAACTGCACCAGCACCAAGTTTCACGTGCAACATCTAGAACCTTTCAAAATTAGCATCATAGACGGTACATAGACAGATGCATCTCATCGGGAAAACTGCTGAAGAGGAAGGCGAATATTGATCATTCATTGATGTTGAAGGTCTTCGCAACTTTCGGCCAGTGCCTGTGGATGATTGACCGTCCATCCTTCGTCCTCTTCCGGAACACTTCAATATTGAACCGTGGGTGTTGTTGAAAACCTTCCTTGCCTCCTGTCCATATAGGTGGTTTGAGAGGTAATCATCAGTGAACTGTTTTGGAAAGGCCTAAAAACAAGGATGTGCATAAATATCTTCTCTATATAGGAAATGGGGCAAAGGAATAAAAAAGACAAGGTATAATAGTATAAAATAATAGAATGCAGCCACAACAATTGAACATCGCATCGCAGAATTATACCAAGCAGTTAACTAAACACCACAACAAATGAACCAACCGTTAGCTGAGCACCACATTGCACAAATATAACATACTCATAATAGAAGATAAGATAGTTAACCAAACCAAGCATGCTTAACAACTTGGAAATATAGCAATTATATTTGTTTCTCATGTATTTAGTACAACCAAAGTCGATTTATTTCTCACATGGTATACAATAACAGAATGCAGCCACAACAATTGAACATCGCATTGCAGAATTGAACCAAGCAGTTAACTAAACACCACAACAAATGAACCAACGATTAACTAAGCACCACATTGCACAAATATAACCTACTCCTAATAGAAGATCTGACAGTTAACCAAACCAAGCATGGTTAACAACTTGGAAATATAGCAATTGTATTTGTTTTTCATGTATTTAGTACAACCAAGTTTGATTTATTTCTCACATGGTATACAATAACAGAATGCACACACAATAATTGAACATCGCATTACAGAATTGAACCAAATAGTTAACTAAACACAACAACAAATGAACCAAACGTTAACTGAGCACCACATTGCACAATATAACATACTCCTAATAGAAGATCAGGCAGTTAACCAAACCAAGCATGCTTGAAAACTTGGAAAATTGCACCCTAAAGAATTGAACATCACATTTGCAGAATTGAACCAAACAGTTAACTGAACACCTCATTGCACGACATATAGAACATATACACTAGAGCAGAAGATTGCATGGTAAAAGTAGATAGCACAATTCACTAAAAATTGTTAAGGAAAGGTAGTAGCTAGCAAACTGAACATGGGTCCTTATAGTGAGCTAATAAGACAAGCTACTCATTGTCGGAGATATCGATGACGATTGGCTCCTTGGACATCGAAGAGGGCGAGGCCTCCGCATCGTGGGTGCCCTCGTCGTAGTGGTGAGTTACCTGAGTCGCTCAGGGCACCAACCTGCTGGCTCTCGAGATGAGGTAAGCACGTGCACACTGAGAAAACACCTCATAGTCTTCTTCGAAGACACAAACGGTGGCCTCGAGAAAATGCCACGAACTGTCGTTTAAAGCATCCAACCGCACCACGGTGTCGGCGCGCGAGGCATCGACGGTGGCCTCGACAGCGAGGTTCTCCTCCAAGATCTGGGGGTCAGCACGAATGGCAGCCATCGCGACCTCATCCGCGCGTGCGGTCGCAATTTGCTTCTTCACTGCCAAATGCTCCTTGAGATCCTGGCTATACTGCGTGCACCATGGCTTAGGATGGCACTTATTTGGTGGAGGGGTCGGTGATTTGGGTGGAAGGTGTCGCACTCGCGCCGGTGGTAGGGGCATGTGGGATGTGGAAGGAGGAGGAGGACGGGGTTCGAGTGTGGATTACCTTCCTGGATAGGTGAGGCCAAGCAGCATGAAGGAGGGTCACCGACGAGGAGGCGGCGCTGCAAGCAAGGAGTGAAAGTTTCAACTTGGAAAGGAAGGCAAAAACAGGGGAAATGTGGCTTTTGGTAAGGGGAAGGTGGCGGGGAGGTAGATATTTCCGCGGAAGCCGAAAATTTGGAATCACTTTAGCGAAAAAACTGGCGCGCAAAGTGTCATCAAACACAGTCCCTTATTTAGAGCGGGCTATGGACTGTAGCCGACGAATCTTCTCGAGGAAGCCATAGGCGTACTATACACCGACGATGCTCCAGGATATTTTGTACTTCATCTCACACGGTTGTTGATAATAAACTGTGTGGGATCTACTTGATTTTTCATCTTGATCTGAATTACATAATGGGGTCACAGCTGCACAGGATGGTGTTTGAATTGCTAGAACTTCTATGTAGTGAACATGCAACTATAGGTGCGTCCTCAAAAAATTTGGAATTATTCAGGGTTCGTTTGGACATTTTTAAACGGTAACTTGGTTTCCTAGGAATTTCAGGTGCACAATTCAAAATTAAACAACATGCACATGCTCCGGTGCACCAAAATGGGTTGTAAAATGATATATGTGTCCATGGATTGATGCTTACATCCCATTCAAGAAATGGGGATGAATTTCAAACACCACGGCACCGTGGCTCTCCGGCAAATGTTGAGGTGCTTGCTTTTGTAATTCTAGGAAATACAAAACTCGTATGAAATTCATGAACCTTGGCACTATCATGGAACGGCATCAAGATGCTGGGGTAAAAAAATGTTGTCACATTTGGGCCAGGTTATGGTATAAGCTTCTCGCAAACCAGAGCTTCTCTCACAACAAGCATGATGGTTTCGGTAGGGAACGTTTCACCTTTTTGGATGAAATGATATCTGTTGCATCTTCTTGATTTCAATTTTTTTCCTAGTGTCAACATAGAACAACTGGGGTGTTGTGTCAATTTTTGGGATTTTTCGGGGTTCGCTTGGACATTTTTATACATTAACTGAGTTTTCTATGCATTCATGTGCATAATTCAAATTTGAACTACATGCACATGCTCTAATGGATATAAATTAGTTGAAAATTCAAATATGTGTCCTTGGTTGCATGCTTTTAGGTCCCATGCAAGAAATGAGAATGAATGTCAAACACCCAGCCACCATCACTCGGCCGCAAACATTGAGATATATACCTGGTTTTTAAATTCTAGTAAATCCAAAGCTCATCTGAAATTCAAGAAACTTGGCATGCTATCATGGAGAGGCATCAACATGCCGTGGTAAATTTTTTGTCCCATTCGGGGCAGGTTTGGGGATATGCTTCTCACAAACCAGAGCTTCTCATAACAAGCCCGATGGTTTCCGATAGGGAATGTTTCACCTTTCTGGATGAAACGATATGCATTGCCTCTTCTCGATTTCAATTTTTTCCTAGTGTCAACATAGATCAATAGGGGTGTTGTGTCAATTTTTGGGATTTTTGGGGGTTCGCTTGGACAATATTATACATTAACTGAGTTTTCTATGCATTCATGTGCATAATTCACATTTCAATTACATGCACACATATGCTCTAATGCATATAAATTGGTTGAAAATTCAAATATGTGTCCTTGGTTTGATGCTTAATTAGGTCCCATGCAAGAAATGAGAATGAATGTCAAATACCCTGCCACCGTCACTCGGCCACAAACATTGAGATATATACCTGGTTTTTAAATTCTAGTAAATCCAAAGCTCGTCTGAAATTCATGAAACTTGGCATGCTATCATGGAGCAGCATCAACGTGCCGTGGTAATTTTTTTGTCCCATTTGGGGTAGGTTTGGGGATATGCTTCTCACAAACCAAAGCTTCTCACAACAAGCCCGATGGTTTTGGTAGCGAACGTTTCACCTTTCTGGATGAAACGAGATGCATTGCCTCTTCTCGATTTCAATTTTTTCCTAGTGTCAGCATAGAACAACAGGGGTGTTGTGTCAATTTTTGGGATTTTTGGGGGTTCGCTTGGACATTTTTATACATTAACTGAATTTTCTATGCATTCATGTGCATAATTCAAATTTGAACTACATGCACACATATGCTCTAATGCATATAAATTGGTTGAAAATTCAAATATGTGTCATTGGTTGCATGCTTAATTAGGTCCCATGCAAGATATGAGAATGAATGTCAAACACCCTGCCACCATCACTCGGCCGCAAACATTGAGATATATATACTTGGTTTTTAAATTCTAGTAAGTCCAAAGCTCGTCTGAAATTCACGAAACTTGGCATGCTGTCATGGAGCGGCATCAACATGCCGTGGTAAAATTTTTGTCCCATTTGGGGCAGGTTTGAGGATATGCTTCTCACAAACCAAAGCTTCTAACAACAAGCTCGATGGTTTTTGTAAGGAACGTTTCACCTTTGTGGACGAAATGATATGCGTTGCCTCTTCTCAATTTCAATTTTTTTCCTTGTGTCAACATAGAACAACATGGGTGTTGTGTCAATTTTTGTGATTTTTGGGGGTTCGCTTGGACATTTTTATACATTAACTGAGTTTTCTATGCATTCATGTGCATAATTCAAATTTGAACTATACATGCACACATATGCTCTAATGCATATAAATTGGTTGAAAATTCAAATCTGTGTCCTTGGTTGCATGCTTAATTAGGTCCCATGCAAGAAATGAGAATGAATGTCGTCAAACACCCTGCCACCGTCACCCAGACGCAAACATTGACATACCTGATTTTTAAATTATAGTATAAATTCAAAGCTCGTCCGAAATTAATGAAACTTGGCATGCATGCTATCATGCATGGAGCGGCATCAACATGCCATGGTAAATTTTTTGTCCCATTTGGGGCAGGTTTGGGGATATGCTTCTCACAAATCAGAGCTTCTCACAACAAGCCTGATGGTTTCGGTAGGGAACATCCCACCTTTGGGGACAAAACTATATCCATTGCCTCTTATTGCTTTGAAATTTTTTCTCGTGTCAACATAGAACAACAGGAGTGTTATGTCAATTTGGGATATTTTGGGGTTCATTTGGACATTTTTATGCATTAATTGAGTTTTTCAATTTATTTATGTGTATAATTATAAATTTTAACCATTCACGTGACGCCATGTGTCTTGGTTTTAATGGCTATTGATCGCAAACATTTTAGAAAGAACACCCGTATGCAAAGTGAGAGCAGGATTTGTGCATCTCTTCAACGCAAACGGTTGTTTTGGATGACCCGTGTGCAACCACTTTACAAACAATTTGGTAAGATTTGCATCTGTCATATTGGGTATGTTGCCATTTGTCAAAATGGAAAGACTGACATTTGTTAATCTAGTAACATTGCCATTTGTCAACCTTGTAACACTGCGATTTGTCAAAATACGAAGCTAAAAATCACTAGCAGTATCTAATATTTGCAACTAAAATTCAGTAGTTAAGCATAGATGGAGGCGAGGAGGTGTGTTCAACTGGGCGTGCAGCAGGCGGCGCAGTTCCCGATATGGCTTTAATGCAGATGAGGGAGAGGGTAGCGGTTCCCGAAATGTTGAATGGCCAATGATGCATCCTCCATCAATTAGCATCATGAATGCATGAGGGAAGTAATGGGAGGAGGACCGGGAAAAGAGGCAGCACGATGTGAATGCAACGCAGTTTGCACTTATATAAAGGCGCCCCTCCATGCCAATGCATCTACCACATCGTACACATCTAAGCATTTGCCTAATCACCTACACTAAGCGCAAAAGTGCTTAGTCCAGACCCATGGCGGCGATGCGCGCGAGCGGCCAGTGGCTGTGCCAGACGGTCCACGCCGCCGCCTGCGGCATGGCACCGAGGATCGTCTCCAGACAGTGTTGGCGACCGGTGATACGTCTCCAACGTATCTATAATTTTTGATTGTTCCATGCTATTATATTACCCGTTTTGGATGTTTATGGGCTTTACTTTACACTTTTATATCATTTTTGGGACTAACCTACTAACCGGAGGCCCAGCCCGAATTGCTGTTTTTTTTTGCCTATTTCAGTGTTTCGAAGAAAAGGAATATCAAACGGAGTCCAAACGGGATGAAAGCTTTGGGAGCGATCTTTTTTGGAAAAAAATGCAAACTAGGAGACTTGGAGTGGACGTCAAGCAACAAACGAGGCGGCCACGAGGGTGCTCGGCGCGCCCCCTGGGGGTGGGCGCGCCCCCCACCCTCGTGGGCCCCTCGTGGCTCCACCGACGTACTTCTTTCGCCTATATATACTCCTGTACCCTGAAAACATCGGAGAGCACCACGAAAACCTAATTCCACCGCCGCAACCTTTTGTATCCGCGAGATCCCATCTTGGAGCCTTCGCCGATGCTCTGCCGGAGGGGGAATCGACCACGGAGGGCCTCTACATCATCTCCAAGGCCTCTCCAATGAGTTTTGAGTCGCTTACCACAGACCTTCAGGTCCATAGTTATTATCTAGATGGCTTCTTCTCTCTCTCTTTGAATCGCAATACAAAGTTCTCCTCGATCTTCTTGGAGATCTATCTGATGTAACTCTTTTTTTGCGGTGTGTTTGTAGAGATCCGATGAATTGTGGGTTTATGAACAATTTTATCTATGAGAAATAATTGAATCTTCTCTGAATTATTTTATGTGTGATTGGTTATCTTTGCATGTCTCTTCGAATTATCAGTTTGGTTTGGCCTACTAGATTGATCTTTCTTGCAATGGGAGAAGTGCTTAGCTTTGGGTTCAATCTTGCGGTGTCCTTTCCCAATGACAGCAGGGGCATCAAGGCACGTATTGTATTGTTTCCCTCGAGGATAAAAATATGGGGTTTATATCATGAGTTTATCCCTCTACATCATGTCAAGTTTTTTAATGCATTACTCTGTTCTTCATGAACTTAATACTCTAGATGCAGGCAGGAGTCGGTCGATGTGTGGAGTAATAGTAGTAGATGTAGAATCGTTTCGATCTACTTGTCACGGACGTGATGCCTATATACATGATCATGCCTAGATACTCTCATAACTATGCACTTTTCTATCAATTGCTCGACAGTAATTTGTTCACCCACCGTAATACTTATGCTATCTTGAGAGAAGCCACTAGTGAAACCTATGGCCCCCGGGTCTATCTTTTATCATATAAGTTTTCCATCTACTTTTATTTGCATCTTTTATTTTCCAATCTATATCATAAAAATACCAAAAATATTTATCTTATCTTATTATCTCTATCAGATCTCACTTGAGCAAGTTACCGTGAAGGGATTGGCAACCCCTTTATCACGTTGGTTGCGAGGTTCTTGTTTGTTTGTGTAGGTGCGTGGTACTTTTGAGGAGCCTCCTACTGGATTGATACCTTCGTTCTAAAAAACTGAGGGAAATACTTACGCTACTTTGCTGCATCACCCTTTCCTCTTCAAGGGAAAACCAATGCAGTGCTCAAGAGGTAGCCAGAAGGATTTCTGGCGCTGTTGCCAGGGAGGTCTTCTCACAAGTCAAGACATACCAAGTACCCATCACAAACTCATCTCCCTCGTATTACATTATTTGCCGTTTGCCTCTCGTTTTCCTCTCCCCCACTTCACCCTTGCCGTTTTATTTGCCCTCTCTTTTTCGCTTGCCTCTTGTGTGCTCGTGTGTTAGTTAGTCTATTTCCGTTGTTATGGCTAGTCCTTTGTCCGCTCCTTTGTCTCCCGAGTTTGAAGTTCTTCACTTCAAGCAAAGACAAGGAGAAAACTTAAAAGATGCTTGGTATAGGATGATAGAATCTTACCGTAACTGCACCTCAGAGGTGAATTTCAGGATTTTACTTTGCAATTTTTATGTTGGACTAGATATGTCCCATAGACAACTCTTGGATTGTGTTGCCAAAGGTAATTTTATCAAAATTGATCCCAATATTGTGCATGGAATCATAGAGGGAATAGTGGGAACACTATCCCAAAAAGGGGGGACGCATCCTACATAGGTAGAGACACAAGTTTTCGGAAAGATTTGCGAAGTAACAAATTTTTACAAAAATCTCTTGAACCCCTCAAGAGCATTAGCGGACATCTTCACCACATGAATATGTTGATTACCCTTTGCAATAAGCGGTTGGATTCTTTAGATCTAAAAATTTCTGAATATCAAGCGAAACGTAAAGAACCTCCCGGATTCGAGCATGACTCCACTAAGAAATTAAAAATTAAAGATGGCAATACTTAGATCTATTCTCGCTTTTATGCCTAGCTAGGGGCGTTAAACGATAGCGCTTGTTGGGAGGCAACCCAATTTTATTTTAGTTCCTTGCTTTTTTACTTCTGTTTAGTAATCAATATTTCATCTAGCTTCTGTTTAGATGTGGTTTTATGTTTTAATTAGTGTTTGTGCCAAGTAGAACCTATAAGATAACCTACGGTGATAGCTAATTTGATTCTGCTGAAAAACAGAAACTTTTTGCTCACGAGAATAATTTTAGTAAATCACAGAAACGTGATTTTGTGTTGATTCTTTTTTCTGTAGATCAATAGACAAATTTCCCAGGACTTCCTATTTTGGTAGGAGTTTTATAGTTCCAGAAGTATTAGAAAGTTACAGATTTCTACAGACTGTTCTGTTTTTGACAGATTCTGTTTTTCGTGTGCTGTTTGCTTATTTTGATGCATCTATGGCTAGTATCGGGGGGTATGAACCATAGAGAAGTTGGAATACAGTAGGTTTAAGACCAATATAAATAAATAATGAGTTCATTAAAGTACCTTATGTGGTGGTTTTTCTTTCTTGCACTAACGGAGCATATGAGATTTCCTGTTGAGTTTTGTGTTGTGAAGTTTTCGAGTTTTGGGTAAAGATTTGATGGACTATGGAATAAGGAATGGCAAGAGCCCAAGCTTGGGGATGCCCATGGCACCCCAAGATATCCAAGGACAACCAAAAGCCTAAGCTTGGGGATGCCCCGGAAGGCATCCCCTCTTTCGTCTTCGTTTATCGGTAACTTTACTTGGAGCTATATTTTTATTCGCCACATGATATGTGTTTTGCTTGGAGCGTCTTGTATGATATTAGTATTTGATTTTTAGTTTACCGCAATCATCCTTGCTGTACACACCTTTCGGGAGAAACCTACATGATTTAGAATTTATTAGAATAATCTATGTGCTTCACTTATATCTTTTGAGCTAGATAATTTTTGCTCTAGTGCTTCGCTTATATCTTTTAGAGCACGACGGTGGTTTAATTTTGTAGAAATTGTTGATCTCTCATGCTTCACTTATATTATTTTGAGAGTCTTTTAGAACAGCATGGTATTTGCTATGGTTATAAAAATTGGTCCTAGAATTATGGGCATCCAAGTTGGGTATAATAAAAACTATCATAGAAAGTGAATTGGATGCTATTATCAATTTGATGCTTAATAATTGTTTTGAGCTATGAGGATGGTGATATTAGAGTCATGCTAGTGGGGTAATTATGAATTTGAGGAATACTTGTGTTGAAGTTTGTGATTCCCGTAGCATGCACGTATGGTGAACCGCTTTGTGATAAAGTTGGAGCATGATTTATTTATTGATTGTCTTCCTTATGGGTGGCGGTCGGGGACGAGCGAAGGTATTTTCCTACCAATCTATCCCCCTAAGAGCATGCGTGTAGTACTTTGTTTTCAAAGACTTGTAGATTTTTGCAATAAGTAAATGAGTTCTTTATGACTAATATTGAGTCCATGGATTATACGCACTCTCACCCTTCCACCATTGCTAGTCTCTCTTGTGTCGCACAACTTTCGCCGGTACCATACACCCACCATATACCTTCCTCAAAATAGCCACCATACCTAACTATTATGGCATTTCCATAGCCATTCCGAGATATATTGCCATGCAACTTTCCACCGTTCCGTTTATTATGACACACATCATCATTGTCATATTGCTCTTGCATGATCATGTAGTTGAAATCGTATTTGTGTCAAAGCCACCTTCATAATTCTTCCATACATGTCACTCTTGGTTCATTGCATATCCCGGTACACCGCCGGAGGCATTCATATAGAGTCATATCTTGTTCTAAGTATCTAGTTATAATCTTGAGTTGTAAGTAAATAAAAGTGTGATGATCTTCACTATTAGAGCATTGTCCCAAGTGAGGAAAGGATGATGGAGACTATGATTCCCCCACAAGTCGGGATGAGACTTCGGACTTCATAAAAAAAGAGAAAGGCAAGGAGAAAGGCCAAATAAAAAAATGAGAGAAAAAGAGAGAAGGGACAATGCTACTATCCTTTTACCACACTTGTGCTTCAAAGTAGCACCATGATCTTCATGATAGAGAATCTCCTATGTTTTCACTTTCATATACTAGTGGGAATTTTTCATTATAGAACTTGGCTTGTATATTCCAATGATGGGCTTCCTCAAAACGCCCTAGGTCTTCGTGAGCAAGCAAGTTGGATGCACACCCACTTAGTTTCTTTTATTGAGCTTTCATACATTTATAGTTCTAGTGCATCCGTTGCATGGCAATCCCTACTCACTCACATTGATATATATTAATGGGCATCTCCATAGCCCGTTGATATGCCTAGTTGATGTGAGACTATCTTCTCCTTTTTTGTCTTCTCCACAACCACCATTCTATTCCACATATAGTGCTATGTCCATGGCTCACGCTCATGTATTGCGTGAAAGTTGAAAAAGTTTGAGAATACTAAAGTATGAAACAATTACTTGGCTTGTCATCGGGGTTGTGCATGATTAAATACTTTGTGTGGTGAAGATAGAGTATAGCCAGACTATATGATTTTGTAGGGATAGCTTTCTTGAACCACATTATTTTAAGAAGACATGATTGCTTTGTTAGTATGCTTGAAGTATTATCGTTTTCATGTCAATATGAACTCTTATTTTGAATCTTTTGGATCTGAACATTCATGCCACAATAAAGAAAATTACATTGAGAATTATGCTAGGTAGCATTCCACATCAAAAATTCTGTTTTTATCATTTACCTACTCGAGGACAAGCAGGAATTAAGCTTGAGGATGCTTGATACGTCTCCAACGTATCTATAATTTTTTATTGTTCCATGCAATTATATTACCCATTTTGGATGTTTATGGGATTTATTTTACACTTCTACATCATTTTTGGGACTAACCTACTAACCGGAGGCCCAGCCCGAATTGCTGTTTTTTTGCCTATTTCAGTGTTTCGAAGAAAAGGAATATCAAACGGAGTCCAAACGGGATGAAACCTTCGGGAGCGATCTTTTTGGAACAAATGCAAACTAGGAGACTTGGAGTGGATGTCAAGCAACAAACGAGGCGTCCACGAGGGTGCCCGACGCGCCCCCTGGGGGTGGGCGCGCCCCCACCCTCGTGGGCCCCTCGCGGCTCCACCGACGTACTTCTTTCGCATATATAGACTCCCGTACCCTGAAAACAATGAAGAGCACCACGAAAACCTAATTCCACCGCCGCAACCTTCTCTATCCGTGAGATCCCATCTTGGAGCCTTCGCCGGCGCTCCGCCGGAGGGGGAATCGACCACGGAGGGCCTCTACATCATCTCCAAGGCCTCTCCAATGAGTTGTGAGTAGTTTACCATAGACCTTCGGGGTCCATAGTTATTAGCTAGATGGCTTCTTCTCTCTCTATGACTCTCAATACAAAGTTCTCCTCAATCTTCTTGGAGATCTATTCGATGTAACTCTTTTTTTTGTAGTGTGTTTGTCGAGATCCAATGAATTGTGGGTTTATGATCAAGTTTATCTATCAGAAATAATTGAATCTTCTTTGAATTCTTTTATGTGTGATTGGTTATCTCTGCAAGTCTCTTCGAATTATCAGTCTGGTTTGGCCTACTAGATTGATCTTTCTTGCAATGGGAGAAGTGCTTAGCTTTGGGTTCAATCTTGTGGTGTCCTTTTCCAGTGACAGCAGGGGCAGCAAGGCACGTATTGTATTGTTGCCATCGAGGATAAAAATTTGGGGTTTATATCATATTGCATAAGTTTATCCCTCTACATCATGTCATCTTTTTTAATGCGTTACTCTGTTCTTCATGAACTTAATACTCTAAATGCAGGCAGGAGTCGGTCGATGTGTGGAGTAATAGTAGTAGATAGAGAATCGTTTCGATCTACTTGTCACGGACGTGATGCCTATATACATGATCATGCCTAGATACTCTCATAACTATGCACTTTTCTATCAATTGCTCGACAGTAATTTGTTCACCCACCGTAATACTTATGCTATCTTGAGAGAAGCCACTAGTGAAATCTATTGCCCCCGGGTCTATCTTTTATCATATAAGTTTTCCATCTAGTTTTATTTGCATGTTTTATTTTCCAATCTATATCATACAAATACCAAAAATATTTATCTTATCTTATTGTCTCTATCAGATCTCACTTTCGCAAGTTACCATGAAGCGATTGACAACCCCTTTATCGCGTTGGTTGTGAGGTTCTTGTTTGTTTGTGTAGGTGCGTGGGACTTTTGAGGAGCCTCCTACTGGATTGATACCTTGGTTCTCAAAAACTGAGGGAAATACTTACGCTACTTTGCTGCATCACCCTTTCCTCTTCAAGGGAAAACCAATGCAATGCTAAGAGGTAGCAACCGGCTGGTGGATGGCCGCCGTCGACGCCAGCTACGACTCTCAGTTGGACCAGATGATTGTTTCCACCACCAACAAGTTCGCCGTCGTCAAGAAGGTCGCAAACGACATCTCCTTACTCCTCTAGCCCGCGCGCCCGAGCTCCTCATTGCCTGCCACCCTAATCGGCCTTCATGGTCAGAACCTCTTTCAAGCATTGGTGGCCCTGCGACTGCCCGCCGACGCCACGAAGAATGCCCACCTGGAGGTCACGCTCGCCGCGAGGCGCCTCGCCCTGCAAGAATTCGTCGACCTACACATCCACGTGTACGAGCAAATCGTGTACATATGTATCTACAAGGCCAATGAGGACGCTATGATGTTGTCCTTCTTCAACCGGCTGGAAGCCTTGGATGCCTTTGTTGAGAAGCACGTTGACCTCACCACAAAATCCGCCAATCCTTAGCCGCCGGTCGGTGGCCCGACGCACTGAGTTGAGGAGGAGGAGGTCGTACGTTGATAGATGCGTCTTTCTTCTTGCCTCCTTAATTCTTATTGTGCTATTGCATTCTCATTCCAGTCAATACAGACATGTGTGAGGCATTGAGGCGACCATGGAGCGCTCTGCTCACGTCCCTCCGCGCGCGCTCTGCTAGCGGTTGGGCCTGTGAACGATTATGTTGGGGGACCCATATGCATGCGGTTGCGCCGCGCGCGTTGGCACGCGATGCAGTTACGTGCGGCACGATGGAGTTATGTGCGTCGAATTAGAACTGCCATCACAACATGCCGTCTGGCCTCCCCTTTAATTCCCGCGGCCATTATAGCCTTAGTCTCTTCAACCTTTTGATCGCGCCCCACAACACAACAAGCACACCCACGGCGACACGTAGAGAGGGGATGTCTAGCGCGCTCCAATGGAATTCGGCGAGCATAAAGTGGATACCCACGCGAGGGAGACGGATCTCTCGGTGGTGTACACTATCGACCCGACCATGGTAGACGACTACATAAACACCGTTGAGCAGTTGCTTGCTAGAGACAAGTACAAGGTGGTCGGCATCGACCTCCAGTACACCTACTGTAGTCCCGGAATAGATCAGAAGGTTGCCGTCGCCTAGTTGTGTGTGTGCCATCATGTCCTCATCTACCACTACTGCATGGCCAGAGAGCCTTGCGACTGTTTGAACAGGTTTGTCAACAGCACTGACTATAAGTTCGCCATGGTGTAAACCACCGACGATGTAAAAGCACTCGGTGTTACGGGCTTGGCCTGTGAGAACCTTGTCAAAATCCGTGACCACTATAGGGTCTGGGGCAGCACGAAGAAGGACTCCCTGACCGAACTCGCCTCGGCCATCATCAACCCCTAGTAAGAAAAGATGAAGCAGGATGCCCAGAGAACAAGTGTTGTATCCTGGCACAGGACCTGGATGCGGTGACTGGATGAACCTCACCTCAGGTTCGCGGCCAAGAGCGTGGACACATGCTTCGAGATGCACAGGTGGATCATTGACATGAGGAAGTGCCTCGTTACCCAAATCGACAAGCCCGGATCGAGCCACAAGAAGAGCAAGCGTCACAAGAAGTAGATGATGATCAGATGATCGTTTATGCTAGGTAATCATGCATGTAATATATAGTTTACTTTACTGATGTGTGGAAGTGTCATGTGTGTAGTAGCCACCTGTGAAATTATGCATGTAATAGTTTACTTTGGTGTGTGCAAATGGCATGGTTGTAGTAGCCACCTATGTAATTGGAGGTTTAATTTGGATAATCATGCATGTAATATATATGTTATTGTTCTGTATGCAATCCCATTGCACAACACACACGTCTTATTAGCAGCAATCGTCTGTGTTATTATCGGTCTTCGCACAAATTTCTGATTACAGACCTGTTTGCCGCGTATCACACACATCTTTTTATATTGAACCATTTATGTTCTCTTGTCTCAACATAAACAGCTCATCCGCGTGAACCGCATGTCGTATATCGCACACACCTTAATTTGGCTGACCGTTTCTTTTGTGTTACCTAATCACAAACAGTTCATCCTAGTGAACCGTATGTTGTTTATCGCACACACCTTCATTTGGCTGCCTGTTTCTTTTGTTGCTCCTCATCGCAAATGGTTAATTGCACTGAACCGTATGCCCTACATCACACACACAACTAAAATCTGAACCGTGTTTGACGCATCCGTCATCGAAAAAGTTTTGCACCTTTTTTGATGGGTTTTTTACACCACCATTTGCGATTAATGCATTGCACACAGTTTTGTCAAAGGGTTTCTGATCGTAGTGTCACGTTAGCAGCATCCTGCAGTAGTGGGAGTACCGAGGGCACCACGAGGGTGGAAGGGCGCCCCCTAGGGCGTGCCCCCTGCCTCGTGGACTCCCCGTGGGCCCCCTTGACGAGAAATCAACGCCAACCCCTCCTATAAATCGAGAAAACCCCATAACAGAAGAGAGATCGGAAGTTCCGCCGCCGCAAGCCTGTGTAGCCACGAAAAATCAATGTAGGCCCTCTCTAGCACCCTGTCGGAGGGGGCCATCATCACCAGAGGCCATGGGGAAGGACCCGGAGGGGCCATCATCGCCATTAAGGCCAAGGAACAGAGGGGGGGGCCTCTCCCCATCGAGGGGGAGGCAATGGAGGAAGAAGCACAAGGGGGAGAACCTCTCCTCCTCTCTCTCGGTGGCGCCGGAGTGCCATCGGGAGGGGAATCATCGCCGCGGTGATCGTCTTCATCCACATTACCATCATCATCACCATCCTCATCTCTTTTACGCAGTCGACTCTCCTGCACCCCACTGTAATCCCTACTTGAACATGGTGCTTTATGCCACATATTATGATCCAATGATGTGTTGCCATCCTATGATGTTTTGAGTAGATTTCCTTTGTCTTTGGGTTGATTGATTATCTAGATTGGTATGAGTTGTACGTTTTACTTTGGTGCTGTCCTATTGTGCCCTCCGTGTCGCGCAAGCGTGAGGGATACCCGTTGTACGGTGTTGCAATACGTTCATGATTCGCTTATAGTGGGTTGCTTGAGTGACAGAAGCATAAACCCAAGTAAGGGGGTTGTTGTGTATGGGATAAAGGGGACTTTATATGTTAATGCTATGGTTCGGTTTTACCTTATGATCTTTAGTAGTTGCGGATGCTTGCTAGAGTTCTAATCATAAGTGCATATGATCCAAGAAGAGAAAGTATGTTAGCTGATGCCTCTCCCTCATATGAAATTGCAATAGTGATTACCGTTCTTGTTAACAATTGCCTAGGATAATTCCGCACACCGACCCATCATTATTCCACACTCGCTATTTATAATATTTAGTAATATATTCTAACTTTATGATAACAACACCTACTTTTATATTTTAGCTCTCCAATCATGCAAAGTTATTCTCTTCATACCCACAACGTAGTTTTATTTCTCGTTTCTAGTTGGAAGCAAACGTTCGGTGTACCTAGAGTCGTATCAGTGGAAGATAGGACTTGAGAGAATATTGATCTTAACTTTATCTCCTTGTGGATTTGACACTCCATACTTATCACTTCCACATTTGGGAATTGCTAAGATGATTCCCTGCACTTGGGGATTATCAAGCTCTTTTCTGGCGCCATTGCAGGGGAGCAATAGCGTGGGGTTGATATTCTCGTGTGTGCTTGTTTGCTTTCTTCACTAAGTAGTTTTTGTTTTACCTTTTTTGTTTTGCTTAGTTGTGGGTGAAACATAGAATTTTTTTAAAAAGAATGAAAATACAAAAATATTCACTTGCCTCATATGCCTAAAAAGTTTTTTCAAAAACAAAAGTGATTGGAAAGTTATGCATTGCAGAAGTGACGGACGACCTTGAACACTTGTGTTCATGCTCATGGAAACAATGTAGAATTTTTCATGGAAATTTCTCTGAAAATAATTATCCCCTTGTATATATCAATTGTATTATAAAAATAATGTGCCAAACTTTGGTTTTAGGATGAGTACATTGCTTGTTTATTATGTGCAGTGCAAAAACATAATCTTTGGCTGTAGAGCATGAATTTACATTTTTTAATAGAAAGTCAAATGGGTCTGAAACTTTTTGCACAGTACTTCTGTACAATTTGTTTAAATTTCCATATTTTTTAATAATTTTTGGAGTTACATAAGTATACAAAATTTCCAGATTATTACAGACTGTCCTGTTTTTGACGTTTTCTATTTGTTGTTCGCTTATTTTGATGAATCTATGAGTAGTATCGGGGGGTATGAACCATGGTGAAGTTGGAATATAGTATATATAGTGCTAATATGAAATTGGAATGAGTTTGCAACAGTACTTGTCGGCGTTCTGGGAACGGGGTCCCTGACTTGCTCGCTCACACTGCCTGGGCGTGGCTCAAAGGGGCCCAGTCGCCCATCTTCATCAACACAAGCTCAAGACCCTCGCGAGGGGCCAAGACTCGCGGGGCGGACGACAAGGAGCTTCCTCAGGCACGGCCTCATCAGGCTAGCTCACGAGGAGGTGGAGATTTCAAGGCGGGGTACCTCGCGAGGTGCCCATGACGCAAGCCATGATTTACCAAGGGCGCCATCGGGCGCCACCCAGCAAGGTCCTCCCTTCCTCTATGGTGCAAAGGGAGCAAGCGCAGGGGAGAGCTTCAAGCAAAGGCATAAATTTCGGTGCAACAAGACCAAGACCAGCCCAACCAACGGCAGGGAGGAAGTCATTGTGGAGCCCAAGCAGGCGTCACCACCAGAGCCTTTGACAGGCGAGGACCAACTTTAGTCAGGATAAGTGTACCCGCTGTTCCCCTTCAAAATGGCCAATTGTTGGCACCCTTCCTGCTCAATATTTGGGAAGAGGCCCAGGGCCTTTGCCTATAAATAGGACTAGCCACCCCCAGGGTAGAGGCAGCTCGAGCTAGTATCTGGCATACATCTAGAATAGAGAGAGAGAGAGCGACCGAACTCCTCCTAGCAGTTCATCGCACCAGCCAAGAACAGACCCTCGCGAGGCTGTTCTTCCTTGTATTGTTCATCATCCGCCCAAGAGGCAATCCACCACACCACACACTGGAGTAGGGTATTACACCACAATGGTGGCCTGAACCAGTATAATCCCGATGTCTCTTGTGTTGTTCTTTTCGTAGTTTAGACCCTAGCGGTTCGGCGAGGAGCAGGTAGGTAGAGGGCGAAATCTCCGCGCGCACCCCAGTGTTCGAACCTCAAGGGTCTGCCGGAACCCGAAATCCGACATTTGGCGCGCCAGGTAGGGGGTGCACCGGAATTCGTCTTCCGTCGCCCTGTTCTTCTCCGACCATCGCATCCATGTCTGACGCTCATCGGGCTCGCGCCGAGCGCCGAGCCGTCCTTGCTTCCCGCGTCGCCCAGACGGCTCCCGTCGGCGGGTGCCCTCGTCGTTCCCCGTCACCTGCCGTCAATGCCGCCACCGGCCCGGCGGGGAACGGGCAGCAAGCATCGTCCCAGCATCCATCCATGAGGCGAGACGGCCGCATTGCTACACCCTCGCTCACCCCCGCTGGTTCTTTGTCCCGCGCGCCCCGCGTGGCCATGGAGGCTGGAGCTGCGCTCATCGCGGCAAACGAGCTCCTGCGCTACCGCCCAATCGACGACGTCTACGAAGAGTAGCTCGACCGAGTCGCCGAGCTCGTCCGTGCCGCTGGGGGCTCCCCCGCGCCGTCCTTCTCGCTGCACCGTGCCCCGCCCTGCGCGGGTAATGAAGCTCCTGGGCGCCTCAGCCGCCTCCCCCTCAAGAAGGCGCCCTGGCCCCAAGGCGCGCGGCCCCTGGGCGGAACCCGCTCCGTCAGGCACCAGCACGGCAAGAGCAGAGCTGCCAAGAAGTCCCTCGCCCTCGAGAAGCTACCCGAGCGCTCCCTGCTCCAGAATGTCAAGACCCCGCGCTGCTCCCAGCTGCAGCGCATGGGGACCCGCAGGACCAAGCTCTTCATCGCCCAAGGCCTCCTGTGGCCACAGCGGGCTGCCGCGCCTTCACCACCGAGCTATGCAGCGTCGCGTGGCCCGGCAAGTTCAAGCCAGACCTGCCTCCTCGATACGACGGCACGGCTGACCCTGCAGAGTTCCTCAAGCTCTACGAGCTGGGCATCGAGGCTGCCAACGGAGACGAGAAGGTCATGGCGAACTGGTTTCCCATGGCGCTCAAGGACGGGACCCGCACTGCTCTGAATCGCCTGTGCACGATCTCCTCTGGGACGAGATGCGCACCCGCTTCATCGCCAACTTCCGTGGTACTCGCGACCGCCACCGCCGTGAGCAACATGCGCCAGATTAAGCAGCAACTGGGAAACCTGCGAAGTACATCCAGCGCTTCAACAACCCGCGCCTCAAGATCCCCAAGGTAACGGAGGAGGCCATCATCTCAGCCTTCTCCGACGGCGTGCGCGACGTCAAGATGAAGGAGGAGCTGGCGATGCATGAAGACCTGTGCACCTCCTTGGAGCTGTTCAACTTGGCGACCAAGTGCGCCAGGGATGAGGAAGGGCGCCTCTCCCTCCTCGAGCTGCCTGCCGCAGACCCAAAAGAGAAGAAGCCTAAGGCCAAGGACGTGAAACGCAAGGGGGCTGCCGTGCTCGCGGCAGAGCCAGACACCAAGCGGGGCAGAGATCAGCCTGAATCCTCCAAGGGCAGTCGGTACTGCGTGTACCACTACCTCCACACCCACAACACCAAAGAATGCCAAGAGCTCCGGGCCGTGCGTGAAGGATGAGTCGGCCGACGTCCCGACCGCAGCGACCGGGGCTACAACCGAGGAGGAGGAAGGAACACAGGACGCTGGGAAAACCGCAGCCCACGCCAAGGGTGGCGCGACCAACCTCGCGAGGATCGCTGGTAGGACCCGCCTCGCGAGGGAGGCTGAAGGGATCGTCCTTGCGAGGATCGCCCGCAAGGGAACGCAGGCCTCCCTGCACTGCCGCCGCAGCCAAGGATAAATGAGGACCGCCATCAGGACGAGGGGGCTGGGGGCTTCCAGGAACCACGTGCGATTGCCTGCATCCCGGGCGGAGCTCAAGCCCCAGCCTCTCAGCGCATCTTCAAACAGTTCTCCCGCGAAGTGAATGCAGTCCTCCCCAAGCTTGAGGCCATGCGCCCTCTCAGGTGGTCGGCATGCACCATCACGTTCAGCTCAGCGGCTCATGCACATCACCTTGGGCCCGCAACTCGGAAAGAATGTGGAGGCTTATGTCGACGACATTGTAGTGAAGTCTCGCGAGGCCAAGACCCTGATACAAGACCTGGAGGAAACCTTTGCAAACCTCAACGCAGTGAGCCTGCAGCTCAACCCGGAGAAGTGTGTGTTTGGAGTCCCCTCGGGCAAGCTCTTGGGCTTCCTCGTGTCCCACCGAGGCATCGAGGCCAACCCAGAAAAGGTCAAGGCAGTCGAGGACATGAGCCCACCAAAGACCCTCAGAGAAATGCAGAAGCTCACGGGGCGCGTGACTGCACTAGGGAGCTTCATCTCCAGGTTAGGGGAGCGAGCGCTGCCTTTCTTCCAGCTGATGAAGAAAAAGGGGCCCTTTGAATGGACTGAAGAGGCCGACAAGGCGTTTCAAGATCTCAAGAGATACCTAACCAACCCTCCGGTGATGGTGGCCCCACGCCCTTAAGAGCCCTTGGTACTCTACCTCGCCGCCATTCCTTACTCCGCCAGCGCGGCTCTGGTGGCGGTTAGGGAGGAGCGTCGGACCAAAGCCACGGCAGCTACCCGTGTCAAGGCAAAGCAGGACCAAGAAGGACTCGCAGAGATCGCTACCACGGCTGAGGAGGATCAGCCGCCGCAGGGGAGCGTGCTGGGAACGGAGGAGGCCCCTCCCCCAGGCAACCAGCTTCCGGAGGCTCCATCACCTTAGGAGGCGCCACAGCCTCCAGAGGACGCCACCAGCACTGACGCTCCAAGCCTCGTCGAGCACCCAGTGTACTTCGTCAACACGGTGTTGCAGGATGCGAGGGCACGGTACCCCATGCCACAAAAGCTCCTCCTCGTGCTACTGGTGGCCTCACGCAAGCTGCGGCACTACTTCCAGGGTCACCCGATCAAGGTTGTCTCAGCATACCCCTTAGAAAGGGTGCTCAGGAGCCCTAACTCAGCCGGAAGGGTCGCTGAGTGGAACATTGAACTGCAAGCGTTTCAGCTTGAATTCAGCACGACCAGGGTCATCAAGTGAGCCGCGCTAGCAGATTTCGTGGCCGAATGGATGGAGGCACCGGACCTCAAGGCCGACGAGGACCGATCCCTCTCCCCGGGAAGCGAGGCGCCAAAAGGCTGGGTCATGTACTTCGATGGGGCATTCTCTGCATGGTGTCATTGGGTGCTCATATCTCCCACTCAGGACAAGCTTTACTATGCCGTGCAGCTCTGTTTCCAGCAGGGTGAAAAGGTCTCCAACAATATAGTGGAGTACGAAGGACTAATAGTGGGCTTGAAGGCCGCCGCTGCCCTAGGGGTGAAGCGCCTTACTATCAAGGGCGATTCCCAACTCCACGTCAATTGCTCCAACAAGGTATACGAGCCAAGAGATGAGCACATGGAAGCCTACCGTGCGGAGGTCCGCAGGATGGAGAAGCAATTCTGGGGGTTGGAGCTACAGCATGTGCCTCGCGGCACTAATCAAGAGGCCAACGACATCGCCAAACGAGCCTCCAGGCGGTTGCCCCAGGAGTCGGGCGTCTTCGAGGAACGACTCTTAAAGCCCTTGGCCCTGCCATCATTATCCAACACAGCACAACCTCGGGTGGAGCTTCCCCAGCCACCTGCCTCGGGAGCCTCAGCCTGTGGCCCAGCCTCAGGAGCACGCCTGCTCCTGACGATGGAGCCTCAGGAGGGGTGCTGGATCACAGAGCTCCGGAGCTACTTAACACAAGGGACCCTACCGGAGAAGCAGGAGGAAGCAGAGCGTGTGGCGCGGCAAGCTACAGCGTACTACATCAGGGATGGAGAGCTCTACCGGAAACGACCAAACGATGTGTCCCTGCGCTGCATCACCAGGGAGCAAGGGAAGGAACTGCTGGCAGATATACACGGTGGAGACTGTGGGCATCATTCGTCGTCACGGACCCTCGTTGGCAAGGCGTTCCGCAGCGGTTTCTATTGGCCTACTGCGCTCAATGACGCTGTCGAACTAGTGAAGGCTTGCAAGGCTTGCCAATTCCATGCCAAGCAGATCCATCAGCCGGCAGGAGGTCTGCAAACCATACCCCTCACGTGGCCATTCGCAGTCTGGGGGCTGGATATCCTGGGCCCGTTTCCTCGGGCGCCAAGGGGCTATCGCTAGCTCTACGTCGCCGAGGACAAGTTCACCAAGTGGGCTGAAGTCGAGGCCGTCCGCACCATCCCTGCTGGTTCTGCGGTCAAGTTCATCAAGGGCATTGTGAGCCGGTTCGGTGCCGAACCGCATCATCATCGACAACGGTTCGCAGCTTCACCAAGAACCTCTTCAAAACATACCGTGCTAACCTTGAACGCAGATATGCTACGCCGGTGGCGCACCCAAGCAACGGCAGCCGAGCGGGCTAACGAGAAGTCCCGAGGGCCTCAAGACCGAACATTCAAGAAGAAACTGGAGGCCTGCGGCAGAGGTTGGTACGATGAGCTTCAGTCCGTGTTGTGGTCCATCCGCACAACCACGACCAAGCCGACTGGGGAGACCCCCTTCTTCCTGGTCTATGGAGCCGAAGCGGTCCTCCCTCACGAGGTCAGGCATCGTTCCTCGCGGATCCTGGCGTTCGATGAGATGCAGCAGGACGCCATGCGGGGGATGGCCCTCGTGCTGGGGGAGGAGCGTCGTCGAGAAGCCGCGCTGCAAGCGGCAAGGTACCAACAAGCACTACGGCGATACCACTACCGCAACATCCGCCCCAGAACTCTTGAGGTAGGGGACCTCGTGCTCCGGCGGGTTCTCTCCAGGGAGGGACTGCATAAGCTCTCTCCCATGTGGGAGGGCCCGTTCAAGGTTGTTCATGTTTCCAGGCACGGCTCCGCGCGCTTGGAGACTCGTGGAGGGAGTACTGCTCTAGAACGCTGTGGAACATCCAAAGACCTCAGGAGGTTTTACCCTAAAAGGCCCAAAGCCTGTGAAGAAGGCGAATGCATGTGAAGCTCATCTTTTTGGAAAAGGCCCAGAGCCTGTGAAGAAGGCGCATGCCTGTGAATCTCATCTTTTTGGAAAAGGCCCAGAGCCTGTGAAGAAGGCAAATGCCTGCGAAGCTCATCTTTTTGGAAAAGGCCCAGAGCTTGTGAAGAAGGCGGATGCCTGTGAAGCTCATCTTTTTGGCAAATGCCCAGATCCTGTGAAGAAGGCGAACGCCTGTGAAGCTGATGCGTTTTGGAAAAGGCCCAGAGCCTGTGAAGAAGGCGAACGCCTGTGAAGCGGATGCGTTTTGGAAAAGGCCCGGAGCCTGTGAAGAGGGCTAATGCCCGTGAAGCTTGTTTCCCCCAAGAAAGGCCCAGAGCCTGTGAAGAGGGCCAATGCCCGTGAAGCTTGTTTCCCCCAAGAAAGGCCCGGAGCCTGTGAAGAAGGCCAATGCCTGTGAAGCTCGCCGCCCGTGACACTCTCACGTAATAATGAGTTGGGGCTGTACACGCCCCGGAGTCTCAGGAGCGCCGGCCTCAGGCCCTGGGGCTCCCTCCAACGCCCAGTGGCAGCACTTAGCTCTGCACTGGTGAGAAGACGTCGAAGACTAGATTAGGTGTCGGACGCGGCTTTTTCATTTGCTTTCTGCAGTTGGCTTGTTCGCTCTTATTTGAAGTTTTATTGAAGCTGTTGCCTTTGAGTTGTGGCTCTTCGACTTTTCGCTCTCCTACCTCGATTTCTCTCGCGCGAGGTCTCACGAGGGAGCAGCCCTAACTCCCTCGCGAGTGTTTCTCTGCCCTTATTGTTCAAGGTTTCACCCAGGTTCACTACAGGAGCACCCCTCTAGTTCGTGCCTCACGGGCATCGCGACACGAATATAGGGCCTGGGTCGGTTGCCCCCATGGCTGAGGCAGGGGATTACCTACGCGCAGACGTGCGACCGGAGAGAACAATACTAAAATAATGGGAACAACACGATGATTAACGACGATAACCCAAACATGCCCCCACAGTGCAGCCAAACAACTAGTAAGCTTCTGAACATCATGCACACGCATAGGGCATTTCATTTGGAGGATTGTGCCAACCTTCTCTGGGTTTGCGTCGATTCCTCGTTCGGAAACGAGGAAACCAAGTAACTTTCCACCTGGGAATCTGAATGTGCACTTTGACGGGTTGAGCTTGATATCATATCTTCCTAAGTTGGCAAAGGTTTCAGCAAGGTCAGTCAGTAGGTCGGAACCTTAGCATGACTTGATCACGATGTCATCCATGTATGCTTCCACATTCCGACTGATTTGAGTGAGCAGGCAGTTCTGAATCATGCGCATGAACATGGCACCAGCATTCTTGAGGCCAAAGGGCATAGTAAAATAGCAACAAGACCCAAATGGGGTGATGAAAGTTGTTTTAATTTCGTCGGGTCCATTCACTTGGATCTGATGGTACCCAGAATGTGCATCCAAAAAGGACAAGCGCTCACACACCACAGTTGAGTCGACTATCTGGTCGATGCGAGGTAGAGGGAAATGATCTTTTTGGCAGGCCCGGTTGATATGCTTGAAATCAATACACATTCAAAGTGACTTATCTTTCTTGGGGACCATGACAATATTGGCGAGCCACTTGGAGTGGTATATCTTGCGGATGAACTCAGCTACCAGAAGCCGAGGCACCTCCTCGCTAATTGCCTTCCTGTTCTCTGCGGTGGACCGACAGAGATGCTCTTTAACGGGTTTTGCTTTTGGGTCGACTCGCAAACGATGCTCAGCCAGTCCCTTGGGTACACCTGGCATGTCTGACGGTTTCCGTGCAAAGATGTCCCAGTTCTCATGGAGGAACTGGATGAGCGCTTCTTCCTATTTGTTGTTGAGTGTTGTTGAGATATGAGTCAGAGCAACATTGGGATCGTCCGAGTGAATGTGAACTGGTTTTGTTTCACCAGACGACTGAAATGCAGACTCTGAAGCAGGCTTCTTGGCACGCAACAAATCACTCGGATCTGCATTCTTCTGGTATTCTTGCATTTCTACTGCTGTCATCTATTCATGGGTGATCTTTGAGCCCTTCTGGAGGCACTCTTCTGCTCTCTGCCGATTTCTAGTGACTGTGATCACGCCTCTAGGGCCAGGCATCTTCAACTTGAGGTACATGTAACATGGTCAAGCCATGAAACGAGCATATGCAGGCCTGCCTAGAATAGCGTGGTAGGCACTGTCAAAATCCACCACCTCAAACGTCAACTTCTCCTTGCGGTAATTCTTTGAATCGCCGAAAACCACATCAAGACTGATCTGACCGAGTGAATCGACTTTCTTTCCTGGGATGACTCCGTGGAATAGCATTTTGCTCTCGCTGAGCTTGGACATCGGAGTGCCCATCCCTCGGAGGGCCTTAGCATACAGAATATTCAAACCACTGCCACCGTTCATCAAAACCTTGGCCAGTCGAGTGCCCCCAACGACTGGGTCGACCACCAACGCTTGCCGCCCAGGGGTAGCAACATGCCCAGGGTGGTCAGACTGGTCGAATGTAATGGTTTTTTTGACCACTTCAAATATGTCATCATTGCCGGAGCAACCATGTTTACTTCTCCGTTGATAACTTTCAGTCGACTTTTGCTCTTGAGGTCAGCAAAAATTACTATAGTGGCATTGACGTTGGGGTAACTGTCATCTTCCTCTCTGTCTTCCTCCTTATCAGACTCTTTTTCCTTTTCACTGGGCGGACCCACTCGGAAACTCTGAATCAGGAGTCGGCACTGTCGTATGGTATGCTTGGGAAGAATCAAGTTTCCCTCTTCATCTTTTTTGGTGTGTATATGACACGGTAAATCAAGCACATAATTTCTCTCTTGATCTTTCACTTTTTTGGGGGTCCAAGGCCCTTTAGGCTTCCCCTTGAACTTGCCTTGATTTAAAACTGCTGTCTCAGCAGGACCTGCGTGTTCAGCTTTGCGTTTCTGCTTCCGACTGGAGTTTCCTCCTCTGGTGTCCTGGGCGACTGATTTGTTCTTGCTGCTCTGGAGTCGGTCTTCTTCTTTACCGTTAGCATACAGATTGGCTATCTCCATCATCCGAGTCGGAGACATGTCCCCGGTTTGATCGAACTTCAAGTTGAGCTCTCTGTACTGGACGCCTTCTTTAAAGGCGCAAACTGCTTGATGCTCTGATACATTCTCCACTTCATGATGATGGGTAGTCCATCTCTGGATATAGTCTCTCAAAGTCTCATTCTGTTTCTAAACACAATGTTGCAATTCGTCCAAACCAACAGGTCGCTTGCAGGTGCCCTCGTATGTTTTGGTAAACACTCGAGCTAACTCTTCCCAATTGAAAATGCTCCCAGGGGCCAGCTGATTCAACCGAGCTCTGGCGGAACCCTCAAGCATCAAAGGGAGGTGTTTCATGGCCACCACATCGTTGCCACCACCAATGTGCACTGCCACTCGGTAATCCTCCAACCAAGTGTTGGGCTTCGACTCTCCGGTGAACTTACTTACGCCCGTCACCAACCTGAAGTTCTGAGGGATCTCAGCGGCTCGGACGGCTCTTCCAAAGCAGTCAGGGCCGGAAGCGTGCACTCTGCTTCCACTAGGTCGGTCTCTGTCCAGCCCTTCTCTGTATGCTCTATTCATGTCAACCAAACCTTGCACGAGGAGTGATCTTGCATCGAACCCAGGCTCTCTTGGGTCGACTGGAACTCTGCGGTCATTACCATACGGGCGCCTGTCATCATACCACCGGGGCGCGTATTACCGCCCCTCGGAGGGGGTGAAGGCACTCGACGGTGGTTGTCACGAGCATACTCACGATCAAATTCTCCGTGGGCTCCTCCCAGGTGCCGATCTCGACGGTGATCATGATCTTCACGTCGCAAAGGCGACCCAGGACTATGCGCCGACTGAACAGTGTCTGCCCTCACTGACCTGCTGTGGATTCTCTTGCACAACTGAGAAATGGCTGAGTTTTGCTCTCCTGCTACCTGGAGCAGCGCTCGGATCTGCATCATGCCTCTTCTAGACTCTAAACGGGATGGTTGAATAGATTCTGCTATACGTGCAGCAACTGTAAGATTCTGGATCGGAGTGCGGTATACCTAGGGTTCAGGTGGAAACAATTGTCGTTGTCGTCGACTGGATTCGAGGATCAATCAACGGGCATGTTCATCAAGATAATGCTGGAGGTTCCCAGACACGTGCACTCGGAAAAAGTGGCTTGGCGCACAACCTCCAAGGCCCGAGCCTCGGAAGTCTCCCCCAATATAGGGGTCTGGAGCGCCTCCATGTTACGGTGGTGCAACTCTTCCCTCTGCTGCGAACTGAGAGGTTGGGGCTCGTACTCATCATGACCATACGACGGGCCATCACCATCAACGTTGTCACCGTTGCGGCAAAACCCGGGTGGGCTGTGACGAGAGTTGACCATGAGAACTTCCACCGCAGGGTCACTGCTCCCGTGCTCGGAAAGAGTGTCCGCAGAGCCAGTCGATGGTTCGAATGGTCCATAGAGAAATTCGTCGGGCTCGATCGCCGTGACTTGTGGGGTGGCTGACTAGCACGCCACCGCATGCTTTACCCACCGTTGGAGCCGCGACCGACCGGATCACTTGCGGCGGCGTCCAACGGAGTGTGTGGATGATGCGGGAGCCGACCGATACGGGGTCGACGACTGCCGCAGAAGGATGCCGCAGGCACTCACGCGGAAGTGTGCTGCGCCGTGGATCGGAAGAGCCTCGACAACGAGGGGGGCTTCTTGAAGCTAGGTGGAATCATCAGCGACAAAAGTGAGCGCGCCGAGTCGAAACTCGTGGCCCACAACCAAACCACCGCCAGAAACCATGTTGATGAAGATCGGAAAAAATGCAACCTCACCGGATGTTGCCAAGACGCTTTGCTCCAAGGTGGGTGCCAGCTGTCGTGGTACTAAGTCTGACAGTAAGAGTAGGGGATACGTATAGGGAGGTAAGGCCCTAGATATGACGAGGTTGTACACACGAGTTTACAAGTTCAGGCCCCTCTCAGAGGAGGTAAAATCCCTACGTCTCGGTGCCCTGAGGCGGTCGATTGGAATATGGGTGTGTGTGTTACAGGGGGTGCGAACCCTTGTGCCAGAGGAGGGGGTGGCTTATATAGAGTGCGCCAGGACCCCAGCCATCCCCCGTTACAGGGTTCAATGTACATTAAGACAGTGCGTTACTGGTAACGCCAGCTATAAAGAGCTATTAATGGCCTTTAAGACTACAGAGTGAATGCCTGACCGTTGTCATCTTGGGCGACTCTAGGTCTTCTACGCTCCGAGTGGTTTCTTGCATGGTCGAATGACTTCATCTTGGTCGAATGGAACTGGGGTATCCAAGTGAGATAATTATTCGAGTGGATTGCACTCCAAGGTTACTTTAGTCGGTATCTCTTGTTATACTTTGAATGTCCTTGATTCTAGGGTAGTGACCTTGGGTAGGGCTTCTCGGTCAGGCCTATGACCCTACCCTAGGTCCATGGCATCGTTAGGGGGGGCGCCCAGAAGGGTAGGGCGCACCCTCCACCCTCGTGGATGACTCGGGACTCTTCTGGCCCAACTATTTTGCTTCGGGGGCTTCTTCTGGTCCATAAAAATTCCACAAAAATTGGCATGTCAATTGGACTCCATTTGGTATTCCTTTTCTGTAGAACTCAAAAACAAGGAAAAAACAAAAACTGGCCCTGGGCTCTAGGTTAATAGGTTAGTCCCAAAAATCATATAAAATAGCATATAAAATGCATATAAAACATCCAAGATAGATAATATAAAGCATGGAACAATCAAAAATTATAGATACGTAGGATACTTATCAATGATCTTCTAAAGTAGTTTCATGAGCTAAGTAGCTAACTTAAGAGTGTTTACTTCTTTAGTTAGACGCTCAATCTCCTTCTTAGCATTGTCATTCGTTTCATCTTGATTAGCATGATAAATAACAGTTTCATCATAGTTTTCATGACTAGCATTGTCAACAAGTAACTCATCAT
Organism: Aegilops speltoides; assembly: GCA_021437245.1. Classification (NCBI taxonomy): domain Eukaryota; kingdom Viridiplantae; phylum Streptophyta; class Magnoliopsida; order Poales; family Poaceae; genus Aegilops; species Aegilops speltoides. The sequence continues at coordinate 212,020,172 of CM038143.1, read as the reverse complement.
CACCTAGCAAATCATCTTCATCACTATTGAAATTAATATACTTGGGGTGTGATACCTTGGGGCCTTTAGCCATGAAGCATCTTCCAATTCCTTCATTTGGTGAGTCAAATATGTCGTAGGAGTTGGTTGACACAAGTGTAAGACCGGCAACACCTTCATCTTGAGTATATTCGGAGTCAGAGTGATAACTTCTCTCGGAGTGGTGGTCGGAGTCAGAACCGGATACCCATTCACCAACATGAGCTTGATGTCTTCATTTTGTGTAGCTCTTTGATGACTTGTCCTTCCTTCCCGAATTCTTGCTTCTGCGAGAGGTTCTTCGTTCATAATGATCATCTCTACTCCTCTCTCTTGGAGGTGATTCTTCTCTTCTACTTCTTCTTTTAGGTGAGTCTTCTCTTCTTTTATAGGGAGCCGTACACTCATTTGAGTAGTGTCCGGGTCTTCCACAATTGTAGCAATTTTTCTCACGACTAGAAGATCTTTTGTCATGGTAGGATCTTGACTTGGAGCTTCTCTCTTTGCTTCTACTCTTGTAGAGTTTGTTGAAGTTCTTCACCGTTAAGCTCAATTCCTCATTGAAGACTTGTTTTTCATTTGATGTGGCAAGAGCATCACATGAGGCTTTGTGTGCACCACTAGAATTATTGTGAAGCTCTTCTTTATCCTTGATTGACATCCCATGAGCAGCAATTCTTCCAATGACTTCCGTTGGCTTCAGATCTTTGTAATTGGGCATCATTTGGATCAGTGTGCACACGGTATCATATTTTCCATCCAAGGCTCTTAGGATCTTCTTGATGATGAATCTGTCAGTCATCTCTTCACTTCCTAAGCCAGCAATCTCATTTGTGATGAGAGCAAGCCTAGAGTACATTTCAGCGACACCTTCACCATCCTTCATTCTGAACTTGTCAAGTTAACTTTGAAGCCCATCCAACTTGGATTCCTTGACAGACTCGGTACCTTCGTGCATATTAATCAAAGTGTCCCAAATTTCCTTTGCATTCTCAAGATGGCTGATTTTGTTGAATTCTTTGGGGCACAATCAATTGAAGAGGATATCGCAAGTTTGAGCATTCTATTGCAGCATCTTCAACTCTTCTGCAGTTGCTTCATGATTTGGTTCTCTCCCATCAAAGAATTTGCGGCAAACCAATACACACAATAGCCCAAACGGCGGGGTTATGCCCAAGAATATGCATTTTCATCTTATGCTTCCAACTAGCAAAATTAGTACCATCAAAGTAAGGACCTCTACGGTGGTAATTTCCCTCGCTAGACGCTATACTCTCCTAGGTTGTGAAACCAAGGCTATGATCACCAAGGCTATGGAAATCAAGGCACATGGAGACCAAGGCTCTGATACCACTTATAGGATCGAAAGTATGTCTAGAGGGGGTGATTAGACTACCTGACCAAATAAAAATCTAACCTTTTCCCAATTTTAAGTCATGGCAGATTTTAGCAACTTAGCACAAGTCAAGCAATCAACCTACACAGGCAGCAGTAGTTATATGATGAGTCGACAGTTGCAAATCAGTCGGACAAGGGAAAGTACCTTCAAGCGTCAGGAACATCTTCTTGGCAAGTCCTCCCAGATCAGTCTCTAGTTTACCCCTCTTTTGAGTGAGATCTCCAACCTTGTTAGACAGGGCCTCCTTGTCCTTCTTCAGCTGCACGACTTCTTTGTTGGCTTCACTAATGGCAGTCTTCAACTGGGCGTTTTCCTCTTCCAACTTGCCAACTGAAGCCATTTTCTTGTTGGCAAGTTCAGTTTTCTCTCGCGCCTCTCTCTGCGCTGCGCAAGGTCGAGGTCCTTCTGCTCTAGAGCCTGCTTCATTTTGACTAAAGAAATAACATTCTTCAGACAAGCTTGGAGTTGACAGTTTTCACTATGCACATCTGTTCGAGTGGAGTCACTCGGTTCAAAAGGCTAAAAGGGAAAAATTATAAGGTGGATAGTCAACGAGTTATTACCTCCCATAGCAGCTGCATCATCCTTGGCCTTCTGAAGATTCTTCTTGGCCAGCTCCAGATCGAGGTTGAGACTGATCTGTTTCTTCTCCAATTCAGCAAACTGGGCCACAAGCTCACAAGATTTCTGCAGTCAACAAATAAGACACGTAAGTCGACAGAAACAAAGGCCAATCACAGCAAAACAACAGCAAAAAGTGTTCTAAGACTACTGCCGAATCAAACATTCAACAGTAGTCTCGGGGACTGCAGCCAGTGGGTGCACTTGGCGTGCCCCCACTGGTTCGATTTCCCACTCGGCATGGTCTGCCCAGCACGAGTATATATATATATATATATATATATATATATATATATATATATATATATACTCAGACCCTTGCTGACTACCCGCAGTCGACCATGGTCTCGGGGACTACACCCAGTGGGTGCACTCAGCGTGCCCCCACTGGTCTGGATCCCACTTGGCACGATCTGTCCTGACCGAGTGGAAGAACTGTAAAGAGATATTTGACAAAGACCCCAGTCGAATCAAACATTCGACGGTGGTCTCGGGGACTACACCCACTGGGTGCATTCTGCGTGCCCCCACTGATTCAAAGATACACTCGACACGACCTGATCTACTGAAGTGGAAGAACTATTCAGCAAAACTTAAAGCACCTAGTGGGTGAATGGATATAAAGTGTAGACTCATGATAGATGCACATAAAATGTTCCAAAACGCTCATCCACGGACATCTAGCACCAGTTTCCAAATACTATATCGTAACAGAGCAAAGATCAAGATGAAAGATCAGTCGGAAATCAACTTACCTTGACATTGGTCTGAAGAGCAGAGTTGGCATCGTAGGCATCCTTGCTGGCGTCATGCACCACCTTCATTTGATCCATCAAAAAACTTGCTTGGCGCATAGCTTCCTTAGTAGCGCTCACCGGGTCTTCTAGGACATGCTGGGTGACAAAGAGTGGAGTTGGTGGGACAGTCGGAGCAGTCAAACGATCGGAGGCATGGAGTTGCATGGACGAAGCAAGGACTTGAGCGATCCACGCCAAAGGATGGTCAGCCGACACAGGATCGGCAAAAGAAACAGAAGCCCGAATTAGATCTCTGGATTGCTGGATCAGTATTTCCGGCACCGATGTCGACTGAGGTACCTTGCTGGCAGGCGCTCTCCTGCTCGAAGTCTTGCCCTTTCTTCCCGTGATCTTCTGGGGCACTTCTTCATCGTTGTCTGGAAGTTCAATGACATCTTGTGGTGCTGCACAAGATTCAACCATAAGAGTTCAGCCGACAAAATAAACACAAGATTGTAGAATTATACCCGCTTTGGAAGTGGCTGCGTCTTAAGTTTCCTCATCGTCTTGACCCTTGTAAATGTCCTTGGAGGTCCCAGAAGTCGCAGCACTGAAAGATTCAAAACCCACTCGGTCAAGCAGGAGAATGAGTCGACAGTAACATAGAGAAAAACAAAACATTTATGGAGAAGCGACGGGAACGTCCATCTTGATCTTGGGAAAGGTCTTCCGAGGCTTTGAGGGGGCGACCTTGGGCTGCTTGGCGACCTTTTCAGACGGGTCTGGAGGCGAAGTCCAAGTGCGTTTTTGCGCTTGTGTGCTTGGAGGAGCCACTTTGCTGCGCCCACCTACAGGGTCTTGAGACTGTTTGGATCAGTGTTCCGAGCGAGGTGGTGAGTCGACTTCTTCACTATTGTCCGAGTCATCACCGTCGTCCTTGTCATTGTCGGGGGATTGCCAGTCGGCACTCTCATCAGCGCTATTCGTTCCCTCCTGGGCTTGCTCCCTGTTTGGAATCAAGTACATCTCAGTATAAATCTGCAAGGCGAGAAGTTAAACAAGCATCAATCAGATTCAAGGATAGTTCCAAATCAGAATGAAAAGACACTCGGTAACAAAGGCCAGACCTTGTCCGGCTCATTTTCGGCGTTGAATAGTGCAACTCTTCTAGACCCCCTGGTTTGTCTTTGTTTCCAGTGATGCTCTGCAGCCACTGTGCCACCGTCTCATCGGGAACCTCCTCTAGGTGGACCCGGGCGGTGTCATTGGTGCCTGAGTACATCCACATTGGATGATTGCGAGCTTGGAGGGGTTGGATGCGTCGACTGAGAAACACCTCCAACAAATCCATGCCAGTCACACCGTCACAGACCAATTGAACTACCTGCTCCACTAGCATGGACACCTCTACTTTCTCTGCTGAAGTCACAGCCAATGAAGAGGGTTGGCAGACTCGATCCATGGTGAAGGGGGGAAGACCAGTTGGCTGTCCAGGGGTCGAAACATCTTGGCAGTAGAACAAGGTCGAATGCCATCCCCTAACTGAATCGGTAAGAGTCGTAAGAGGAAAAGTACTCCTGGCCCTCATCGGAATCCCTAAACCCCCACACATTTGGATCACATGTGTCCTTTCATCAATCGGTTTCGCCTTCTTCACAGATTGGGAATGGCAGGTAAAGATGTGTTTGAATAGACCCCAATGCGGTCGACAACCCAAGAAGTTTTCACACAGAGAAACATACGCAACGAGATATGCCATAGTGTTGGGAGAAAAATGGTGAAGTTGGGCACCAAAAAAGTTTAGGAAACCTAGGAAAAAAAGGATGCGGAGGCAGAGTGAAACCACGGCCGACATGAGTTGCAAGGAGGACGCACTCACCCTCCTACGGTTGGGGCTCGATCGCGTTCCCCAGCAACCTCCAAGACCCGTTAGCAATCAAGCCCGTGGCGGCCAGATCCTCCAAATCTTCTTTCCGAATTGTGGACAGAATCCAGTCCCCCTGGATCCAACTAGGCGGCAATCCAGACCTCGACGATGACCCCCGACTTGTCTTCTTGCCCTTCACCATCGCTATCGCCTTCTTCGCGCGCTCCAGGGCCGCCGTCTTGTCTTTAACCATTGTGGCGGACTGCGTGCGGGCGGAGCGGCGGCGTCAAGAGTGTAGGAGGACGCAGTGGGGAAGCAGAGGAAGAATAAGGGGAATGAGGCGAACTGTGCAAACACATTGGCCTTAACACCTTTTATGGGCCAGCTTCCGAGTGGCTGAATCATGGGCTGATACATCTCCAATGTATCTATAATTTTTGATTGTTCCACGCTATTATATTACCCCTTTTTGGATGTTTATGGGATTTATTTTACACATTTATATCATTTTTGGGACTAACCTACAAACCGGAGGCCCAGCCCGTATTGGTGTTTTTTGCCTATTTCAGTATTTGGAAGAAAAGGAATATCAAACGGAGTCCAAGCGGAATGAAACCTTCGGGAGCGTGATTTTTGGAACGAACGTGATCCAGAGGACTTGGAGTGCAAGTCGAGAAGCAATCGCAGCTTCCAGGAGATAGGAGGGCGCGCCCACCCCCTCTGGGCGTGTCCCCTGTCTCTTGGGCCCCACAAGCGGCCACCAACGTACTTCTTCCTCCTACATATACCCACGTACCCCGAAAACATCCAGGGAGCCAACGAAAAACAACTTCCACCGCCGTAACCTTCTGTATCCGCGAGATCCCATCTTGGAGCCTTCGCCGGCACTCCGCTGGAGGGGGAATCGACCATGGAGGGCTTCTACATCAACACCATAGCCCTTCCGATGAGTTGTGAGTAGTTTACCACAGACCTTTGGGTCCATAGTTATTAGCTAGATGGCTTCTTCTCTCTTTTTGGATCTCAATACAATGTTCTCCCCCTCTCTTGTGGAGATCTATTCGATGTAAACTCTTTTTGCCGTGTGTTTGTCGAGATCCGATGAATTGTGGGTTTATGATCAAGTTTATATATGAGAAATATTTGAATCTCCTCTGAATTCTTTTATATATGATTGAGTTATCTTTTCAAGTCTCTTCAAATTATCAGTTTGGTTTGGCCTACTAGATTGATATTTCTTGCCATGGGAGAAGTGCTTAGCTTTGGGTTCAATCTTGCGGTGTCCTTACCCAGTGACAGCAGGGGTTGCAAGGCACATATTGTATTGTTTCCATCGAGGATAAAAAGATGGGGTTTATATCATATTGCATGAGTTTATCCCTCTACATCATGTCATCTTTCTTAATGTATTACTCTGTTCTTATGAAGTTAATACTCTATATGCATGCTGGATAGCGGTCGATGTGTGGAGTAATAGTAGTAGATGCAGGCAGGAGTCGGTCTACTTGTCAAGGATGTGATGCCTATATACATGATCATGCCTAGATAATCTCATAATTATTCACTTTTCTATCAATTGCTCGACAGTAATTTGTTTACCCACCGTAATACTTATGCTATCTTGAGAGAAGTGGATCACCCTTGTTTGTTTGTGTAGGTGCGTGGGACTTTTGAGGAGCCTCCTACTGGATTGATACCTTGGTACTCAAAAACTGAGGGAAATACTTACGCTACTATTGCTGCATCACCCTTTCCTCTTCAAGGAAAACCAACGCAAGCTCAAGACGTAGCATGGGCCCGAGCAATCCTATCAAATCCCGCAACAGTCGCACGCCCGATACGTGGTGAAAAAGGTGGCGCAAGAATCGAGGTGCCCCTGCCTATCCACCCCGTTTACTGCGGTGCGCTCCGTCCCGCGCGCTTCCCCAATGTTTCGAATCCAGTGAGATCTGCGAACCGCAGGGTAACCAATCACGCCGAAGATTTTGTACCATATAAACACTCGAAGACTGCCAGTGTAGTTCACTCGACGACCTTTGAATCAATCAAGGCAACTGAAATAAAGTTGAAGTTTCAGCAAGATTCCCAGACTTAGGAAGAATGCCCGCGAAGCATAAAAATCAGGTCGGGATCAACTTCAACTCTCTTTTCATTCAGACCTCAATCCATTCGGGGGCTAATGACGATGCCATGGACCTAGTGTAGGGTCATAGGCCTGACCTAGACACCCTACCCAAGGTCACTACCCTAGAATCAAGGACATTCAAAGTATAACAAGAGATAGCGACTGAAGTAACCTTGGAGTGCAATCCACTCAACCAATTATCTCACTCGGATACCCCAATTCCATTCGACCAAGATGAAGTCACTCGACCATGCAAGAAACCACTCGGAGTGTACACGACCTAGAGTCGCCAAGGATGGCAACGGTCAGGCGTTCACTCCGTAGTCTTAAAGGCCATTAATAGCTTTATAGCTGGCATTACCAGTAACGCCCTATCTTAATGTACATTGAACCTTGTGACGGGGGATGGCTGGGGTCCTGGCGCACTCTATATAAGCCACCCCCTCCTCTAGCACAAGGGTTCGCACCCCCTGTAACACACACACCCATATTCCAGTCGACCGCCTCACGGCACCGAGACGTAGGGCTTTTACTTCCTGTGAGAGGGGCCTGAACTCGTAAACTCGTGTGTACAACCTCGCCGTAGCTAGGGCCTTGCCTCCTTATTCGTACGCCCTACTCTTACTATCAGACCTAGTACCACGACTCCGCCCTACCTCGTGGCTGACTCAAAGACCCCCTTGACGTGAAACTGATGCCAAAAATTCCTAAAAATATAGAAACCCCCGAAAAGAAACCTAGGTCGGGAGTTCACCATTGCAAGCCTCTGTAGCCACAAAAACCAATCGGGACCCTATTTCGGCACCCTGTTGGAGGGGGGATCCATCACCGGTGGCCATCTTCATCATCCCGACGCTCTCCATGACGAGGAGGGAGTAGTTCACCCTCGGGGCTGAGGGTATGTACCAGTAGCTATGTGTTTGATCTCGCTCTCTCTCCCTCCCTCTCTCTCTCTCTCTCTCTCTCTCTCTCTCTCTCTCTCTCGTGTTCTTGATATGGCACGATCTTGATGGTCCGCGAGTTTTGCTATTATAGTTGGATCTTATGATGCTTCTCCCCCTCTATCTTATTGTAATGAATTGAGTTTTTATTTTGAAGTTATCTTATCGGATTGAGTCTTTAGGGATTTGAGGAGACTTTATGCATGTCTTGCGTGGGATACCCGTGGTGACAATGGGGTATTCTATAGATTCACTTGATGTATGTTTTGGTGATCAACTTGCGGGTTCCATGACCTTAGGAACTTATGCATAGGGGTTGGCACACGTTTTCATCTTGACTCTCCGGTAGAAACTTTGGGGCACTCTTCGAAGTTCTTTGTGTTGGTTTGAATAGATGAATCTGAGATTGTGTGATGCATATTCTATAATCATACCCGCAGATACTTGTGGTGACATTGGAGTATCTAGGTGACATTAGGGTTTTGGTTGATTTGTGTCTTAAGGTGTAATTTTACTACGGACTCTAGGGCTGTTTGTGACACTTATAGGAATAGCCAATGAATTGATCGGAAAGAATAATTTTGAGGTGGTTTCGTACCCTGCAATAATCTCTTCGTTTGTTCTCCACTATTAGTGACTTTCGAGTGTCTCTTTGTTGCATGTTGAGGGATAGTTATATGATCCAATTATGTTTTTATTGTTGAGTGAACTTGCACTAGTGAAAGTATGAACCCTAGGTCTTGTTTCGAAGCATTGCAATACCGTTTTCGCTCACTTTTACCACTTGCTACCTTGCTGTTTTTATAATTTCATATTACAAAAACCTATATCTACCATCCATATTGCACCTATATCACCATCTCTTCACCGACCTAGTGCACTTACACAATTTACCATTGTATTTGGTGTGTTGGGGACACAAGAGACTCTTTGCTATTTGGTTGCAGGGTTTTTGAGAGAGACCATCTTCATCCTACGCCTCCCACGGATTGATAAACCTTAGGTCATCCACTTGAGGGAAATTTTCTACTATCCTACAAACCTCCTCAGTGTACTAATGTAGGGGCGCTCCTTTGTACCCCTTACTTGTGCACGGGCAGTCAGAGCCGCACCCACGGCCATGCTAAGCGGAGCAGGGACAGGGAATCAAAACCGTAGAATGGCCAAAGCAACACCAAGACAGAGACGTAAAGAGCAAGAAGGCAAGGTGGGTTCCCCCGGCAAGATCCTTGCCAGGGCGACCTCCACGGCCCCGGCAAGGACCTTGCCGGGCCAGCTTACCCAACGCCAGCAGGGCGCGCTACACTTGAGCCCCAGGTTTTCCAATGCCACCAACCACATTGGGACCAAGGCTCGGGAGGAGCCTCCGTGATGGCATGCAGATCTTTATGAAGACAAGAAAACACTCCAAATCAGGTGAGGATTAGAAGACAATGAGCCACGATGAGATCCTCGCCAAGGAAGCCCACAATACCTCTGGCAAGACCCTTGCCGGGAATGACCACGACGCCATGGCAAGGCCCTTGCCGGGGCCCCGGCAAGGCCCTTGCTGAGGACATCCATGGGTCCACAGCCAGGCCCGCACCCGCCAAGTTTCTACCACTGCTCCCATGCAGCTGCCAGCCCACCAGCTAGGCAGGCGCATGCTGTCGACATGAGGCTTCCAAGCCAACTCAGCGCGTGCCTACGTGGTGGCATGCAAATCTTTGTGAAGGCCCTACCACCGCGCCACCTCAGCAGCCTGCCAGCCTACATGGCACTAACCGCCTCACTGGCCCGGGCGCATGTCGAAGCAGGGCGAGGCAGTGGTAAAGCAAGGGGACACATCAGAGGCTTATTAAATGCACCTTGTCCCGTAATGGCTAAGCGATAAGCTTAGCCACAGTACACCGATGCCACCTCCTGTATGCCACTGTGGCAATCCCATTGACTATAAAAGGAGGCCTGAGGCATCCAGGAGAAGAATTCGGACCCTTGGACAAGTTACGCCCATCGTAGCTAGCTCAAGAACTCCAAGAACACATATACACACACCAAAGCAGGACTAGGGTGTTACGCATTCTCGCGGCCCGAACCTGGGTAAAATACCCGTGTGCTTATGCTGACTGCTGATCCTGCTCTTCTCACGACCCCGCGCCCCGCAACCATAGTAGGGATTCTTGTGATCCCATAGGTGTCGTTTCCCACCGACATCTTTGGCGCGCCAGGTAGGGGGCGCGCAGTTGTGGGAATCTGGCCCGGACGTCAGTCCAACAGTTTCTCTCTCGCCATGGCTTCCAAGGAAGAAAGCGACCAAGCGAGTAGCACCGTCAGCGGATGCAGCAAGCGTTCGCGCGACGACAAGAAAGCTAAGTCGTGCAAAAACTCTGAGTAATTCCTTTTTGTATAAGGTTATCTTCCTCGGAGATCTTTCCTTTGTATAAGAAACCTGCACGCAGTGGGGCCCTTCCATTATTGGCAACGCCCTTGGTCTGTTTCGAGTCCGCTCAACAGATCGAGCGGGTGCGTCGAGAACAGCAGGGTGGCCTTCTGCTATTGGCAACGCTCTCGTTCTGTGCCGAGTCCGCTCGACAGTTCGAGCGGCCACGCTGAGAACGGCAAGGTGGTTCGCACGGCAGCAAGCACACCCTGCCGGCCGCTAAAGGATCTGTCCTTCAAAGCGCTGCAGTTTGGGTTCACGCGTCGGCAAGCTTGCCCAATTGGCATAGGGTGGATGTGCAAGGAGGGGTTGAACAGGGAAATAACATGCATTGATTAAAGTATTGCAGGGTTATATTACATAAATTGTTGTTGCGGTTCTAATTAAAGATATAAATTGTCTTGGTAGTGAACCTGCAACGGCAACAAGAAACGGGGTGCCTATTCCGGGCGCTGGCCCTCCACCATCTGAATTCCGCCAACGCGGCTAATGATGGGCTCGATGCGCTCCTCAAGCACCGTGAGGTCTGCATCGCCCGACAAGCTATCCAATGCAGCGTCGAAGGCAAGTTCGGGGTTCCATTATGCCAGCTTAGTGAGGACCTTGGTCATGGCACCCCGGCAAAGTGTCCAGGCCTCGCTGGCCAGGGAGCTCACCTGGTTGGACTCAAATCATTCCAGGGCTCCAAGAACTCCCTCGAAGAATAGGGTCAGCTTGGCATTGGGGCTCGTACTCGGTTCCATGGCGTACCTCACTTCCGGCATCCCCATATCGACCAACTGCTTGGTGATCATGTTGGCAACGTCGGCGAGGCAGCTGATCCAGGGGTCCTCGCCCTTCACAAAATCTGCGTGGTTGGCAGCATCGTTCTTCCGCAGCTGCCTCTCCTCCGCCAGGCTCTTGGTCAGGGCTCCCTCCCGGGCTTTGGCCTCCGTGAACGTCTTCTCAAGACCCTCCCGCTTCAGCTTCAGGTCCTTGATGGAGTCATTGGCGCGGGCAAGCTGCTCAGCCTTGGCGAGGATGTCGTCCTGCACCACCGTCAGGGCGCAGCTGGCCGTGTCCCTCTCCTTCGTCAGCTGATCGGCCCTGGCCTTCAGGCCGTCCCGCTCTGCCTCCAGCTCCTTCACCTTGTTTCCATGGGACAGAGCTGGGGCATCGAGCGCCTCTTTGTGCTTGTGCTCCAGCTCACGGGTCCGCGTTGCGGCAAGCTTCTCGACCTCCTCTACCTTGCCGCAGAGTGCGGCGGCAAGCGTCGCCTCACGGGCGACGAGGTCCTCCTCCTGGGAGTCCAGCTCGGCCTGGCGCTGGGGCCGGATGGCCTCGGCCTTGGAGGCCTCCTCCCTCGCCTCCTCCTGGGTCTTCTCGATATCGGCCTGCTTTAGGAGAAGCTCCAGCTCACGCTCCGCCAGCTGGCCTTGGGCGGCCTTCAGCTCCTCATGAGCCTGGAGGAACCAGTCCTGCGCCTCGGCGATGCACTTCGCCACGTCCGCCTCCGCCTGGCCCGCCACCGCCTCCCTGGACTTCGCCTTGTCCAGGCGGGCGCGATGGAGCGCCTGCAGCTTCCGGAAACTGGCGCCCATGGCCCGAAGAAGCTGCTCCTCCTGGGTGCCACCACCACCGGTTCTCGGTTCCTCGACCACCTTGAGCCCAGCAGCGGCGAGCACTTCGTTATCAAACACCTCCCCCTCGGCCGGCGCCCTGGTGCTTGCCGTCCCGGGGAGGTGGACGAACAATTCATTGCTCACCCTCAGATATTTGCCGGAGCCGGAGGCAGCGGACGAGGAGGGTTGGTCGTTAACCACCTCCTCCTCGTTGGTGGCCTTGCCGGCCTCCTCGGCCTCGGTCTCGGCGGCCTCCTCGGCGGCAGCCTCGCCGCTCTCTCTGGCTAAACCCTTGGCAGCATCCTCGGCCGCGGTCTCGATGGCCTCCTCGGCGGCGACCTTGTCAGCCTCAGCCACGGCATCCGCTGCGACCTCCTTGATGATGGTGTCGGGGTCCTCCTGGTCTGCCGGGGGAATCTGGATGCCGAAGAAGAAAATGAGGCAGGACCAAGGAAAAAAAGAGAATAAGGGAGGTCAGATGACTTACCCGTGCCGGGCTGAGAAGAAGCGGTCCCCTCCCCGCCAACGTCCATTGCTGGGACGGGGCCACCGACGCCCAAGTATACCTCCTCCTCCTCCGTGCGCATGGGCTCGGTGTCTGGCACCCTTGTCGGGGACGCCCCTCGGGGTGGCGTGGTCGATGGGAGCGTGTGGTGGGGGTGGCCCTTGGTGGCTCCTCCTGCTGCTGCTCTTCTCCTGCAGCCACGGCAAGGTCAGTACCGAAAAGCCACACCCCGACGCACGTTGATGGGGATTAGGTAGTGAACGCACGCTGGGGGCTGCACCGCGGGCTGCTGTCCGGACTGCTTTCCACCACCAGCGGCGCCTTTGAGGTACCCGCTGGGGGTGCCTGCCCGTCGAGGCCTTGGCCCTCTTCGCTGCCCGCTGGGCCAGCGTCTCCATTTCCCTGCAAAAACAAGTCAAATCAAGGAAGGCGACACGATTAGAGGAGATGGAAACGGCGAGGGGCAAAATGCTTACTCATCCTCCACCTCCTCTTCTGCTGCCTTCCTCTTCCTCCTCGTGTTGAGGGACGAAAATTCGAAGGCCACATCCGTGCCGGTGTTGGCAGGAGGAGGGGAAGGCGACGGAGTCCGGTAGCGTTTGGATGAAGAAGAGGTGGTCATCTTCTTCTTCACCACCGCGGTCTTCTTCTTTGCCACCGCGACCTCCTTCTTCGCCGCCGCAGCCCTCGTCACGCGCGCGGCTTCCCCTAGAAATCCTCGCCGCGGCTCGGCCCTGCCGGATCGGACCGGCTCGCCAGAGCTGGCCCGACGCAGGACGCGTCTCTTCTTCGTACCAGAGGGGTCGTCGGCCTCGGCCTCCTCCTCGGACAATTCCTCGGTCACGTCCTCGACAGAGGCGGTCTCGGTGCTGGCGCCGCCCGCATCCCTGGCAGACTTCACCCACTTGGCGAGCTCCTTCTCTTCTGCGGCCACGGCGGCCTCGTTCTCCACGCCGTCGGCGTCGCCGGCCAGCCTGGCGAGCTCCGCCTCCACTACTCTAGCGGCGATGTAGTCCAGCTCCTTCTTGGTGGTGTCCTGGATGAGCAGAGGCTCATCATGATCGAGTTCTTCGACCAAGTTGGCGAAGAAGTCCTCCACCATGCATGCCGGGGGCTCAACCCAGGCTGGGTCAAGACCGTGCGCATTGAAGACCGGCATCATGGCGAGGATGTCGGCCTGCCGGGTGTTGTTGCTTAGTGGAACCACCCCCGGCGGCAGCCCGAACAAGGGCCCCTTGACGACCTTGCCGGACTTCGCGGCCTTGACGGTCCTCTCCACCTTGCCGTTGGCGAACACGTCAAGCTGGAAGAGCCTCTAGGAATACCAGGAGTGCCCCAACACTGTAAAGTTGTGCTTCAGGCCGGTGCGGAGCCTCATGATGTCGGCCGCATTCCTGAAATCCCAGGCCGGCCTCCCCTTGTTGTGCAGCGGAGCGATTTGACGGCGGATGAAATCCGCCGCAATCATCTCGAGGGTGAGCCTGGCCTCAGTGAGGCGGCAAATCCAGGTGGTGGCGATTGTAATCTTCTTGTCATTGGGGTCGAGGTCGCTCCAGTCCGTGCCACGGAGCAGCGGCTCCCGACGGACACCTCGGCAGAACTCCGGTGGGTTCTCCTCCATGATCCAGCACCACCGGCCCCGCCACTCCTCCCACCTCTCCTTCATGGCACCCTCTGGGTAGGCGCCTTTCTCTTGGGCCCTCGGGATCCAGGCGACGGTCCCCGAAAGGGCGCCCCCGGGTTGGACGCGGGGGGAGAAGTAGTGGCGGAAAAGCCCCGTGCTGGGCACCACCCCGGTGAAGCCCTCGCAGAGGTGGGCAATGTACACCAAGCACGTCACATCATTCGGCGTGAGGTCCAACAGGTGGAAGCCAAAAGTGCGCATGACATTGTTGAAGAAATCGGAAAAAGGGGGAAGAGCCTGCAGAAGAAGAAGTTGATGAAGAAGGGCACCGTTTTGAGCCGCCCTTGTTGCAAACCATGGGGAGGATGCGCATGGCAGGGTGCGCCGTTGTCGCCGCCCCCCACAAAGGCTTGAAGTAGTCCTTGAGCTCGAAAACATCGACTGACGATGGGGTAAAATAGGCGGACTGCGCCCGCCGCGCCGCCGCCTCGCTCTACGGCGTCTCCTCCTTCGTGTCCTTGGCTATGCCCTTGCCCTTGCCAGATTTAGGCGCCATGGCAGCTGGGAAGGGGGCGAGGGATCGAAGGCAGTGGGGGGAGCAACAACGGCGAGCAAGAGCTTGAGGAGGAAGAAGATGAGGACGGCGATGTCGAGATTGGGGAAAGTACCGAGGGTAAATGAGCCATGCGCCCGCGGTTATTCCTTTTTATGGGGAAGACGTGGGCCGCCCCTTTCCCATTTATTTCGACGTGACGCATGCCTGCAGCAACCGCCCCACGCATGCCTGCAGCAACCGCCCCACGCATGCCGCCTACGTCACGCATGACCCCCACGTTGGGCATTCAACGCGGGTCGTGGGGAAGCGCAGCGGACGAAAAATGTTACTGAGGTAAAAATGGCCTCACCTGCCCGCGCACTATTTTGGGCCTAGCCCAACAACGTGTTGCACTTATGTGTGGCCCAGGCCCAGGGGTTCCTGTCGGTGTACTAAAGTAGCGGCGCTCCTTTGCACCCCTTACTTGTGCACGGGAAGTCAGAGCCGCGCCCACGGCCACGCTAAGCGGAGCAAGGACAGGGAATCAAAACCGCAGGATGGCCAAAGCAACGCCAAGACAGCGACGTAAAGAGCAAGAAGGCAAGGTGGGTTCCCCCTGCAAGACCCTTGCTGGGGCGACCTCCACGACCCTGGCAAGGCCTTGCCGGGGCATCTTACCCAACGCCAGCAGGGCGTGCCACCCTTGAGCCCCAGGTTTTCCAACGCCACCAACCACATTGGGACCAAGGCTCGGGAGGCGCCTCCGTGATGGCATGCAGATCTTTGTGAAGACAAGAAAACACTCCAAATCCGATGAGAATTAGAAGACGACAAGCCACGATGAGATCCTCGCCAAGGAAGCCCACAAGACCTTTGGCAAGACCCTTGCCGAGGATGACCACGATGCCACGACAAGGCCCTTGCCGAGGACATCCACAAGGCCACAGCCAGGCCCGCACCCGCCAAGTTTCTACCACCACTCCCATGCAGCTGCTAGCCCACCAGCTAGGAAGGCGCCTGCGTGACGACGTGAGGCTTCTAAGCCAACTCAGCGCGTGCCTACGTGGTGGCATGCAAATCTTTGTGAAGGCCCTACCACCGCGCCACCTCAGCAGCTTGCCAGCCTACATGGTGCTGACCGCCTCGCTGGCCCGGGCGCGTGTCAAAGCAGGGCGAGGCGGCGGTAAAGCAAGGGGACACATCAGAGGTGCATTAAATGCGTCATGTCCCGTAATGGCTAAGAGATAAGCTTAGCCACAGTACACCGATGCCACCTCCTGTATGCCACTGTGGCGATCCCCTTGACTATAAAAGGAGGCCCAAGGCATCCAGGAGAAGGATTCGGACCCTTGGACAAGTTACGCCCATCGTAGCTAGCTCAAGAACTCCAAGAACACATATAGACACACCAAAGCAGGAGTAGGGTGTTACGCATCCTCGCGGCCCGCACCTGGGTAATCGACCCGTGTGCTTGTGCTGACTGCTGATCCCGCTCTTCTCATGACCCCATGCCCCGTAGCCGTAGTAGGGATTCTTGTGACCCCATAGGTGTCGTTTCCCACCAACACCTCTGCACTTGGAGGCCCAACAACGTCTATAAGAAGAAGGTTGCGTAGTCGACATCTAGCTCTTTTCTGGCGCCGTTGCCAGGGAGGTTAGTGCTTGAAGTTATATCTTTAGATCTTGCAATTGAATCTTTTAGTTTTTTTTTCACAATTAAGTTTATAAAAGAAAACTACAAAAAATTTTGGAATTGAGCGTGCCTCATATGCTTCATCTTTTTAATGTCTTTCGTGAAAAAGATGGGAAGGAAAATTGTGCCATAGTTTTAGAAGAAGAATGCATTAAAATGTTTGGCACTAAATCTTTTAATGACGAGCATGGTTGCGATGTTGTTAGTATGAACTCTTCGAATATCCATAGTACTAATGATGATTGCACTAGTCATGATGAAAATGTCTCTTATAAGCATGTCAACTTTTGTGGAGTGCATAGAGTTTGCAAGTACACACCAAATAGGGAAGATAGATTTCGCAAGAGGCATAAGTATTTAGAAACTAAATGGTTGCAAGAGAGGCTAGATGTTTGTGTTGAGTTTAAAATTTCTTTGCCATCCTTATGAACTTTGCAATGAATGTGATCATTTAAATCTCTAGTGCAAATTGTTCAATGATCGAATCATGTCCAAAAATTGTGATGACTTGATTTCCCTTGCGCATCATAATGAACTTAGTTTGCTTGCGGGTTATGAAGAAATGAAACAGATAACTAAGGATATTCCAGAATTTGTCCTTAATAAAGTTCTTGATTTTGATCTAGAGGAAATTATATGTATTGTGCGGTGAATTGCATTGAAAATCCTTATATTGCCAATTACATAAATACAAGAAAACAAATAGAAGATGAAGAGAATACTAATGAAAGGGGCCCAATATCCTCCTATTCTATCTTATGATGAAACAAGTAACGAGGAGGAGCTTTCTATTCAACCAATCTCATTAATAAGGAGCTCCAAAAAGAGGACTAAACCCACACATAATGTGGAGAAGAAAAAGAAAAGACGGAGAAGCAAAGGTAAAAAGGTATCCCTCCCAAATGATGTTGCTCCTACTACTCATTATGATGATGATAATTGCTATACTATTGGTGCTATCCATACTATTAATGATGATAGTGATTATGCTTATGATATGCAAAGGCCCAAGCTTGGGGATGCTATGTTTGATGAGAATGACATGTTTGCGAATTTATTTGCTGCAATTAATGTTTGTCCCAAGCTTGGGGATGCTATGTTTAATGAAGGTGATATTTTTAGTCTTCCAAGTTTTGATATGCAAATTTATTATGATAATAGCATGCCTCCTATTTATGATGATTATATTGATAAAAATGGATTTGGAGAGGTCATGACTTTATTTAGTAATGATTCCACTATCTTGGAAGAGGTTTCAATTGATTATGATGAGGACAAAGTTGCTACTTATGATGATTATTGTGATGATACTTATGCTATAAAAAGTAGTGATGATTATATTTATAAAACTTGTCATGATTATTATTACCCTTTTTCTGAACATTACTCTTTTAATGTGGAAACAATTTATAGTATTCGAGTTTCTTATGATACTCCCACTATTCCGAATGAGAAGAATTTCGCTTATGTGGAGAGTAATAAAATTTATATGCTTGGGAATCATGAAAAGAATGCTTTATGTGATGGTTATATTGTTGAATTCATTCATTATGCTACTGAAAATTATTATGAGGGTGGAATATATGCTTGTAGGAGTTGCAATAATATCAAGTTTCCTCTCTATGTGTTGAAAATCTTGAAGCTATGCTTGTTTTGCTTTCCTATGCTAGTTGATTCTTGTTCCCATAAGTTGTTTGCTCATGAAATCCCTATGCATAGGAATTGGGTTACGCTTAAATGTGTTAGTAATATTCTTCATGATGCTCCCGTTATGTTTCAATTCTTATCTTTTATGTGAGCATCATTGAAATCATCATGCCTAGCTAGAAAGGCATTAAAGAAAAGCGCTTGTTGGGAGACAACCCAACATTTACCCCTACTGTTTTTGAGTGTTCACATGAATAAGCTACTGTAGTAATCATATTTTATAGCTTTTGTTTCAATTAAGTTCCAACTAAAGCCTTTAGGATAGCTTTTGGTGATAGTTGTGTTGATCCTGCTGAAAATCAGAAACTTTTGCGCTCAGTAAAAAATTTCCAGAATCTTATTGAAACGTGATTTTGACCTGATTCTTTTTGCTATGGATTGGCGCACAAATTTCTCAGGCGGAACTAATTTGTTCAGAATTTTTGGAGTTACAGAAGTATTCGAGAGTTACAGATTACTACAAACTGTTCTGTTTTTGACAGATTCTGTTTTCTATGTGTTGTTTGCTTATTTTGATGAATCTATGAGTAGTATCGGAGGGTATGAACCATGGAGAAGTTTGAATAAAGTAGATACAACACCAATATGAATTTATAATGAGTTCACAACAGTACCTAAGTGGTGATTTATTTTCTTATACTAATGAAGCTTACGAGTTTTCTGTTGAGTTTTGTGTTGTGAAGTTTTCAAGTTTTGGGTACAGATTCGATGGACTATGGAATAAGGAGTAGCAAGAGCCTAACCTTGGGGATGCCCAAGGCACCCCCAGGTAATATTCAAGGACTACCAAGAGCATAAGCTTGGGGATGCCCCAGATGGCACCCCGTCTTTCGTCTTCGTTCATCGGTAACTTTACTTGGAGCTATATTTTTATTCACCACATGATATGTGTTTTGCTTGGAGCGTCATTTTATTTTATTTTGTTTCACTTGATGTTTGAATAATATCCCAAGATCTGAAATTCTTAAATGTTAGAGAGTCTTCACATAGTTGCATAATTATTCGACTACTCACTGATCTTCACTTATATCTTTTGGAGTAGTTTGTCATTTGCTCTAGTGCTTCACTTATATCTTTTTAGAGCACGGCGGTGGTTTTATTTTGAAGAAATAGATGAACTCTCATGCTTCACTTATATTATATTGAGAGTCTTTTAGAACAGCATGGTAATTTGCTTGGGTTATAAATTTAGTCCTAATATGATAGGCGTCCAAGAGGGACATAATAAAAACTTTCATATGAAGTGCATGGAAGACTATGAGAAGTTTGATTCTTTATGATTGTTTTGAGATATGAAGATGGTGATATTAGAGTCATGCTAGTGGAGTAGTTGTGAATTTGAGAGATACTTGTGTTAAAGTTTGTGATTCCCATAGCATGCACGTATGGTGAACCGTTATGTGATGAAGTTGGAGCATGATTTATTTATTGATTGCCTTCCTTATGTGTGGAGGTCGGGATCACGCGATGGTTAACTCCTACCAACCCTTCCCCTAGGAGCATGCACGTAGTACTTTGTTTTGATGACTTGTAGATTTTTTCAATAAGTATGTGAGTTCTTTAGGACTAATGTTGAATCCATGGATTATACGCACTCTCACCCTTCCACCATTGCTAGCCTCTCTTGTACCACACAACTTTCGCCGGTACCATACACCCACCTTATACCTTCCTCAAAACAGCCACCAGACCTACCTATTATGGCATTTCCATAGCCATTCTGAGATATATTGCCATGCAACTTTCCATAGTTCCGTTTATTATGACACGTTTCGTCATTGTCATATTTCTTTGCATGAACATGTAGTTGACATTGTATTTGTGGCAAAGCCACCTTTCATAATTCTTTCATACATGTCACTCTTGATTCATTGCACATCCCAGTACACCGCCGGAGGCATTCATATGGAGTCATATTTTGGTCTAAGTATTGAGTTGTAAGTAAATAAAAGTGTGATGATCTTCATTATTAGAGCATTGTCCCATGTCAGGAAAGGATGATGGAGACTATGATTCCCCCACAAGTCGGGATGAGACTCCAGACGAAAAATAAAAGAATAAAAATTAAAAAGAGGCCATAAAAAAAGAGATGGCCCAAATAAAAAAAGAGAGAAAAAGAGAGAAGGGGCAATGCTACTATCCTTTTACCACACTTGTGCTTCAAAGTAGCACCATGATCCTCATGATAGAGAGTCTCCTATGTTATCACTTTCATATACTAGTGGAATTTCTCATTATAGAACTTGGCTTGTATATTACAAGGATGGGCTTCCTCAAAATTCCCTAGGTCTTCGTGAGCAAGCAAGTTGGATGCACACCCACTTAGTTTCTTCTTGAGGTTTCATAAACTTATAGCTCTAGTGCATCCGTTGCATGGCAATCCCTACTGACTCACATTCATATCTATTGATGGGCATTCTCCATAGCCCGTTGATACGCCTAGTTGATGTGAGACTATCTTCTCCTTTTTGTCTTCCCCACAACCACCATTCTATTCCACCTATAGTGCTATGTCCATGGCTCAATCTCATGTATTGCATGAAAGTTGAAAAAGTTTGAGGATACTAAAGTATCAAACAATTGCTTGGTTGAAACTGGGCTTGTGCATGATTTAAATATTTTGTGTAATGAAGATAGAGCATAGCCAGACTATATGATTTTGTAGGGATAGCTTTCTTTGGCCATGCTATTTTCAAAAGACATGATTGCTTTATTAGTATGCTTGAATTATTATTGTTTTTATGTCAATATTAAACTTTTGTTTTGAATCTTTTGGATCAATATTCATGCCAGAATGAAGAAAATTATATGGATAAATATGTTAGGTAGCATTCCACATCAAAAATTCTGTTTTTATCATTTACCTACTCGAGGACGAGCAGGAATTAAGCTTGGGGATGCTTGATACGTCTCCAACGTATCTATAATATTTGGTTGTTCCATGCTATTATATTGTCCATCTCGGATGTTTTATATGCATTTATATGCAATTTTATATGATTTTTGGGACTAACCTATTAACCTAGACCCCAGTGCCAGTTTATGTTTTTTCCTTGTTTTTGAGTTTTGCAGAAAAGGAATACCAAATGGAGTCCAATTGACATACCAATTTTTGTGCATTTTTTATGGACCAGAAGAAGCCCCCGAAGCAAAAGAGTCGGGCCAGAAGAGTCCCGAGTCATCCACGAGGGTGGAGGGCGCGCCCTACCTCCCTGGGTGCACCCTCCTACCTCGTGACTGGCTCGGAGACCACCCTGACGTGAAACCGACGCCAAAAATTCCAATAAATATAGAAACCCCCCGAAAATAAACCTAGATCGGAAGTTCCGCCGCCGCAAGCCTCTTTAGCCACCAAAAACCAATCGAGACCCTGTTCCAGCACCCTGCCGGAGGGGGGATCCATCACCGGTGGCAATCTTCATCATGCCGATGTTCTCCATGATGAGGAGGGAGTAGTTCACCCTCGGGGTTGAGGGTATGTACCAGTAGCTATGTGTTCGATCTCTCTCTCTCTCTCTCTCTCTCTCTCTCTCTCGTGTTCTTGATAGTGCACGATCTTGATGTACCGCGAGCTTTGCTATTATAGTTGGATCTTATGATGCTTCTCCTCCTCTATCTTCTTGTAATGAATTGAGTTTTCCCTTTGAAGTTTTCTTATCGGATTGAGTCTTTAAGGATTTGAGAACACTTGATGTATGTCTTGCATGGGATACCCATGGTGACAATGGGGTATCCTATTGATTCACTTGATGTATGTTTTGGTGATCAACTTGCGGGTTCCGTGACCTTGGGAACTTATGCATAGGGGTTGGCACACGTTTTCGTCTTGACTCTCTGGTAGAAACTTTGGGGCACTCTTTGAAGTTCATTGTGCTGGTTTGAATAGATGAATCTAAGATTGTGTGATGCATATCGTATAATCATACCCACGGATACTTGTGGTGACATTGGAGTATCTAGGTGACATTAGGGTTTTGGTTGATTTGTATCTTAAGGTGTTATTTTACTACGAACTGTAGGGCTATTTGTGACACTTATAGGAATAGCCAAATGGATTGATCGGAAAGAATAACTTTGAGGTGGTTTCGTACCCTACAATAATCTCTTCATTTGTTCTCCACTATTAGTGACTTTCGAGCGACTCTTTGTTGCATGTTGAGGGAAAATTATATGATCCAATTATGTTATTATTGTTGAGAGTACTTGCGCTAGTGAAAGTATGAACCCTAGGCCTTGTTTCGAAGCATTGCAATACTATTTTTGCTCACTTTTACCACTTGCTACCTTGCTGTTTTTATAATTTCATATTACAAAAACCTATATCTACCATCCATATGGCACTTGTATCACCATCTCTTCACCGAAATAGTGCACCTATTCAATTTACCATCGTATTTGGTGTGTTGGGGACACAAGAGACTCTTTATTTTTTTGTTGCAGGGTTATTTGAGAGAGACCATCTTCATCCTATGCCTCCCACGGATTGATAAACCTTAGCTCATCCACTTGAGGGAAATTTGCTAATGTCCTACAAACCTCTGCACTTGGAGGCCCAACAACGTCTACAAGAAGAAGGTTGCATAGTAGAAAAACTCATGAGAAGCTACGCTTTGATAAGCTCAACCTAGAGCAAGAACATGGGTTCTTAAAAGACATAAATGATGATCTTCGGAAGAAAAGTTCTTCTTACATTGCCAAGCGTTTACTGTTGTCTACTTATATGCCACAAGTAAAATCTAGCAAAAGAGTAAGAAAGATTCTTCTTCTAGTAGTAACAATAATCATGCTAAATCCATTGCTTCTGGTAGTTCTATTGATTCCACTAATTATTCTTTTAGCCAAGTTACACTTGAACAAGAAAATAGCTTATTGAAGGGAATTGTAGAGAAAGGTGTTTACAAGAGTCTTGCCAGAAGTAAGCAATTTGAGGAAATTATACCCAAGCAAGGAAGGCACCGGAAGAATCAAGGTGATGGTTTTGAACGGAAGTTCAATGCCAATGGAGTTGAGTGGGAAGAAGATCAATACCCCAAGACGAAGTTCGTTCCTCAACAAGAGAAGTATGATCCTACTTCTTTCAAGGGGACACAAGCTCAAGATGATCTTACACCACAAGACCACAAGCTAAAAAGCAAGGACAAGCTTCAAGAGGAGATTGATTCATTTGAAGAAGCTCCAAAGGCCTTGGTCAAGTGGGTTCCCAAGTCTACCTCAAGTTCTACTTCATGGAGTACATCTAGAACCCCAAGGATTCCCATCAAGATGATGTGGATCCCGAAGAAGAAGAACTAGAGAGTTATTGAGGGTGACTCATGACCCACAAGTGTAGGGGATCTATCGTAGTCCTTTCGATAAGTAAGAGTGTCGAACCCAACGAGGAGCATAAGGAAATGACAAGCAGTTTTCAGTAAGGTATTCTCTACAAGCACTGAAATTATCAGTAACAGATAGTTTTGTCATAAGGTAATTCGTAACGGGTAACAAGTAACAAGAGTAAATAAGGTTCAGCAAGGTGGCCCAATCCTTTTTGTAGCAAAGGAAAAGCCTAGACAAATTCTTATATGAAGGAAAACGCTCCCGAGGACACATGGGAATTATCGTCAAGCTAGTTTTCATCACGCTCATATGATTTGCGTTCGTTACTTTAATAATTTGATATGTGGGTGGACCGGTGCTTGGGTGCTTCCCTTCCTTGGACAAGCATCCCACTTATGAGTAACCCCTATTGCAAGCATCCGCAACTACAGAAGAAGTATTAAGGTAAACCTAACCATAGCATGAAACACGTGGATCCAAATCAGCCCCTTACGAAGCGACTCATAAACTAGGGTTTAAGCTTCTGTCACTCTAGCAACCCATCATCTACTTATTACTTCCCAATGCCTTCCTCTAGTCCCAAATAATGGTGAGTGTCATGTAGTCGACATTCACATAACACCACTAGAGGAAAGACAACATACATCTCATCAGAATATCGAACGAATACCAAATTCACATGACTACTTATAGCAAGGCTTCTCCCATGTCCTCAGGAACAAACGTAACTACTCACAAATCATATTCATGTTCATAATCAGAGGGGTATTAATACACATAAAGGATCTGAACATATGATCTTCCACTGAAAAAACCAACTAGCATCAACTACAAGGAGTAATCAATACTACTAGCAACCCACAGGTACCAATCTGATGTTTTGGGACAAATATTGGATACAAGAGATGAACTAGGGTTTGAGAGGAGATGGTGCTGGTGAAGATGTTAATGGAGATTGACCCCCTCCTGTTGAGAGGATCGTTGGGGATGACGATGTCGATGATTTCCCCCTCCCGGAGGGATGTTTCCCCGGCAGAACAGCTCCGCCGGAGCCCTAGATTGCTTCCGCCTCGTGGCGGCGGTGTTTCGTCCCGAAAGCTTGCTTATGATTTTTTCCAGGGTAAAAGACTTCATGTAGCAGAACATGGGTACCGGAGGCCTGCCAGGGGGCCCACGAGGCAGGGGTGCGCCCAGGGAGGTAGGGCGCGCCCCCACTCTCGTGGACAGTGGGTGGCCCCCCTCTGGTATTTTCTTCGCTCAGTTTTTTTATTTATTCCAAAAGTAACTTCCGTGGAGTTTTAGGACTTTTGGAGTTGTGCAGAATAGGTCTCTAATATTTGCTCCTTTCCATCCCAGAATTCTAGCTGTCGGCATTCTCCCTCTTCGTGTAAACCCTGTAAAATAAGAGAGAAAAGGCAGGAGTATTGTGACACAATGTGTAATAACAGCCCATAATGCAATAAATATCGATATAAAAGCATGATGCAAAATGGACGTATCAACTCCCCAAGCTTAGACCTCAGTTGTCCTCAAGCGGAAACCTATAACAAAAAATATATCCACATGTTTAGAGATAGAGGTGTCGATAAAATAAAATACGGACATGAGGGAATCATGATCATTCTTATAATAGCAACATATATAAATACTGTCATATGATTTCTTATACTAAAGTAACAATCTATTCACAATGTCAAGTATGAATCAGAAATTTCATTGAAAACTAACAAACTATAATCTCGGTCATTGAAGCAATTGCAATTTATCATAACCTCGGAAAGAGTCAATATAAGAGCTTTTCAGCAAGTCCACATACTCAACTATCATTTAGTCTTTCACAATTGCTAACACTCATGCAATACCTATGGTTATGGAGTTTTAATCGGACACAGAGAAAGATAGGGGCTTATATGCTGTCTCCCAACTTTTTACCTCAGGGGTAATGTCAACAATATTAGTTCATGCTAACTTACATCGAATTGAATATATATATATATATATATATCATGATCTTTCCAACACAATGTGCTTGCTAAAGGATAAAATATAAAAAGAAAGGTGAAGATCACCATGACTCTTGCGTAATGTATAAGACAAGAATAAAAGATAGGCCCTGAGCAGAGGGAAGCAGAGGTTGTCATGTGCTTTTATGGTTGGATGCACGAAATCTTAATGCAAAAGAACGTCACTTTATATTGCCACTTGTGATATGGACCTTTATTATGCCGTCCGTCGCTTTTATTGCTTCCACATCACAAGATCGTATAAAGCTTATTTTCTCCACACTAATAAGTCATACATATTTAGCAAGCAATTTTTATTCCATGGAACTATGACAATTTACTTGAAGGATCTACTCAATCCATAGGTAGGTATGGTGGACTCTCATGGCAAAACTGGGTTCAAGGATATTCAGAAGAACAAGTAGTATCTCTACTTGGTGCAAAGAATTTGGCTAGCATGAGAGGGAAAGGCAAGCTCAACACGTTGGATGATCCATGACAAAATACTTTATTTCGGATATAAGAAAACATAACCCATTACGTTGTCTTCCTTGTCCAACATCAACTCTTTAGCATGTCATATTTTAATGAGTGCTCACAATCATAAAAGATGTCCAAGATAGTATATTTATATGTGAGAACCTCTCTTTCTTTATGACTTCCTATTAATTGCAACGATGACCAAAACTATGTTTGCCAACTCTCAACAACTTTTGTTCATCATACTCTTAATATGTGAAGTCATTACTCTCCATAAGATCCATATGATCTCTCTATTTCTTTTTATTCTTTCTTTTTCTTTTATTCCCTCAAGATCATAGCAAAATAGCAAAGCCCTTGACTCAAGACTAATATTTATTATATATAGCTCACAGACTCAATTACATAGAGGGATCATAAAGAAAACTCAAAACTAGATCATTCTAAAACTTTATTCTACTAGATAAGGATATTACCAAAAGGATCAAACTAAGAAAAACGGTAAAGATAGGAGTGTGATGGTGATACGATACCGGGGCACCTCCCCCAAGCTTGGCAGTTGCCAAGGGGAGTGCCCATAGCCATGTGTTCATGTCTCTTTCTTCGGAGGTGGTGATGATGGAGTTGTTGATGATGTAGGCTTCTTCCTTAATTTGCGCTTGAGGATGGAATTTTGCTCCCTTAGATCATCGATCTCCTGCTCAAGGCTTAATATCCTTTTGCATAGTTCCTGTTTGTTCTCCTGCAAGAGATGAAAAGGGATAAACTCGATCTTAGGTTTCTTTGCTCTATCAGGGAGGCTTGACTTTTTAAACTCCACATGCACGTCCTCAGGTTGAGGTAATGGGACTTCATCTTCATCTGAGCTCGTCTCCTCCTTCTCCTTAGGCTTGTAGTCTTCTTCTTCCTCAGTGGTCCAACCATAATGCTCCAAGTCCCCGTAGACCTTAGGGTCTGCAAGGTAATCAGCCACATAGCTTTCTCCTTCCTAATCCTGGGATGACATATTGCTCTAATCTGCGGCAGAAACAACTCAAAACAAAAACAGAGGATTTCGTCGTCGTACGGTGGTCAAAACCTTCGAGAGATTATATAATGCATTTTTACTGACCAAAAGAAGTATCATGCAAGAAAACAGAGTTCGGAGGGCACACGAGGTGCCCATGAGGCAGGGGGATGCACCTAGGGGGGTAGGGCGTGCCCTCCACCCTCGTGAACGCCTCGTGTCCTTCCCGGACTACTTCTTATTTTTCTATTTTCTTAAATATTCCAAAACGGAGAAAAGCTGCTATTAGAACTGTTTTAGAGCCGGTTTACTTACCGTACCACATACCTATTCCTTTTTGGAGTCTGAAACGTTTTGGAAAGTGTCCCTTATGTATTCCTCCGGGGTTACCGTTTCAATAACATTGGTTTCAACATTTATGGGATTACCTGAGATATAATGTTTGATTCTTTGACCGTTCACCACCTTCAGATTTGTGCTTTCGAAGTTGTTGAGAGGACCTTCCCATTTAGAGAGAAGTTTTCCTGCAAAAAATCTTAAGCGAGAGTTGAGTAGCAACACATAATCACCTACATTAAACTCATGCTTTTGTATCCTTTTTCATGCCATCTTTTAACTTTTTCTTTAACCAGTTTGGAATTCTCATAGGCTTGGGTTCTCCATTCATCAAGTGAGCTAATGTCAAATAACCTCTTCTCACCGGCAAGTTTGAAATCATAGTTGAGCTCTTTAATGGCCCAATATGCCTTATGTTCTAGTTCGAGAGGTAAGTGACATGCTTTTCCATAAACCATTTTATATGGAGACATACCCATAGGATTTTTATATGCAGTTCTATAAGCCCATAATGCATCATCAAGTTTCTAGGACCAATTCTTTCTAGATATATTAACAGTCTTCTGCAAAGTCAATTTAAGCTCTCTGTTACTCAGTTCTACTTGGCCACTAGACTGTGGGTGATATAGAGATGCAATTCTATGATTAACATCATACTTAGCAAGCATTTTATGAAAAGCACCATGAATAAAATGTGAACCACCATCAGTCATTAGGTATCTAGGGGCTCCAAACCTCGGAAAATAACTTATTTAAGCATCTTAATAGAGGTGGTATGATCAGCACTACTAGTTGGAATAGCTTCTACCCACTTAGTAACGTAATCAACAACAACTAAAATATGTGTATACCCATTAGAGGAAGGAAACGGTCCCATATAATCAAAGCCCTAATCATCAAATGGTTCAATAACAAGAGAATAATTCATAGGCATTTCTTGACGTCTACTAATATTACCAATTCTTTGACATTCATCGCAAGACAAGACAAACTTACGGGCATCCTTGAACAGAGTAGGCTAATAAAAACCGGATTGCAATACCTTATGCGCAGTTCTATCTCCAGCGAGGTGTCCTCCATAAGCCTCGGAGTGACACTTGTGTAGGATCTGTTCTTGTTCATGCTCAGGTACACAACGTCTAATAACACCATCTACTCCTTATTCGTAAATGTGTGGGTCATCCCAGAAGTAATGTCTTAAATCATATAAAAACCTTTTCTTTTGCTGGTACGTGAAAGTAGGTGGTATAAATTTAGCAACAATGTAATTAGCATAATCAGCATACCATGGAGCAGTACGAGAAGCATTTATGACAGCTAATTGTTCGTTAGGAAAGCTATCATCAATAGGTAGTGGGTCATCAAGAACATTCTCTAACCTAGACAAGTTGTCTGCTATGGGGTTCTCAGCTCCCTTTCTATCAATAATATGTAAATCAAATTCTTGTAGCAAGAGAAGCCATCCAATAAATCTAGGTTCAGCATCTTTCTTTTCCATAAGATATTTAATAGCAGCATGATCAATGCGAACAGTTACTTTAGAGTCAATGATATAAGGTCTAAACTTATCACAAGCAAATACAACTACTAAAAATTCTTTTTCAGTAGTAGCATAATTTCTCTGGGCACTGTCTAGAGTTTTACTAGCATATTGAATAACATTTAGTTTCTTATCAACTATTTGTCCTAGAGCAGCACCTACGGCATAATCACAAGCATCGCACATAATTTCAAAGGGTAAATTCCAATCAGGTGGCTGAACAATAGGTGCAGAAATCAAAGCTTTCTTAAGTATTTCAAATGCTTCTACACAATCATCATCGAAGACAAAAGGAATATCTTTTTGTAAGAGATTAGTCAGAGGCCTAGAAATTTTAGAGAAGTCCTGAATGAACCGCCTATTAAAACCGACATGACCAAGGAAACTTCTTATACCTTTAATGTCCTTGGGACATGGAATCTTTTCAATAGCGTCAACTTTAGGTTTATCAGCTTCAATACCTCTTTCAGAAATTTTATGCCCAAAACAATGCCTTCATTAACCATAAAGTGGCATTTTCCCCAATTCAAGACAAGATTAGTTTCTTCACATCTCTGCAAAAGTTGATCAAGGTTGCTCAAGCAATCATCAAAAGAAGATCCATAAAACGGAGAAATCATCCATGAAAACCTCAACAATCTTTTCACAAAAGTCAGAGAATTTAGCCATCATGCATCTTTCAAAGGTAGCAGGTGCATTACATAAACCAAAAGGCATACGTATATAAGCAAAAGTACCGAAAGGGCAAGTAAAAGTGGTCTTTTCTTGATCCTCTTTTGACTTAGGTATTTGACAGAAACTAGAGTAACCATGTAGAAAGCAAAATGTGTATGTTTGGATAATCTTTCTAGCATTTGATCAATAATAGGTAAAGGGTAATGATCCTTTTTAGTAGCTTTATTTAATTTGCGGAAATCAATTACCATCCTATAACCTGTAGCAATTCTTTGCGGGATCAGTTCATCTTTATCATTAGGAACGACAGTAATACCTCCCTTCTTAGGGACACAATGGATAGGGCTTACCCAGTGACTATCAGCAACGGGATAAATTATACCTGCCTCCAGGAGCTTTAGTATTTCTTTTCTTACCACTTCTTTCATCTTAGGATTTAACCATCGTTGGTGATCAACAACTAGTTTGGCATCTTTCTCCAATTTTATTTTGTGTTTTTATTTTGTGTTGGCATAGAGTGGGACTGATGCCCTTAAGATCATCAAGAGTATATCCAATAGCAGCACGGTGCTTCTTCAGAGTTTTCTATAATTTCACCTCTTCCTGCTCTGAAAGGTTAGCACTAATAATAATAGGATATATCTTTTTTTCATTAAGGTAAGCATATTTAAGAGTATCAGGTAGTGGTTTAAGCTCAAACACGGGATCACCCTTGGGTGGTGGAGGATCCCCTAGAATTTCAACAGGCAAGTTGTGTTTCAAAATAGGTCCATGTTTAAAGAAAACTTCATCTATCTCCTAAACCAATAATTTCATGGTCTAGCAAATATTGTTGTAAAGGATAATTAGGAGGCACAGCAATAGAAGCAAGACCAATAATTTCATCCTTTCTAGGCAATTCTTTATCATGGGGTTGTCTATGAAATTTAGCAAAGTTAAAGTCACGATACATATCCCCTAAACCAATCGTAACAATATCCTTTTTACAGTCTATCTTAGCATTAACAGTATTCAATAAGGGTCTACCAAATATAATGGGACAAAAGTCATCTTGTGGGGAGCCAAGAACAAGAAAATCAGTAGGATATTTAACTTTCCCACACAATACCTCAACATCTCTAACAATCCCAATTGGAAAAATAGTATCTCTATTGGCAAGCTTAATTGTAACATCGATTTCTTCTATCTCAGCAGGTGCAATATCATGCATAATTTTTTTGTATAAGGAATGAGGTATTGCACTTGCACTAGCACCCATATCACATAAGCCATGATAACAATGATCTCCTATTTTAACAGAAATAACAGACATGCCTACAACTGGTCTATGTTTATTTTTAGTATCGGGTCTAGCAATTCTAGCAGCTTCATCACAGAAGCAAATAACATGCCCATCAATATTTTCAGCCAAGAGATCTTTAATCATAGCACTACTAGGTTCAACTTTAATTTGCTCAGGTGGTGTAGGAGTTCTAGTATTACTCTTACGAACCACAGTTGAAGCTTTAGCATGACCCTTATCCTAACAAGGAAAGGGGGTTTCTCAATATAGGTAGTAGGAACAATAGGATCATTATAAGTGATAGTCTTTTCTTCGACTTTAATAGGTGCAACTACTTTTACTTCAATGGGAGGATTATATTTAAACCACTTCTCCTTAGGGAGGTCAACATGAGTAGCAAATGATTCACAAAAAGAAGCCACTATCTCAGAGTCAAGTCCATATTTAGTGCTAAATTCATAAAAAGCATCGGTATCCATAAAAGATTTAACACAATCAAACTTAGATGTTATACCTGACTCCTACCTTCGTCGAGATCCCAATCTTCAGAGTTGCGTTTAATTCTTTCGAATAAATCCCATCTGGATTCAATAGTCCTCATCATGAAAGAGCCAATACAAGAAGCATCGAGCATGGCAATTGTTGAGAGAAAACCGAGCATAAATTTTTTGAATAATAATTTCTCTTGAGAGCTCATGATTGAGGCCATAAGTTATATATATAATTATGATCACGATGAACAAGATGCATAGGATAAAACTTCTGATGAAATTCCAATTTCAATCGGTTGTAGTTCCATGATCCTATATCATCACATAGCCTAAACCATGTCAATGCCTTTCCCTTCAAATATAAAGGGAAGACCTTCTTCTTGATAACATCCTCGGGCATACCTGAAAGCTTAAATAATCCAAAAACTTCATCCACATAGATTAGGTGCAAATCGGGATGCAATGTTCCATCTCGTGTAAAAGGATTAGCTAGCAGTTTCTCTATCATACCCGAAGGAATTTCAATGTAAACATTTTTAGTAGGTTTAGTAGGTTGAGAAGCAACTCTTTGCTCTAGTGGTCGGGGTGAAGATACCCCGAGTAAACCCCTCAAAGGGTTACTTTCCATAGTAACAAGTGATAGTAAATTTCAGCACACTATATAAATTTTTCCTTACCAAGTTCCCCTTACCAAAGGCGCTTCACTCCCCGGCAACGGCGCCAAAAAAGAATCGTGATGACCCACAAAATTAGGGGATCTATCGTAGTCCTTTCAATAAGTAAGAGTGTCGAACCCAACGAGAAGCAGAAGGAAATGACAAGCGGTTTTCAGTAAGGTATTCTCTGCAAGCACTGAAATTATCGGTAACAGATAGTTTTGTCATAAGGTAATTCGTAACGGGTAACAAGTAACAAGAGTAAATAAGGTGCAACAAGGTGGCCCAATCCTTTTTGTAGCAAAGGACAAGGCTGGACAAATTCTTATATGAAGGAAAACGCTCCCGAGGACACATGGGAATTATCATCAAGCTAGTTTTCATCACGCTCATATGATTCACGTTCGTTACTTTGATAATTGAATATGTGGGTGGACCAGTGCTTGGGTGCTGCCCTTCCTTGGACAAGCATCCCACTTATGATTAACCCTTATTGCAAGCATCCGCAACTGCAAAAGAAGTATTAAGGTAAACCTAACCATAGCATGAAACATGTGGATCCAAATCAGCCCCTTACGAAGCAACTCATAAACTAGGGTTTAAGCTCTGTCCCTCTAGCAACCCATAATCTACTTATTACTTCCCAATGCCTTCCTCTAGGCCCAAAATAATGGTGAAGTGTCATGTAGTCGATGTTCACATAACACCATTAGAGGAAAGACAACATACATCTCATCAAAATATCAAACGAATACCAAATTCACATGACTACTTATAGCAAGACTTCCCCCATGTCCTCGGGAACAAACGTAACTACTCACAAATCATATTCATGTTCATAATCAGAGGGGTATAAATATGCATAAAGGATCTGAACATATGATCTTCCACCGAATAAACCAACTAGCATCAACTACAAGGAGTAATCAACACTACTAGCAACCCACATGTACCAATCTGAGGTTTTGGGACAAAGATTGGATACAAGAGATGAACTAGGGTTTGAGAGGAGATGGTGCTGGTGAAGATGTTGATGGAGATTGGCCACCTCCTGTTGAGAGGATCGTTCGTGATGATGATGGCGATGATTTCCCCTCCTGAAGGGATGTTTCCCCGGCAGAACAGCTCCGCCGGAGCCCTAGATTGGTTCCGCCAAGGTTCCTCCTCGTGGCGGCGGTGTTTTGTCCCGAAGCTTGCTTATGATTTTTTCCATGGTAAAAGACTTCATATAGCAGAAGATGGGCACCGAAGGCCTACTAGGAGGCCCACGAGGCAGGGGGCACGCCCAGGGGGGGTAGGGCGCTCCCCACCCTCGTGGACGGTGGGTGGCCCCCCTCTGGTATTTTCTTCGCTCAGTATTTTTTTCGTGAGTACGCCAAAAGCGTACCATATTTTTATAGAAGGCAGAAAAATTGATTACAAGAGGCCACGCTAGACGACGAGGCGTCACAGCGGTGGGCTCCAATTCCACACAAGGAAAACTAAAGCCTACTCTCTAACAAACCTAGCCAGACCCTCAACTCCAACTCCCGCCGATACCCATTGTTTAATCTCATCAAGGATAGTATGCACAAGACTAGTGGCCGGTCTCACTTGGTCGTCTCTATGGAACACCCTAGCATTCCTTTGCTTCCAGAGGTCGTCTCAGTAGTTTTTTATTTATTCTAAAAATAACTCCCATGGAGTTTCAGGACTTTTGGAGTTGTGCAGAATAGGTCTCTAATATTTGCTCCTTTTTCCAGCCCAGAATTCCAGCTGCCGGCATTCTCCCTCTCCGTGTAAACCTTGTAAAATAAGAGAGAAAAGGCATAAGTATTATGGCATAATGTGTAATAACAGCCCATAATGCAATAAATATAGATATAAAAGCATGATGCAAAGTGGACATATCGGTGACTCCGCCAACATACTTCACTCTTATTCATATTGGCAAAAACAAGTGCAATCAACTTCCACATCTTGCACTAGTTCAAGGTGTCACAAACCGTCTTGTTAGTAAGTCAAGAGACAAGGTAACCTAGTGCTTTCATGGACATCATCTTGTGTGTACTTCACTCTATGTCTATGGATATCCGTGTTTGTTTCTTGTGGGACTAACCCATGTAGGTATTGAAAGTGCAACTCACTCCAATGGTTTGCTCCAAATGATCTACATCAACATTGAGCATCCACATCTTCAACATCTACATGAAGTCATCATCGACAAAACCCAAGGTTAATTCATCCCTCTTAAAGGGGAAATCACATCTTGGGGGAGCTTTAGTCTAAGAATTGAGCTAAAGCAACTATAATGGTGTGAACACAGCAATGCTTTATGTAAAAGTGGTAGCCTCACTTGTGCTTAAACGATGAATATGAACTATGATCAAATGTTCTCATTTGACTCCTAAGTCAATATACTCATATATAGATGACCTAGTCATCGCCAATTGCGTGATAGATGCTAGAGTGCTTATGCATGCTTTGCCACATATTTCATTTGCTATCTTATTGTGTGAGCATGTTGGTTGCATAATTTTCTCCATTCGAGGACATCCATTTGTTGTTTTGATTGTTTGGTCTTTTCTTTTGCCAAATGGATGGACAAGAATGCCTAAGTACTCCCTCTAGGTATCTATGATTTTCTCGTCTCAAACTCTATTCATGCTACATCACAAAGTTTGATCAAGTCAGATTCGAACCCTCTGGGTGAGGAGCACTCAGAGCCACCGATTCGTCGTAGGCTTAAACTTCCAAAACCTCTTGATGCATTTCGGTCTGACCGATCCATTCCTTTTAGTCATACCGAGTTCATTAAGCTGAGCTAGGTTTCAATCTCGGTGTAACCAATTTGAACACTTCGGTCTAACCGAGTTGCAGTAACCGTTGCTATTCTGCATCTCAGTGCCACCGAGTTGTTCCACTCGGTCACATCGATAGGGTCTGGATATATATACCATGGGTCGAAATTTTGGAAACTTCTCCAAAACACTTCGCCTGCGCTGTCCAGCTCTGCCGACTTGAGGTCTTCGGATCACCGCCTCCGTCGCCAGCGACCCCCTGCCGCTGGTCTCCGTCGCCATCAACGTATACTTCTCCAACGTTGTCGCTGTAGCAAGCTCATCGCCAAGTTAGGGTATGAGCTCGAACCCTATGTGAAATCTATGCATCTGATTCCTGCACTTAGGTCAATGCCATGAATCTTATGAAGTCTGAAACACTTCTATCCAATCAAAAACCTCATTAGATTAGTTTTGATTCGAAAACTTAGGGTTAGGTTTCCGCCGAATTCATCTTGGACCGACCGAGTTGTAGAAATCGGTCTCACCGATTTGGCCCAGGCCAGAGTAGTTGTGATTTTCGGTCTGACCGAATCTTGCACATTGGTGTGACCGAGTTCAGATCTCTGTGAAACCCTAGCAGTCTCGGAGTCACCGAACTGTGTCTCGGTCTGACCGATGTCACCAGTTTAGACTCTGAACATTGCTTTGGTGTCACCGAGTTCAACAAATCGGTAGCTCCGAAATGCCTTCTGCAGAAAACTAAAACAAAGTTTTTGGATCGTTTGTTTTGCAAAATCTTTGCACTTTCTGATGCTCATCTGCTCTGTCTCATCTATATCTATTCACAGGGTCAGCCTTCAGCTTTGAGTAATGTCTGATAGTAGTGATAGCCAGAATCAGTCTAAGGAACATGTTCATATGAGTGAGGGCACTAATCCCTCTGCGAGCAGTTTGATGATGGGAGCAGAAGCACTCCCAGCAACCGGCCAAAAGCTGCAACTGGGCAGAGGAAGAAGAAGACATCAGATTCTGAGGATGAAGATTTCAAGATTGATGAGGAAGTCTCTTCCAAAAGTAAGTGAGACAAGAAAGAGCTTGGCACCGCTGCTAACACCAAGCCAGGGATGAAGAAGAAAGCTCCTCCTAGAAGAGTTCCTATGTCCAAAGCCAGAGCCTCACCCCAAGAAACCATGGAGTTCACAGTTGAACCAAAAGAGGTTGGTGAGGGCAAGAAGAGGAAGGAAAGGGTCAAAAAGACTATGGCCAGAGTTATTGGGAGATCTTCAATGATCAGAGACCCAGATGAGGAAGAAGAGCAAGATGCACCTCCTACAAAAACACAGAAGTTGATGGGGGATGCAATCAGATCAGGGGCTGCTCCATCAAAGCCCAAGACTACCCCAAGGCTGTTGCTCAAGTCCCCAAGAGATCCACCAGAAACATTCCAGCAGCTGAGAAGAACAAGGCCCTAGTGCCTGAAGTGGAAGAAGAATAGGAAGGGCAAGTGCTTAGGAAGTTGAAGCCCAAGATTCCTGACCATGATAACACCCATCCAGTGGCTGAGAACATGAAGCTGAGAAAGGATGCAGGTCTCAGGCAATGGAGGCAGAATGACCCATATGCCATAAGAAGGAGGACTGTTGTTGACTACAGGTTCCATACAAAGGAACATCAAGACTTCTATGAGACTGTGCTCCTGGACAAGAAGCCAATAGTAAGTGACATGAGATGGGTTGAATGGAAGTTCATTGATAGCAATGAAGATCATTTCCCAGGAGTTCATGAGAGTTTCATATCAACAGGAGTTGATGCATTTATTGGTTAGAAATTGACAAAATGGAATGATGAGTTGATCATGCAGTTTTACTCCATAGCAAACATTTACCCTGATGGTAAAATTGTTTGGATGACTGAGGGTACTAGGTACCAATTGTCAGTTGCTGAGTGGCAAAGATAATTCATGCCCCAGAAGAGCATGAGGAGCACACTGGTGTATATGCTAAGACAAGAAAAGACATGACTCTATGGCTCACATGTACAAGGAAATTCCAGATGCTGCCTTGGACACCCACAAGTTTGGGTCAGTTTACTATCTGCTGTCAGGTCTGCCAACTATCAACACAATTCTCAGACACACTTTGATGCCCAAGTCTGGAGATGACAGAATGATTAGAGGGCACTGATACATCTCCAACGTATCTATAATTTATGAAGTATTCATGCTATTGTATTATCTATCGTAGATGTTTTATATGCATTTATATGCTATTTTATATGATTTTGGGACTAACCTATTAACCTAGAGCCTAGTTCCAGTTTTTGTTTTTTTCCTTGTTTTTGAGTTTTAAAGAAAGGGAATACCAAATGGAGTCCAATTGACGTGCCAATTTTTTATGATTTTTATGGACCAAAAAGAAGCCCCTGGAGTAAAAGAGTTGGGCCAAAAGAGTCCTAGGCTGTCCATGAGGGTGGGGGCGTGCTCACCCCCCTGGGCGTGGGCCCTTATCTCGTGGACGATTCGGAGACCCCCCTGACGTGAGACCGATGCCAAAAATTCCTATAAATACATAAACCTCCATAAAATAACATAGATCGGAAGTTCCGCCGCCGTAAGGCTCTGTAGCCACGAGAAATCAATTTAGGCCCTCTCTGGCACCCTGCCAGAGGGGGCCATCATCACCGAAGGCCATGGGGAAGGATCTCGGAGGGGCCATCATTGCCATGAAGACCAAGGACTAGAGGGGGAACCTCTCCCCATCCAGGGGGGAGGCCATGGAGGAGGAAGCACAAGGGGGAGAACCTCTCCTCCTCTCTCTCGATGGCGCCGGAGTGCCATCGGGAGGGGAATCATCGCTGCGGTGATCGTCTTCATCAACATCACCATCATCATCACCATCCTCATCTCTTTTACGCGGTCCACTCTCCCGCACCCCGTTGTAATGCCTACTTGAACATGGTGCTTTATGCCACATATTATGATCCAATGATGTGTTGCCATCCTATGATGTTTTGAGTAGATATCTTTTGTCTTTGGGTTGATTGATGATCTAGATTGGTATGGGTTGCATGTTTTATTTCGTGCTGTCCTATGGTGCCCTCCGTGTCGCGCAAGCGTGAGGGATTCCTGCTGTAGGGTGTTGCAATATGTCCATGGTTTACTTATTGTCTGCGTTGCGTGAGTGACTGAAACACAAACACAGATAAGTGGGTCATGGCATATGGGAATAAAGAGGACTTGATGCTTTAATGCTATGGTTGGGTTTTACCTTAATTATCTTTAGTAGTTGCGGATGCTTGCTAGAGTTCCAATCATAAGTGCATATGATCCAAGAAGAGAAAGTATGTTAGCTTATGCCTCTCCCTCATATGAAATTGCAGTGACGACCACCAGTCTTGTGAACAATTTCCTAGGATAATTCCGCACACCAACCCATCATTATTCCACACTCGCTATTTATAATATTTAGCAATATATTCTAAATTTATGATAACAACACCTACTTTTATATTTTAGCTCTCCGATATCATGCAAAGAGATCCTATTCATACCCACAACATAGTTTTATTTCTCGTTTCTAGTTGGAAGCAACCGTTCGGTGTACGTAGAGCGTATCAGTGGCAGATATGACTTGAGAGAATATTGATCTTACCTTTACCTCCTTGTGGGTTCGACACTCCATACTTATCACTTCCACCTTTGGGAATTGCTATGATGATTCCCTGCACTTGGGGATTATAAGGCACTCAATAAATCTTCTGCATATGTTTGATGTGCCTGAAAAATTCAAAGTGATGACACTAATGTTGAGACAATCAAGAGGACAGATGCAGAACAAAAGAGATCATGTGGCTATGCTCCACATATTCAGATGCTCATCAACTCCAAGATGGGCAAGGGCATGTATCTCTTGGACAAGGAACATCTTCCCCTACTACCAGAGTTTGAAGACAATGTGGTTGTCATGGATCCATCACATCCCACTTCTTTGCAGGCTCAGGAGAAGAAGGAAAAGCAAAAGTAGAGAAGGCAGCCAAGACACCAAGTGCTGAAGAAGCCTCCCAGATATTTCTGAAGTCCAAGCAAGATCAACTTGGTTATCGAGAAAGGATTGACCACCCTGACTCAAAATCAAGAGAGTCTTGAGAGGATAACTGAGACAAAAATTCATGACTTAGATGTGAAGGTGACAGAAATTCAGTCAACCGTGGAGAGGATTCAAGAAGAGCTTGAAGAAAGGGATGAGGGACCTACTACAGATGCTTTTCAGCAAGTCCCAAGTGGATCAAGGTCATCAGCTGTGCCAGTTGTGACTGATCCTAGACCTATAGTGTCAACACCTGCAGCTACAACTTCAGTTGCTCCTCGTTGAAAATCCACCAGCACCTCAGACTTCTTCGGATGCATTCATTGCAGGACTCCTCTCCATACCACCTTCACACTCTGGAGCTCCCGGAGATCATGCTTAGAGAGCCGCATAGCACTATGCATTTCAAGCTTTTTGGTAACTTGTTGCCAAAGTAGGAGAAAGTGTATAGATCATAGGCTTAGAGAGAGAGAGTGTGTGTGTGTTTGCTTCTTTTTGCCTCTCTTTCTACTCTATTTGCTTTGCTTGCCTATGTCTGAGATACTCCTATGATCATATGTTTGATCATATCATACTTTAATGTTTGTGCTTAATGATGATATTCTATCTCTCATGTATGATCATTCATATCTTGTTGGTGATGAGTGCACATTTCATACTCTATCATTTTGAGCGCTCCATCAAGATGTATGTGACATGGAAGAGTGACCCATGATCCTAATCGATTGTGCAATTTCATTCAAAAGCAAATTTCAACAAATGCACAAATTTTGGGGGAGCTCTTGCTTATCACATACTTCTCAAAGCGATGATGTACTTCATTTATGTTATCATTTTTCGAAGCTTTGATCTATATGTTGTCATCAATTACCAAAAAGGGCGAAATTGAAAGTGCAACTAATCCTCGGGTGGTTTTGGTAATTCATAACAACATATAACTCACTGAACTAATATTCTTTCAAGATCAATGTTTCAAAAAGTTCAATGGTTGGTATGGCATGGACTAGAGATGTGTATCCCTCAAAATGCTAAGGACACATATTGGCAAATGCTCAAGACTCTACATTTTCATTTTAGTGATCCAAGATCACCTTGAGTCCATACGAAAAGCCAATACTATCAAAAGGGGATGAGGTGTTGCTTAATGGCTTGCTTGCTCAAAATGATTGGTGATATGCTCCAAAAACCCTCAACCACTTTCTCATTTCCACATATGTCATAAATCTAAAGTCAAACTTGGCCCCACTGATTTGATCTATCCGGCTCCATCGAGTTCACTTGACATAGCCATATCCACAAACCCTAATCAGTTCGGTCTTACTGATAGGGATCTCGGTCTCACCAAGATGGGATTGCAAACTCTCTGTTTCCCTTCGTAACATTTCGGTCTAACTGAGATGAGAGATTGGTCCCACCGAGTTCGCAGTGCAAACTCTCTGTTTCCTTTTTGTAATGTTTCGGTCTAACTGAGATGAGCGATCGGTCCCATCGAGTTTGCCTAACCAAGTCTATGTTTGCTTATTACTGAAATCGGTCTCACGGAGTTGATGTGATCGGTCTCACTGAGATGAGGTTTTGACCTAACCCTAGCGCATCGGTCTCACCAAGTTGATGTTGTCGGTCCCATCGAAAAGCCCAATGTTCACATTTTGAACCAAGTCTGTCTCACCGAGTTTCACTATTCGGTCCCATCGAGTTTGGTAAATTGTGTGTAATGGTTAGATTTTGTGTGGAGGCTATATATACCCCTCTACCCCCTTCTCCATTTGAGAGAGAGCCATCAGAACATGCCTACACTTCCACTACTCATTTTTTGAGAGAGAACCACCTACTAATGTGTTGAGACCAAGACATTCCAATCCAACTACAAGAATCTTGATCTCTAGCCTTCCCCAAGTTGCTCTCCACTCAAATCACCCTTCCACCATAGCCAAATCCGTGAGAGAGAGAGTTGAGTGTTGGGAAGACTATCATTTGAAGCACAAGAGAAAGGAGTTCATCATCAACACACCATCTATTACCTTTTGGAGAGTGGTGTCTCCTAGATTGGTTAGGTGTCACTTGGAAGCCTCTGTCAAGATTGTGGAGTTGAACCAAGGAGTTTGTAAGGGCAAGGACATTACCTACTTCATGAAGATATACCCAAGTGAGGCAAGTCCTCCGTGGGCGATGGCCATGGTGGGATAGACAAGGTTGCTTCTTTGTGGACCGTTCGTGGGTGGAGCCCTCCGTGGACTCGCGCAACCGTTACCCTTTGTGGGTTGAAGTCTCTATTAACATGGATGTACGATAGCACCACCTATCGGAACCACACAAAAAAAATCTCTGTGTCTACATTGCGTTTTCTCCCTCCAAAACTCCTCTCCTTTACCTTCATATGCAATGATTTACATTCCGCTGCTATACTCTTAAAATTGCATGTGTAGGTTGATTGCTTGACTTGTGCTAAGTTGCTAAAATCTGCCAAGACTTAAAATTGGGAAAAAGGCTAGATTTTTATTTGGTCAAGTAGTCTAATCACCCCCTCTAGACATACTTTCGATCCTACACATGGGCGGCCTTGCTGCTCGCACATGTCTCGTCGAGCCTGCGAGGTGGACAGGATGCACGCGTCCCGTCGAGCCTGCGTGGCGGACTGCTCGCATGCATCCCGTCTAATTAAACAGCTGCACGTATGCCACTATGTGTGGTTAAATTTTGACATGGTTCATATAATACAACTGTTCGCGATATTAACGTGTCAGCTTTTTGTTTCAAAAAGTACTTCGCTGGCTACTAATGTTGCGCCTCTTCTCAAACTGGACAGGTTTTTTACCACATCATATATGTGCCATGTCATGAAACCATGCCAAGTTTCATGTTTTTGGGGTGAGTTTTTGATTTATTAGGATTTAAAAACTGAGATTCTCAATGTTTCAGGATGGCAACAAGTTTGTAATTCATTCCCATTCCTTAAATGAGACCTAAACATGCACCCAATGACACATCTACGATTTCCCACACATTTTGCTTCACCGGAGCATGTGCTTGTAGTTCAAATTTGAATTATTGACTGTAGTAAATGCGTAGAAAACTTAATTAGTAATACATACAATGGCCAAATGAACCCTGAACAGTTTCAAATTTCAGCACGACACTCCTGTTATTCTATGTTGCCTATAGAAAACAAAGTCCAAGGCTTGAAGAGGCAGCGATTATCGTTTTTCGCCCACCGAAACCACGAGGGTTGCAAGAAGCTTCGGTTTGTAAGAGGCTTGTAATATAGCTTCGCCCTAATTGGACAATTATATGTACCATGTAGTGACACCATGCCAAGTTTCATGATTTCCTGGTGAGTTTAGGATTTACAGAGATTTATAAACCGAGATTCGCAATGTTTGTGGCCAACGCAGGACGGCGAGACGGTTGAATTCATTCCCATTCGTTCCATGGGAGATAAACATGCACCCCAAGGACACATGTACGTTTCTTCTTGCCATTTTGTTGCACTAGAGCATGTATTTGTAGTTCGGATTTGAATTATGGACATTAAATGCCTAGAAAACTCAATTAATGAATAAAAAGGGTCAAACAAACCTTGAATAATTTCAAAGTTCAGCGCGAATCTCACGTTTGTTAGGTGTTGCGTGTAGAAAGAAATACGAGGCTATAAGAGGGAGCGATTATCGTTTGGCCCACAAGCGGACACGTTTCCCTATCGAAACCACGAGGGTTCTTGCGACAGGCTCCGGTTTGTAAGAGGTTTGTAATAAAGCTTGGCCCAAATTGGCAATGTTTTTACCATGACATATATGTGCCATGACGTGACACCATGCCACCTTTGATGACTTTTTGGTGTGTTTTGGATTTATGAGGATTTAAAAACCGAGATTCCAAATGTTTGAGGACGAGCGAGGACGCCGGTAAGGTTGTAATTCGTTCCCATTCCTGGCATGGAACCTAAACATGCACCCAAGTACACATGTATAATTTTCTAGCCATTTTGTGAACTAGAGCATGTATTTGTAGTTCAGATTTGAATTATGGACATTAAATGCCTAGGAAACTCAATTAGTGCATAAAAAGGCCAAACGAACCCTGAATAAGTATAAATTTCAGCATGGATATCATGTCGTTCCATGTTGCCCGTAGAAGAAAATACAAGGTGAAAACAGGGAGCGACTACGTTTCGCCACAAGGGGAACACGTTTCCCTATCGGAACCACCAGGCTTCCTTGAGAGAAGCTACGGTTTGTAAGAGGTTTGTAATAAAGCTTGGCCCAAATTGGAAATATTTTTACCACGACATATATGTGCGATGACGTGACACCATGCCACCTTTGATGACTTTCTGGTGAGTTTTGGATTTATGGGGATTTAAAAACCAAGATTCCAAATGTTTGAGGACGAGCCAGGATGCCGGCACGGTTGTAATTCATTCCCATTCCTGGCATGCACTACTGCAGGATGCTCCTAACGTGACACTATGATCAGAGACCCTTCGACGAAACTGTGTGCGATGCAATAATCGAAATGGTGGTGTAAAAAACCCGTCAAAAAGGTGTAAAACGTTTGCGATGGCGGAGACATCAAACACGGTTCAGATTTTACTTGCATGTGTGATGCTGGGCATACGGTTAATCCAGCAGAACTGTTTGAGATGAGGAAGAACAACAGAAATGGGCAGCCATATCAATGTGTGTGCGATATACGGCATACAGTTCGCTCCGATGAACTATGTGCTATTAGGGAATGCAACTGAAACGGTCACCCAGATCAAGGTGTGTGTGATATACAACATACGGTTCACTCGGACAAACTGTTTTCGATTAGGCAAGAGAAAGGAATGGTTCATCTTAACAAGATGTGTGTGACATGCGACATTTGCGATCAGCCAAAAGAACACAAACAATTCATGTAAACCAGATGTGTGTGATACGCAGCAAACATCCCACTCAGATGAACTGTTTGCGATGAGAAATTATAACACAAACAGTTACTATAGTAAGTTCGTGTGCGATTGTGTTCATACAAAAAACTTTCAAAAATACAAACTAGTTTCTTGCATATAAACAATTATCAAAAAGTAACGAGATAGACCTTCTTCAAGCCAATCAACATGTGTTTAAAAAACAAAA
Source organism: Aegilops speltoides (assembly GCA_021437245.1). Lineage (NCBI taxonomy): Eukaryota > Viridiplantae > Streptophyta > Magnoliopsida > Poales > Poaceae > Aegilops > Aegilops speltoides. The sequence continues at coordinate 211,976,631 of CM038143.1, read as the reverse complement.
AAATGTCAAAAATTACAAAACAAAGACCTTGATAGACCTTGCTGCTGTAGATCCCTCTTTGTAGCCTTTATTACGCAACACAATGGAAACGGTTCAACTGAACAATATGTGTGTGATATGTGGCAAACAGGTCCGTGATCATAAATGTGTGCGAAGACCAATAATAACACATACAATTGCTGCTAATAAGCCGTGTGATTTGCTCTGTCTATAGAAGAATAACATGTATATATCATCCAATTACATAAGTGACTATACAGATCATTCACACACACCTCAATTAACAATTGCATGCATTCTAAAGTAGGAGAAACGATCGTCTAGTCATATACTTCTTGTGACACTCCCGCCACTACTCTGTGGCTCGATCCCTCGTCTGGGGCAGGAAGAAGACACTTCCTCATGTCAATGATCCGCCTATACATCTCGTAGCTTGTGTACGCGTCCTTGGCCGTGTTGTTCATCTAGTCTCTCATGCCAAACACTGTGCCAGGCGATCTTGTCCTTCTTACTCTCATCCTTCATCTTCATGTAGTAAGGGTTGATGATGGCCGAGGCGAGGTCAACCAGGGAGTTCAGTTCATTGTTGTCATTGCCCCAGACCTTGTAATGGTCCTGGATGTTGACAAGATTCTGTCATTTCAAGCTCCAAACCTTGAGCGCTTTTAGATTGTTGGTGGTGTCCACCATAGCGAAATTGTAGTCGGAGCTATTGATAAACCTGAAAAAACGCTCGCATGGCCTTGTGGCCAGGTGGTAGTGGTAGACGAGGACATCATGTCACATGCACAACTGGGCAACAACAACCTTCTGATCGTGCTCGGCACGATCGATGGTGTACTCTAGGTCGAAGCCGACCACTTGGTACTTGTCCTCGGCAAGGAACGGCTCCATAGTTTGGATGGAGCTCTCCACCGACACCGGATCGTTCGTGCACACCACCGAGAGGGCGTTCCCCCACACGTGGGTGTCCACTACGTGATGCATGGTGAACTGCCCGCTGTTGTCGTCGTCGGCCGCTAGGAGCGCCATTGGAGCCACGGGGATCGCCTTTGGAACCGCTGGATGTCCTCTCTGTATGTTTCGTCGTGGAGGTGCTTATTGTGTCATGTGATGTGACAGATGAAGGTAAATGGCCGCAGGAATAAATGGGGGCCAGGCGGCCTGGATTCTCGGCGCGTCCGCATGGCAGTTTTTGCAGCGGGTAACTGCATTGTCGAGCCTCGCCCGATGCAACCGCATGCACACGAACGCGCGTGATCCTGCGCCGGCCCCAAACACTAGCAGCGCGCGTGAAGGGACAAGGGCAGAGCACCCGGAGGGACGCAAAGCAGAGCGCGCGCGGCGGGACACGAGCAGAGCGCGCCGCGGCCGCCTCAATCACAAGCAACCACACACACACACACACACACAGAGTAGTTGAACACGCAGGAAATGGTCGCCTACAAGCCAGCCGACACTTGCGTCGCTGCGTAGAGAGCGGCCGTGTGATACTATCTGCGTCTTGGTCTATAGTCCCCTTTATATTATGTGCCATACTTTGCCCTCAAATTTAACCAACAAAATGTTAATGCATGTTATAAAAATTATATAAGTACAAACTATGTTCAAATACGAATCCAACTATATAATCTTTGGCGACATGCATTCATATTTTATTAGTTAAATCCTACTTATAAACCAGGATGGGCGTATACTAGGTAATTCAACCGCAAACTTTTTTATTAACCGTATGTGTACGTGGCCTTTCGTCGTCCTCTTGCACGTCTTGTCACCCTGCTGCCGCAGACGGCTTCCATCGCAAGCTTGCGCAGCGCGCAGGAGCATTCTTTTGGACAAACGGTGGCGCCAATGAATCGTCGGTGAGCCCTTTCCCGTGCAACCTCGTAGGTTCCCACGCAAGATTCCTGCCCGACTGGGTGAAATCCCCCAAAATCCCATTGTTTACCGGCCTGCTATAAAAACCCTCACGGCCGGCAAGTCCTATGTCGCATTTTCCCCTCCCTCCCTGTAACTTATCTCGTCTACTTCTCCCACAATTGCCTATGGCACCGGTCCATCGTGGTCGCTCAGCCACTCCTCTGTCATCAGACAATAGCTCCAGCTGGGAGGCTACACTGCGGCGGCGGCGCAGTCCCCGGCGTAGTGTAGTGCATGTGGCGTCAGGGTTGGGTTTGCGCGAAACACCCACCACACGATCTGCAGCCGGTGCCCGTTGGCAGCTGTTGCCGGCCACCGTTGCCACCACACCACCGTCGAAAGCCAGGGCCATCGCCCGCTTCGCCGCCATGGCCCAAAGGCGGGAGGTGGCCGTCGTGGCCGCCACCTCACTGCCGGCCACCGTGGCCATCACGCGCTCCGCCACCGCGGCCCGAAGGCGGGAGGTGGTGGTCGTGGCTGCCACCCCATTGTTGGCCGCCGTGGCCGCCAGCCCACCGTCGACCGCAGGGGTCATCACCCGCTCCACCACTGCCGCCCGAAGGCAGGAGGCACGTGCGTTAGCAACGTGCGTTAGCAACCTTGTGCGCTACACAGAGTTCCTGCGGGAGGAGGAGGAGTAATGTCTACTACACAACCTTCTTGTTGTAGACGTTATTGGGCCTGCAAGTGCATAGATTTGTAGGACAGTAGCAAATTTCCCTCAAGTGGATGACCTAAGGTTTATCAATCCGTGGGAGGCATAGGATGAAGATGGTCTCTCTCAAACAACTCTGCAACCAAATAAAAAAGAGTCTTTTGTGTCCCCAACACACCCAATACAATGGTAAATTGTATAGGTGCACTAGTTCGGCAAAGAGATGGTGATACAAGTGCAATATGGATGGTAGATATAGGTTTTTGTAATCTGAAAATATAAAAACAGCAAGGTAACTAATGATAAAAGTGAGCGTAAACGGTATTGCAATGATAGGAAACAAGGCATAGGGTTCATACTTTCACTAGTGCAAGTTCTCTCAACAATAATAACATAGATAGATCATATAACAATCCCTTAACATGCAAAAAAGAGTCACTCCAAAGCCACTAATAGCGGAGAACAAACGAAGAGATTATGGTAGGGTACGAAACCACCTCAAAGTTATACTTTCTGTTCTATCTATTCAAGAGTTCGTAGTAAAATAACATGAAGCTATTCTTTCCGCTCAATCTATCATAGAGTTCATACTAGAATAAAACCTTAAGACACAAATCAACCAAAACCCTAATAACACCTAGATACTCCATTTTCACCTCAAGTATCCGTGGGCATGATTATATGATATGCATCACACAATCTCAGATTCATCCAACCAACACAAAGTACTTCAAAGAGTGCCCCAAAGTTTCTACCGGAGAGTCAAGACGAAAACGTGTGCCAACCCCTATGCATAGGTTCATGGGCGGAACCCGCGAGTTGGTCACCAAAACATACATCAAGTGGCACGTGAAATCCCATTGTCACCACAGATAAACATGGCAAGACATACATCAAGTGTTCTCAAATTAAAGACTCAATCCGATAAGATAACTTCAAGAGGGAAACTCAATTCATCACAAGGGAGTGGAGGGGGAGAAACATCATAAGATCCAACTATAATAGCAAAGCTCGTGATACATCAAGATCGTGCCATAGAGAGAACACGAGAGAGAGAGAGATCAAACACATAGCTACTGGTACATACCCTCAACCTCGAGGGTGAACTACTCCCTCCTCATCATGGAGAGCGCCGGAATGATGAAGATGGCCACCGGTGATGGGTTCTCCTCCGGCAGGGTGCCAGAACGGGCTCCCGAGAGGTTTTTCGTGGCTACAGAGGCTTGCGGCGGCGGAACTCCCGATCTATCTTCTGTTTCGATGTTTTTAGGGTATGTAGGCTTATATAGGTGAAAGAAGTCGGTCGTGGGAGCCTCGAGGGGCCCACGAGAGGGTAGGGCGCGCCCCTGTCTCGTGGCCTCCTTGATGATCCCCTGGCTTGCACTCCAAGTCTCCTGGATCATATTCTTCCTAAAAATCACGCTCCCAAAGGTTTCATTCCGTTTGGACTCCGTTTGATATTCCTTTACTTCAAAATCTCAAACAGTAATAAAACAAAGAATATGGGCTGGGCCTCCGGTTAATAGGTTAGTCCCAAAAGTAATATAAAAGTGTATAATAAAGCCCGTAATCATTCAAAACAGATAATAAAATAGCATGAATGCTTCATAAATTATAGATACGTTGGAGACGTATCAAGGAGCGCCTCGTTGAGCACGCAAAGAGCCTTACCGCCACCGTGGCCGCATCACACTCTGTCTTAGAGGCGAGGAATCAGGAGATCTACAAGGAGAACCACTGCTTCGAGAGGGGTAAATGAGCGGCAGAGGGTATTCAAGGTGAGCGTCGCTGAAGTTGCAGCAGCGGCAGGCACCGTATTGCAGTTATCCAGCTCGTCGGTAGGCTCCTCCTCCTCTGCTTCTTACTAAGCGCGCTCAGCAGACGAGAGGCTGCTGGACGTAGTATAAATCCCCTCCGTAGTAGTATTTAGGGGCTGTTTTTTTAGTTCATCTGACTATAGATGTGGTGTAACTGTACAACGTACTTAAAATTAGCAAGTATATAAAGTAGAACTAGCTATTTCAGTACGTGGTTGGCAACAATTGGGGAAAAGTTTGATTGGTTCAGCTATCGAGTTGAACTGTTTGTATAAATTAAGCACAACTTCTTAATCTATGAATGAAATCTATGCTTAATTACTGAATTTTAGTTGCAAAAATTAGATACTGCTAGTGATTTTTAGTTGCATATTTTGACAAATCGCAGTGTTACAAGGTTGAAAAATGGCAATCTTACTAGATCAACAAATGTCAATCTTTCAAGTTTGACAAATGGCAACATACTCAATATGACAGAAGCAAATCTCACCAAATTTTTTGTAAGTGGTTGCACAGGGTCATCCAAAACAAACGTTTGCGTTGAAGAGATGCACAAATCATGCTCTCGCTTTGCGTACGAGTGTTCTATCTAAAATGTTTGCGATCAAGAGCTGCACAAATCCTGCTCGACACATTTTCCCTTGGCTTCCCGGGGAAGCTATCGGTTTGCATATGGGTGTTCTAACTAAAACATTTGCGATCGAGATACAATATTAAACCCAAGAAGAAAAAACTATTTGTCCTTGTCATTGTCGTCATCCGGGGCTGTTGTTGAAGTCTTCAAGGCAGCACAGAATGTTCTTCACTTGTAAATCAAACATCATGTAGTCGCTCGATCGACGGGCGTGGCGTGGGAGGACGACAGCTGGCGGCACTGAGAGGTAGCGGTCGACGGCGGCGTCCCATGCCACTGAGGAGGGCGCGCGCACGGGCATGGGCGCGGTGGGTGCAGCCAAACGCACGGGGACCGGCACCGCGGTTGGTGGAGGGGCACGCACGGGCACGGGCGCTGGCGCTGGCATGTACTCGAGCTCACGCGGGTCCAGGGAGACCTCGGTGATGCCCGCGGCTTCTAGCTCTATGATAGTGCTCGGCGACCAGCCCGTCAATGCTACGGGATGAAATTTGGCGCTGGCACGGGATGGGAGCTGGGGCGGAGCGGGATAAAGAACAGCCGCAGCAGCTGCTCGGGCCATGTCCATGAGGCCCCATCCCTACTATTTTCTATCTCCTCCGACTCGGAGTCGACTTCACCAAACTTGAAGACTAGTGGTAGATGATCCTTCTGCGCCATGGTGTTGGTGGAGGTCTGCGGGAGGGAGGGGAATGGGAGGCGAACAGTAAGGCCGCCCATATTAAGCAGCGTCTCGGGCGCCATTAACGGAGAGGAAGGCGGGCGGACATGGAAGTCAAAGGGCTTGATTCCCAGTGAGCCTACGCAACATACAGCTCGCACGCTTCCCGGTAAGCCTGCGCATTGGAGGACAGCTTGCATGCCTCTCGGTCAGCCTGCGCACTGGACTGCGCTCGCATGCTACCCGGTCAGTCAAGCAGTTGTCAACACGACACCTCCTATAGCCATTAAAACCAAGACACGTGGCGTCACATGAATGGTTAACATAAGAACACGATTTGAATTATACGAACGTTTGCGATGTTAGAGTGGCAGCTATTTGTTTGAAAATGCCTTTGTTGGCTGTTATTCGAGTGCTTCTTCTCTCAAAATGGACACGAACAATACCACAGCATGTCAGGTGCCATTCCATGATAGCATGCCAAGTTTCATGAATTTCAGACAAGCTTTGGATTTGCTAGAATTTAAAAACAAAGTATCTCAATGTTTTGCTGGCAATCAATAGTGCCCTGGTGTTTGAAATTCATTCCCATTTCTTGCATGGGACCTAAGCATGCACCCAAGGACAACGATTTGATTTTTCAACCAATTTATACGCACTGGAGCATGTGCATGTAATTCAAATTTGAATTATGCACATAAAATGCCTAGAAAACCCAGTTAATGTATAAAAATGTCCAAACGAACCCCAAAAAATGCAAAATTTAACACAACACTCCTGTTGTTCTATGTTGACACTAGAAAATTTTTGAAAGCAATAAGAGGCAGCGGATATCATTTCGTCCCCGAAGGTGGGACGTTCCCTACCGAAACCATCAGGCTTGTTGTGAGAAGCTCTGGTTTGTGAGAAGCTTATACCCAAACCCGCCCCAAATGCGTAAAAGAAATTACCACGACATGTTGATGTTGCTCCATGATAGCATGCCATGTTTCATGAAATTAAGATGAGTTTAAGATTTACTAGAATTTAAAAATGAGGAATCTCAATGTTTGCGGCCGAGTGACGGTGGCAGGGTCTTTGACATTCTTTCCCATTTCTTGCATGGGACCTAAGCATGCAGCAAAGGACAAAAATTTGAATTTTCAACCAATTTATATGCATTAGAGCATGTACATGTAGTTCAAATTTGAATTATGCACATAAATGCATCGAGAACTCAATTAATGCATAAAAATGTCCAAATGAATCCCGAAAAATCCCAAAATTTGACACAACACTCCTGTTGTTCTATGTTGACACTAGAAATTTTTTGAAAGCAATAAGAGGCAGCTGATATCATTTTGTCCCCAAAGGTGGGACGTTCCCTACCGAAACCATCAGGATTGTTGTGAGAAGCTCTGGTTTGTGAGAAGCTTATACCCAAACCTGCCCCAAATGGAACAAAAAAATTTACTACGGTATGTTGATGCTGCTCCATGATAGCATGCCAAGTTTCATGAATTTCAGACAAGTTCTAGATTTACTAGAAATTAAAAACCAGGAATCTCAATGTTTGCGGCCGATTGAAGGTGGCAGGGTGTTTTACATTCATTCCCATTTCTTGCATGGGACCTAAGCATGAAACCAAGGACACAAATTTTAATTTTCAACCAATTTATCTGCATTAGAGCATGTGCATGTAGTTCAACTTTGAATTATGCACATAGATGCATTGAAAACTCAATTAATGCATAAAATGTCCAAACGAACCCTAAAAAAATCCCAAAAATTGACACAACACTCCTGTAGTTCTATGTTGATACTAGAAATTTTTTGAAAGCAATAAGAGGCAGCGGATATCGTTTCGTCCCCAAAGGTGGGACGTTCCTTACCGAAAAAATCAGGCTTGTTGTGAGAACCTTTGGTTTGTGAGAAGCATATCCCCAAACCTGCCCCAAATGGGATAAATAATTTACCATGGCATGTTGATGCCACTCCATGATAGCATGCCAAGTTTCATAAATTTCATACGAGTTTTGGATTTACTAGAATTTAAAAACCAGGAATCTCAATGTTTGCGGCCGAGCGACGGTGGCAGGGTGTTTAACATTCATTCCCATTTCTTGCATGGGACCTAAGCATGCAACCAAGGACACAAATTTGAATTTTCAACCAATTTATATGCATTCAAGCATGTGCATGTAGTTGAAATTTGAATTATGCTCATAAATGCATTGAAAACTCAATTTATGCATAAAAATGTCAAAACGAACCCCAAAAATCCCAAAAATTGACACAACACTCTTGTTGTTCTATGTTAACATGAGAATATTTTTTGAAAGCAATAAGAGGCAATGGATATCGTTACGTCCCCAAAGGTGGGATGTTCCGTACCGAAACCACCAGGCTTGTTGTGAGAGAAGCTATGGTTTGTGAGAAGCATATCCCCAAACCTGCCCCAAATGGGACAAAAAATTTACCACAGCATGTTGATGCCACTCCATGATATCATGCCAAGTTTCATGAATTTCAGATGAGTTTTGGATTTACTAGAATTTTAAAACTAGGTATCTCAATGTTTGCGACCGAGTTACAGTGGCAGGGTGTTTGACATTCACTCGCATTTGTTGCATGAGACCTAAGGATGAAACCAAGGACACAAATTTGAATTTTGAACTAATTTATATGCATTGGAGCATGTGCCTGTAGTTCAAATTTGAATTATGCACATGAATGCATAGAAAACTTAGTTAATGTATAAAAATGTCCAAGTGAACCTCGAAAAATCTCAAAAATTGACACACCACTCATGTTGTTCTATGTTGACACGCGAAACATTTAGAAAGTAAGAAGAGGCAACATATATCGTTTCGTCCCCCAAGGTAGCACCTACCCTACTGAAACCATCAGGCTTGCTGTGAGAGAAGCTCTGGTTTACGAGAAGCTTATACCCACACCTGCCCCAAATGGGAGAATATTTTTACCACGGCATGTAGCTGCCGTTCCATGATATCATGTCAAGTTTCATGAATTTCAGACGAGTTTTCGATTTACTAGAATGTTAAAGCATGTATCTCAATGTTAGCGACTGAGCGATAGTGTCAAGGTGTTTGACATTCATTCTCATTTCTTGCATGTGACCTAAGCTTGCAACCAAGGACAAACATTTGATTTTGCAACCCATTTTTATGGACTGGAGCATGTGCTTCAATTTTGAATTGTGCACCTGAAAATGGCTAGAAAACCAATTTAATATATAAATTTTCCAAACAAACCCTGAATAATTCCAATTTTTTTACCACACAAATATAGTTGCATGTTCACTACAGATAAAAGGTCTAGTAATTCAAACACCATCCATTGCCGCTGTGACCCCATTATGTAATTCAAATCAAAATGAAAAATCAAGTAGATCCCACATAGTTTATTATGACCAACCGTGTGAGATGCAGTACAAAATATCCTGGTGCACCGTCGGTGTATAGTACGCATATGGCTTACGCGAGAAGGTGCGTCGGCTACAGTCCACAGCCGGCGTGTCAAGCACACTAGCTCGCTCCCCAAATATCATTTCACTGTTCAATCGTCGCCAGTGAAAGATGGGGACGTGGACCTGCATCATGAGGGCAACTTTGGCGGCCCTCTCCGGCGAGAGCGTGGCCGCAGCCGCCATGCGCGTGCTAACAAGGTGCATGAGCGCGACTGCAATCTACGACTGGGCCGCCAAGGAAGCCCAAACGGCCGTTGTTGCTTCTCAGGTGGCGGCAGCAACATCTGCCTTGAGGATAGTAACTGGCGAGAGAGGCACAGTAGCTGTCCGTTCCACAACGGCGGCCTTAGCCCTGATGGAGGCCGCCCATGACCATGTCGATGCCGACCACGCCGAGCTCATGGCGGTTACCACACAAATCGAATGAAGCTCTCTGACAACGGTCGGCAACCCACGGCCGAAGAGTTAGCAATCGCCGAGAGCGTTCGAGTAGCCGTCCGTTCCTCTGCCGCATACCTTGCGACAACTGAGCCCGTCCAAGCCTAGATCGCAGCCAACCACGCCCAGCTCGTGGCGGACTTTTCCAACGAGATGGCAGACACGGATGGCGAGATGCTTGCCAAACATGGTGCGATGGATGCCATGGAGCTCCTTCCCCAGGAGACCGTCGGGCGCGACCTGGACATGGAGGAGGTGGCGGAGATCAACGAGCACTAGTCGTAGTAGTACTCATTGTTTTGTTTAATTACAAGCACCGGTATTTAAGTTGGTAAGTTAATGTTTAGGCCAGCTAGCTCTGTTTAATTGCTCAACTTGCTCGATTAAGAAGTGTGGGTGTGTTGTAGTCTCCTTTGTGTACCCAAATTATGCAATGACGTGGATGAGCACTGCAACCAGGGAAATTGGAACCAAAAAATTTGACGTTCAAACTCATCACACACGGGTTAAGCTATCTGAATCATTTGTGATTTTCACATATCATACATAGTTCTAAATAAGGGACCGTGTCTGATGACACTTTGCGCGCCAGTTTTTTCGCTGAAGAGATTCCAAATTTTCGGCTTCCACAGAAATGTCTACCTCCCCGCCCCCTCCCCCTTACCAAAAGCCACATTTCCCCTATTTCCGCCGTCCTTTCCAAATTGAAACCTTCACTCCTTGCTTGTAGTGCCGCCCCCTCGTCGGCGATCCTCCTTCACACTGCTCGGCCTCGTCTATCTAGGCAAGTAATCCACACCAGACCCCCATCCTCCTCCTCCTTCCACATCCCACATGACCCGACCGCTGGCGTGAGCGCGACACCTTCCACCCAAATCACCGACCCCTCCACCAAATAAGTGCCGCCCTAAGCCATGTGCATGCAGTATAGCCAGGAGCTCAAGGAGCATTTGGCAGCGGAGAAGCAAATCGTGGCTGCACGCGCGGATGAGGTCATGATGGCTACCATTCGTGCCGACCCCCAAATCTTGGAGGAGCACCTTGCCATTTGCTAGCTACGCCAGTTAAGCATGCTTGGTTTACCCATTGCGTGTGCTGCTCCTGCCTTTACTTATCAAATTCTAGCGAATTGTGCTATCTAATTTTACCATGCAATCTGTTGCTCCTGTGTAAATGTTCTATATGTCGTGCAGTGTGGTGCTCACTTATTAACTATTTGGTTAATTAGTTGTCGTCTTCAGGTAACTGTTTGGTTCAATTATGCAAATGTGATGTTCCATTCTTCAGGCTGCAATTTTGTATTGTCTTCCATGTGAGAAATAAATCGAATTTATCTTTACAAAATACACGAGAAACGAATACAATTGCTATATTTCCAAGTTGTCAAGCATGCTTGGTTTGGTTATACATTGTGCAATGTGGTGCTCAGTTAATGTTTCGTTCATTTGTGTTGTGGTGTTTAGTTAACTGTTTGGTTCAATTCTACAATGCGATGTTCAATAGTTGTGGGTGCATTCTGTTATTGTATACCATGTGAGAAGTAAATCGAATTTGGTTGTACTAAATACATGAGAAACAAGTAGAATTGCTATATTTCCAAGTTGTTAAGCATGCTTGGTTCGGTTAACTGTCTGATCTTCTATAAGGAGTATGTTATATTGTGTAATGTGGTGCTGAGTTAATGTTTGGTTCATTTGTTGTGTTTAGTTAACTTCTTGGTTCAATTCTGCAATGCGATGTCCAATTGTAGTGGGTGGAATTTTGTATTGTTGTGCATGTGAGGAATAAATCGAATTTGGCTGCACTTAATACATGAGAAACATATACAAGTGCTATATTTCCAAGTTCTTAATCATGCTTGGTTTGGATAAATGGGTTTTCCATGTGGCTTGAATTAATCTAATGAATCTGCAGTGTGCTTATTTTTCATCGACATATTTCATTGATAGCATGTGAACCCTTACTTAACCTGATGACTAACTATATATATGTGTTGCAGGGAAACACTGGGAAGCACTGAGGTTTACAATCGAGGTTAGCACGTGCATGGTCCGTTGTCTAATAGCACATTATTGTGCAATTGCAGGAACCATTCTAATATTTAGGTTTTTAACAATTTGGTCTTGCACATGTAGGTCCTGCTGTCAGAGGTTTTGACCCACTATTCAACCCTTTTTGCATATGGGGAAATGAGTTGTCCATGAATATCAATCAAGTCAAGAAACTCAAAAAGATTGTTAGGATAAAGAAATTAGCGACAAAAAACAACATGATCTTTATCTGCACAATGAAGAAGACATCAGTTCACTACAAGATGGTACTAACTATTATACCTTGCCTTTTTTTATTCCTTTGCCCCATTTCCAATATAGAGAAGATATTTATGCACATCCTTGTTTTCAGGCCTTTCCAAAGCAGTTCACTGATGATTACCTCTCAAACCACCAGTATGGTCAGGAGGCGAGGAAGGTATTCATACAACACCCACGGTTCAATATTGAAGTGTTCCTGAAGAGGACAAAGGACGGACAGTCAATCATCCACAGGCACTGGCCTAAAGTTGCAAAGACCTTCAACATCAATGAAGGCTCAGTATTTGCCTTCCGCTTCAGCAGTTTTCTCGATGAGATGCATCTGTCTATGTACTGTCTATGGTGCTAATTTCGAAAGCTTCTAGATGTTGCATGTGAAACTTGGTGCTGGTGCAGTTGTGTAATGGGGTATTTGAGTGCTCAAGCTATATCATGTTGTACTCTGATGTATTTCAACTATGAAATCCTGCTTCCTTAATATGGGAATGAAATATATTATGTGTTTAATATGAATGTCAATTAGATCAATAAATGGATTATTAATAATAGGGCAATTAGCCTGCTAATGACGAATTAGCCTGCTAATTGGTTTTTGCTATTGCAAACGGTTATTTAGAAAATACCGTGGGCGATGACCTAAGGCAACGCACACAGTTTCTAGGAATAAACCGTGTTGGATCGACGAACAATCACACACGACATTCTCTTCCAAACCATTGGCGTTAGGCCACCTTCCGCATAAAAACTGTGTGTGATGGACAACCTTTGCCACACAGTTTCTTCTACGCATCGTGTGTGATGCATTCAATAACGTAAATGATAAAATTATAATATTGTGTGCAATGTCAACGCTATCACAAACGATTTAATGGGGAAAATTGTGTGTGATGTACATGCAAACGGAAACGTTTTCCTTGGAGCGACTGTGTGGGATGTATAGACGAACGGAAACGTTTAGCAGGGACTGACTGTGTGGGATGTACTTAGGACCAGTAACGATTTCGCCAGTATAATTGTATTTTTAGCACTACTGTACGTATAACCGTATTTGCTCACTCGCCGATCGCACATGACCTCATTTAGCACTACGAAGGACCCCCCTATCGCCCACTCTCACTTGGCGACGGTTCCATATGCCGTCGCGGAAAGGGGTTAAAAACCATTTGTATAGCACCGACGCGTACCTGTGATGAGATCTAAACATGCACCCAAGGACACATGCATGTATAATTTTTCTAGACATTTTGGTAAACCAGAGCATGTGTTTGAGGTTCAGATTTGAATTATGGACATTAAATGCCTAGGAAACTCAACCAGTGTATAAAAAGGCAAACGAACTCTGAATAAGTTTAAATTTCAGCATGGATATCCTTTCGTTCCATGTTGCCCATAGAAGAAAATACAAGGCGAAAAGTGGCAGTGATTATGTTTCGCCACAAGGGGAACACGTTCCCCTATCGAAACCAGGAGGCTTTTTTGAGAGAAGCTCTGGTTTGTAAGAGCTCGGTAATAAAGCTTGTCCCAAATTGGACAATGTTTTGACCACGACATATATGCACCATGACGTGACACCATGCCAACTTTCATGACTTTCTGGTGAGTTTAGGATTTACGGGATTTAACAACCGAGATTCTAAATGTTTGAGGACGAGCCAGGACGCCGGTACGGTTGTAATTCGTTCCCATTCGTGGCAGGGGACCTAAACATGCACCCAAGGACACATGCATGTATATTTTTTTTGCCATTTTGGTGAACTAGAGCATGTATTTGAGGTTCAAATTTGAATTATGGACATTAAATGCCTAGGGAACTCAATTAGTGTATAAAGAGGGCAAACGAACCTTGAATAAGTTTAAATTTTAGCACAGATATCTTGTCGTTCCATGTTGCCGGTAGAAGAAAATACAAGGCGAAAAGAGGTAGTGATTATTGTTTCCCCCACAAGGGGGACACGTTTCCCTATCGGAACCACGAGGCTTTCTTTGAGAGAAGCTCCGATTTGTAAGAGGCTTGTAATAAAGCTTGGCCCAAATTAGACAATGTTTTTACCATGACATATATGTGCCATGTCGTGACACCATGCCATCTTTCACGATTTCTGGGTGAGTTTTGGATTCACTGGGATTTAAAAACCGAGATTCTTCTCACGAAATATTTTCAAATAGCACATGATTCACTCACGAAAGCCGTGTGCCTACCAAACCATGGCCGATGCCCTCCTCCCCTTGCTGCGCGTGCGATCTGAGTTGTGTGTTCTGATTGGCTAGAACCCAAACCCCATGCATCGTATGTCTCCACCATTGGATTCTCCCAGATTGAACAGCAACCCTCAGCTCTTTCGATAGCACATGCAATACATGGGTAAGCACTGTGTGCATGCATCATTCTAGCTCACGCTTCCTTCTCTTCTACACTTTCGAAACAGGCTACCGTTTCCCCCCACTCCTCTCATCGGTTTCCCGGATCTTCTCCCATCGGTTTCCCGCTACCAGTGTCAGTGCTCATTGAAGACTAGGTGGCGACACACCACCCATTTAAATATCGCACACAGTTTCTTAAAGAACAAATGTGTGTCATAGGAGGGAGTAAGTCCCATAGGGTGACCAGCGTGAAACGCCTTAAAGCCAAGGAGGCGATTCCTATCAGCAAGGTGTCGCTTCCCATCTGCTAGCCTAGTCGAATAGAACACAAAAGTTAAGTGTGCTCGGACTGGAGTAGTCCAAGGATGAGTGACCCGTTGGGAAGTTGCATATCTCAAGATTCAATTAATTGCCATGATACAGTCATCATAGAGATAAAGAGATAAATATATCTATAGATAAATATCTCTATAGTGACCTGACGTGATGATTTTATAAACCTTGGGATCCTTGTTTTGCTAATTTGTTGACTATGTTTTTATAGGTTATTTTTTGCTATAAAATCACCATGACTGCGCAAGCGCGAGCAAATGGTGTAGGTACTGGCTTAACCATGAGCGATGCAAGTGCGTTGTAAAATCACCACGACTGCGCAAGCGCGAGCAAATGGTGGAGGTACTGGCTTAACCGTGTGCCATGCAAGTGCGCTGTAAAATCACCACGACTGCGCAAGCTAAAGGCGGATAAGTTTATTTAGAAATTAGGACGAACCGTGTGCATAGACCAGCTAGCTAGAAATATATAAACAAACTCCTGCCTTGAGCGTTGCAAAAATCGGCGGTTCCGCCACTTTTCCTTATTATCAAACACGCATATTCTTATTGGACCGTGTGCGATCTTGGGCACTTCCGCCCCACATCAATTCCTTTACCCAAATTTTAGTAGCCGCCGTACTTCAACCGTCACCCACACTCCTCCAGCACTGGCCTTATAGTAAAATTGCAGTAGCCGAGGCATTTGAACCATCGCCCTCCCTCGTCCACCACCATCTCCACCCACCATTACTAAAATTTTCAGTAGCCATGGCGTATCCTCAAACACCACCATCCCCCCTCCACAGTCACCCCACCCTCCCCCTCCCCCCTCGAACCCTAGCTCGCGGCCGCGGCCGCCACTATCGCCAACCCATGCCGGTCTTCCCGTTCCTCCGAGCTTAGATAATAAAGTTCAGGTTACCCAGCAATTCCCATACCGTCGCCCCACTCCCTTGAATTTTTAGATGAGGCCTACGGTGTCCCTCCCCTCCAGATCCACATCCCACTGCTCCAGAATGTCACAGCCTAAGCTCGACCATGTATCCCGGGAGCCCGACGAGTGTTCGGCCAAGAAGATGTTTATCATGGCCTCTCGGGCGGACGTTGGCGAGGTGGCCGCCATTTGCCCCGACCCGTCGATCCCGGAGCAACACGGCACCGCGGAAGCAAAGACGTTGGCTACATTGCCATGTCGAAGGCTTCATGTCAGCGGGTTTGCGTATTACTGAATCTCAGGAAAGCTGGCTACGACATCAAGCTCGTCAACAGCGACAGCTTCACGTGGGCCATGTCATAGGTTACATGGTCCATCCCCAACCCCTCTAGTTCAACCGCCATCGACCTCTTTGGCGGCCCTGCCACTGATCTCCTCCGCTAAGTGGTCAAGGATTTGCGATCCTTACATGCAAATCAAGCCCATTTTGTCATTTCTAAAGGACACGTTTTATGACGGCGGCTTCGGATCCTCAATTGCCAAGTCAGATCTCATCGACTACGACTAGGACCACGAGGAGGGCACCCACAAAGGTTCTTCCAAGGTGAAATAGCCCATTTGTGAAATCAGAGAGCGCACCATGGGTCTGTGCTCTTCCAACTGGAAGGATCATATCCATGAAATGTGAGGCAATATCCTATCAGCAAATCTTACCTTTTCTAGCTTGCCAACCCGTACCCTTTGTTGTAGTAGCATTTGCCGTGCGGTGCTATAGATGTGTCGTGTTTAATTTATTTTAGTTATGAAAAAATGTATTGTTCAATAGGGCTATGTGATGTTCAAGTATGAATTGTCCACATCAGTTTCATGAATGGCTATATTTGGTTGTTTATAGTGAGTAGATGCCTTGTTTACCTGTGTTTGGTTGTTAGGTTGATTGCTTTGAACATTTTTCCAGTATCGAGCCGATGCCTTGTTTATATGTATTTGGTTCTTAGTTTGGTTGCTGTGAGCATTTGTTCAGTTATCAAGCAGATGCCTTGTTTATCTGTATTTGGTTGTTGGGTTGCTTTTTTTTAGCATTTGTCCAGTTTTCAAGCAGATGCCTTGTTTATCTGTATTTGCTTATTAGGTTGGTTGCAGTGAGCATTTGTCCAGTTTTCAAGCATATGCCCTATTTATCCGTATTTTCTTGTTAGGTTGGTTGCAGTGAGACTGTCCAGTTTTCAATGGCTATATTTTGTTGTTATACTGATCATTTATGCCTTGTTTATTTCAGTCATTCACAATGTGTTGTTCATTATGTGCAAGTCGGAACTGTGCCACTCTAATGCATCAATACCAGTTTGAACGGCTATATTTGGTTCCAGTTATGCCTAGTGTAGTTAAAACATGCCCTTTATTTCAGTTTTACACATTTATCAAGTATGATGTTTAAGCATTACCTACGTTCTATTAATTTTCATCAATACCAGTTTGAATTGCAATATTTGATGGCTATTAAGCCTGCTGTCGGTAACATGGCCTTCCATTTTACATATGCATTAACAGTATGTTGAAACAAACACATTCAAGCTATCATTTGGAGATGATGTTGTTTACCTTTGCTATATTTGTTTGATGTTAAGGTTGCTATACTTATCATGCCTTTCCACTACTTATGCAGGACAACAATGGGAGTGGCCACCATTTTCCGCGAGGTTAGCTTTATCCCCCGGCTTGTACTCCCCTGTCGTTCCATAATGTAGTGCATATAGGTCCAGGACTGGACACTTGTCAGCTTCTAATATTGACTTGTTGGTTGTAGGTACATATGCCCTTGGCAAGGATCCATGCATCGACCCTTTTTACGTATGGGGCAATGAGATATTCATGAACAAGCATCAAGTGAGGAAACTGATAAGGATTATTAGCAAAAGGATACGAATGGTGGCAAGCAAATTATTTGTTTATGCTCTATCCAACACAACAGTGAGCTGTAGGATGGTAACTACAAACTCTCCAGCCCTCTCTTTTTAATGCCCATAATGAGTTGTTATACAACAATGTATGAATCATTTTCGTTCGCAGTAGTTCCTGACGTAGTTCACTCAAGATTACCTCGTAAAGTACATGATTGGCGGACATGCAATGAAGGTTAAAGTATTTCATCCATACTACAATGAGCATCGAGAAGTATTAATGAAGACAGTCAAGGATGGACGGGCAACCATCACAAGGGGTTGGCCTAGAGTCGTGCACGCATTACGCATGGAGGAGGGCACAATATGGGCATTCTGCTTCAGCTTCTCCAGCAACCAGAATGTCTTTCGCCTCTCTCTTTACAGCCTTTAGTACAACTATGGTTCATCATTCTTTCTTGGTGCTTCTGTAGTTCTTCGGTATATGTACCTGTGCATCAAATTATGCATTCGTGGTTGAACCTATATTTGTAATAAACATGGTTGGATATGAAATAAGTGATTGCCTACTACCAAATTCAAAACATATGATTTTTAAATTAGGGATTAAATAGGGATTAATTAGAGATTAATTAGGGATTACACTACACATGGTTGGCGAAAGTGAAACGCCTGTGATAGACGTGGAGATCAGACATGTTTCTAGGATCCGCTACGTGTGCGATCAATCTCCACAGCACACACGATCAACCAAGAAAAAACGTGTGCCATCAATCTCCATTGCACACACGATCAGCCAAGAAAAAATGTGTGCGATTAACAACAGAATCGCACACAGTTCTTTCTTATTAAATGTTTGCAATAGTCACCTTATCACACACGCTTCGAAATTATAGACTGTTTGTGATGTTGTGCGCATCACAAACATTTGATACTTCTTGGATTAACTGTGTGGGATGTACATAGTAATGGTAACATATTCCTTGGATGGACTGTGTGGAATGTACATACGAACGGAAACGTTTAGCAGCGACTGACTGTGTGGGATGTACTTACATCCGAAAACGATTCTGCATGTATAATTGTATTTTTTTAGCACTACTGTACATATAACCATATGAGCGCTCGCCGGTCGCACACGACCTCATTTTGACGAGCGTCTGTGCTAGGAGGGCATATCCCCGACGGTTTCTGGGTCGTGTTGGAAGGACCCCCCTATCGCAGTCACTCACTTGGCGATGGTTCCGAACGCCGTCGCGGAAAGGGGTTAAAAACCGTTTGTATAGTACCGACGCGTACCAGTGTCCCGGTTACGATGGGTGGTCCGGGCTGAGCATTGCACAGAGGGATTGCGTGTTTCTCTCGTACACGTACGCGCGTGGGTGCGAGGCGTTGGGCTCTAACTGAACCCAGGTGAGGCGTTTGCCTATTAAACCCAAGCGATTGCACTGGCTACGCGTTACTGAACCCGAGCGATCGATCGATCGATCCCTGGCTGTTAACTGAACCCGATTGAGCAATTCCTTTGCTACTGCTATTAACTGAAGCCGATCGAAGCTGCTGCCTCTTGATGAACAGTGAGCGTTGTTGGGGGTTGGATGAACATGACCCCATGGTAGTAGAGGCCGTTGCCGCTGGATGAACAGGACCCCGATCGAGCAGGTTGGGGGTGGATGAACACGACCCCGTGGAGGGCTGGTTGAACAGTAGCCTGTGGAGGGTTGGATGAACAGTAGCCAATGGAGGGGTGGTTGAACAGTAGCCGATGGAGGCTGGATGAATAGGGGCCCGTGGATGAACAGTAGCTGGTGGAGGCAGGAGGGAGACATCGTGGATGAACAGTCACAGGTGGAGGCTGGATGAGGTCGATGGTGGATGAACAGTAGCCCGTGGAGGCTGGGGCGAGGCAGTAGACGGTGGATGAACAATATCCCGTGGAGTCCTGTTTTGCGGTACGCCACAGCCCCCCTCATGAACAGGCTCCCCGCTTAGACCGTAGGAGGTTGAAGAGAAGTCTGTTTCCTCCGTTTTGCGGTATGCCACACTCCTCCCGATCAACAGGACCCCGTTTCGACCGTAGGAGGTCGAAGAGAAGTCTGTTTCCTCTGTTTTGCGGTATGCCACACCCCTCCCGATGAACAGGATCCCGTTTCAATCGTAGGCGGTCGAACAGAAGGTCGTTTCCTCCGTTCTGTGGTACGCCATGTCTCGTTTCAGCTATTTCGTCCAAGCCAGTTGGCTCCGATTAACACGATGCATTCCGTTGCCTCCCAATGAATACGACGACGCAGTTTCTCCGTTCCAACCCAGCCGGTTGGCAGCCGATGAATAGGACGCCATCGCTGCTCTCCGCTGCCTCTCCATGTACACGAGCCCTGGCCGTACATCTGCGCGAGTAGGCATTCGAGACCCCGTCCGTATGTATGTACGTGGCCGTATTTACTTTCTTGCACCCTAGCTGTACATATGTGTACATGATATTGACGAGACTGCGTGACATGCTATGTCCGCGCCTCTACTACGGCATGTGCCCTTCCTTACTCGGCCACGGTTCATCGCTGCAGCCTGCAGACAGAACGATCGACCAGTATGACAACGCTACATACGGTTTGACCAGGTGGGTCCCGACTATCCAGGAGGATAAGGAGGCACTTCCTTGCGTGCGAAGTTATTGCTAGTGGGTCCCAGCTGTCAGGGGGAGAATCATTTTTTTGCCTGTAATATGGACGCACTTCCTTGGGTGCGAAGATGTAGCGGGTGGGTCCCAGCAGTCAGGGGGAAATGTTTTTTTGTGAAATACGGTGGCCCGTCCGGTGGGTCCCTGCTGTCAGGCGGAGGAATATTTTTTTTACGCGTAATAAGGTTGCACTTCCTTGCTGAGGCAATGGACCCAGCTGTCAGCCTCTCCACGTACAGTACTCTTCCGATGGAAGTTGTTCCTTAACCACATTGACCACGCCGCGCTGAGAGCACCAAGGCTGTCGGTGTACTAAGGTAGGGGTACCTCAGTACCCCAACTTGTGCACGGGCGGTTGCAGCTTCCCGCGGCAGGGTTTACCATGTGCTCGCCGGGGACCTTCCTGCTCCATATCAAGCCATTCAAGAACAAAGTATACAAGACAGAAGATCGAGACCCCGGCAAGAGGAGCTTGCCGGGAAGGCCGTTCCAGGCTCAAGGTTGCCTCACTCACGCAAGGCCCTGGCAAGAGGAGCTCGCCAGGAAGACTAGAAGATTACATCATAGAAGACACGCCTCAGCGCTATATGCGTCCCGGCAAGGGCCCGGGGAGCGACAAGTTACAGAGCCCGACGAGCTCCCGGGCCCGGCAAAGTCAAGACCCGGCAAGGTGCTTGCCGGAGAGTTCTGTTGTGTGCTGCGCTCGACTCATCGGCCACGCGTCCGCCAGGGCCTTTCGAGGACGCGTGGCGGGTGGCTGTGCAGCCTGGGGGACATGGTAGCACTTCACGGTGGTGAATCCATCGCCGTGGCAGACGGAGTCGCAAGGGCGGGAGCTTTTGGGGTCGACGGCGACGGGCATTAAATGCCCTTGTCCCCCACTGTCAAAGTAGGTAGAAACCACTGTTCATGCACTGTAGCTTCACTGTTCCAACTACCACCTCTTTTACATTTTTACCCCTTTCTCCTACGCTGCCACCTGTTGGCGCCCCCTTCCGACTATAAAAGGGAGGCCCATGCGCACGTAGAAGGGGTTCGGTTCCTTTGGGTTCGGCTGGTTCGACTCATTCGACACACAACTCCACCATACGCTCGCACTCTCGAGCAAGATCAAATACAAACACAAAGCAGCAGTAGGAGTTTTATCTCTCCGGATAGCTCCGAAGCTGAGTAAAATCCTCCCGCGTGCTCGCCTCGATCTGCTCTCTGTGCTCCCTCCGCCCTCGTACCGCTCAGACAAGGGGCTCCGGCCCCATAGGTGTTCGTGGCGGGCAGATTCTCCCCCGACATCTTTGGCGCACCAGGTAGGGGGCGTCGAGGTTGTGCGGACCTGATCCGGCGTTCGCGCGGGCACGTTCTTCATCAACCTCTCCAGTTTCATCAGCAACTTCATCGACAATTGCGTCATGGCCCCGAAGAGGAAATCTTCGAGGGTTGCAGGCCCGTCTGCGTCTCATCCGCCGCCACCGGAGCCAACGGTGGGCGGAGGAGACGCCGGCGGAAGGGTGGTCGCCGGCGAGGACACTCGCGGCGCCACCAGATCCAGGGACAGGGCGGATGACCGCGCCTCGGTCTCCGCGGACACGCCGCGTCCATCTCAGCACACAACAACCCAGCAGCGCCATACCACGGGAGGTGGTATCCGCCTGCTGGGGCAAGGACACGCCGGAGGCTCGCGGGATGCTTCGAACCACCGTCCGGACACAAGCAAAGCGAAGGTGCCGGGGCAGGACCCTGCTCCTCCTAACGCTGTTAGGAGTCCGAGCATATCCTGCTCCTCGCACCGCTCGCCCCCGCTCCCCTCCACTCCGGCGGAAGCGCTCGCGAGGGCGCAAATGCTCCTCGACTTCCCTCCAGCGGCGGACAAGGCCGATGACTGGAGGGCTACCATCCAGAGCCTGATCGCCTTCGCCAACAACGACCCTTCACAGCAGCCGGTGGCCTCACGGCCGCGGCAAGCTGAGAAGACGAGGGCCGACGGCAACAAGATCGCCGGGGGTGCAACCACCATGCACTCCCCGCCGCGGAAGCGAAAAACGCCGCCCCGCCGGAACAACGCCGACGACGGCTCCACGGCATCGTCGGATCCGCGGGCCCGTCGGGATCAACGCCAGGTCCTCGACGATCGGCGACAATCAGACCAGAGAGCTGGGAGACTGCCGACGCTAGCGCCCGGTGAGCAGGCGACTTGCGTCTGCTGCGGCTGCCTGCGTTCACCCGCGCGAGCTGCGGCGCGTCGAAAGGCTCCAAGATGAAGAATTTCAAGCCCGACGCATCGGAGAAGTACGACGGCAAGACGCACCCTCGAATTCCTCGGTGTCTACACCATCGCGGTGCAGGCTGCGAAGCGCGACGAGAAGATTCGGCAAACTACTTCCCGCTTCGTGCTTAAGCGAGCGTTCGTTCTTGGCTTATGCACTTGCGGAAGGCTCCATTTCTTCTTGGGCGACCTTTGCCATCGGTTTGTTGGCGCCTTCACCGGCGGCCACAAACCCCACGGCCGAGAGCGATCTCCACATTTTGGCCCGAAGGAAGGAGAATCCTGCGCAAGTATATCAACGCTTCAGCCGTGTGCGGCACAACATCCTCGATGTCCACCCCGCGCGGTTATCGGCGCGTTCCACGAACGTCGCGTAACCGCCGCATGCGTGAAGAGATGGCGATGACCAAGATTCGGGATGTCAGCGAGCTCTATGCTCTGGCTGATAAATGCGCACGCGCGGAAGAGGGGAGGAGGCTCCCCGGGGAGGATGCTGGCGCAGGAGGAAGCGACACCGACGACGCCGCCCCGGCAAAGAAGCGCCGGCGGCGGAACAATCAGAAGAAGAACAAGGAAGAGGTGCTTGCCGTCGAGAAGTCCGGCAAGGAGGCTCCCGCCAAGCAAACACAGGCTGGCGACTCCGGCAAGGAGCCTGCCCCTGTAGCGGCAGCCGACAAGCAGGACGGCCCCGGCAAGCAATACTGCAAAATCCACCGCACCAAGGGCCACGATCTCTATAACTGCAAGCGCGTCGACTATCTCGTCGAGCAGCAAAAAGCTGAGTACGAGAGGCGCGACAAGGAGAAGGCCCAAGGTGGCGGAGGAGAACCGAGCAAGAAGCGGCCGTTCAATGGTCGGGGAGGACGCCTCGGCAAGGCCAAGCGGCGGCAAAGTGATCGACCTCCCGGAGCGCGACAAGGATGAAGAAGACGACAGCGAAGACATGGAGGATGAGGATGACAGCGGCAGGAGTTCGAAGGCCACGGAGGTCTGTGCGTCGACGGTGGCGCCTCACCGCACACCTCCACCGCCAGCCTAAAGCGGTGGGTGCGTGAAGTGAATGCAGCGGAGCCGCCAGTGAGAGTCGCGCGAGCTCCTCAAATGGTCCAGCACGCCCATCATTTTTGATCTTGAGGATCACCCTGACCGCACCACTGCGGTCGGGTGCTTGCCGATGCTGGTCTCGCCCACCATCCGCAACCTCAAGGTCACCAAAATGTTGGTTGACGGCGGGGCCGGGCTGAACTTGATTTCCTCTGCTGTGATCAAGAAACTCCAAATTCTAGATGGCGAGCTCGAAGAGACCGGTTCTTTCCAAGGAATCAACCCGGGACGGAGCAAGCCCAAGGGAAAGATCACTCTGCCGGTGACCTTTGGTGGGGAGCTCAATTTCAGGACTGAGCGCATCACTTTCGACGTCGCCGATATTCCGTTGCCATACAATGGAATACTCGGCCGTCCTGCCCTCGCCAAGTTCATGGCAGCTTCCCATTATGCTTAGAACGTGCTCAAGATGCCGGGGCCGATAAGCGTCATCACTGTCCACGGCGACAAGAAGGATGCGCTTGTCTGCGCCGACAAGATCTACCGGGATGCGGCAGCTGCGGCCGATAAGAATACACTTGCCGTTGAAGCTCCCGGGGGGAAGAAGATGAAGACCAAGTCCGGCAAGTGCTCCGGGGCCCACTCCGGCAACCGCACCTCTTCGGAGTGCTGCGCTGCCGTCGAGGACGTCCCGTCGAGCTCCACCGGCAAGAGTAAAAAGGAATGGCGCTCCGCCGCAACCAAGAAGGTGTCCGCCAAGGAGGGCGGCAGACGGTGGTACCTTCACCATCGATTGCCACGCTTGACGACAAATAGGAAGCGCGCCGTTGCCTTCTGCGGGCGAATGTCGATGTGTTTGCATGGCAACCATCGACATCCCGGTGTTCCTGGAAGGTAATTGAGCACAAGCTTGCCGTTTGCCCTCATCTTGTGCGCCCATCAAGCAAAAAGTGAGGAAGCAAGCCGTGGGCGCCAAGAATTCATCAGCGAAGAAATCAAGAAGCTAGAGGCAGCAGGCCTAGTTAGAGGTGTGATCCATCCGGCGTGGTTAGCAAACCCGGTCATAGTCGCGCAAGGCCAGCGGAAATGGAGGCTGTGTATAGACTTCACCGATGTAAATAAAGCATGTCCCAAGGATCCATTCCCTTGCGGCGCATTGACCAGATTGTTGACTCCTTTGCGGATGTGAGCTACTTTGCTTTCTTGATGCATACTCGGGCTATCACCAGATCTTTATGGCCAAAGAGGATGAAGAAAGATCGCATTTATCACTCCATGTGGCACTTATTGCTTCATCGCATGCCATTTGGACTGAAGAATGCAGGATCAACATTTGCAAGGGTAGTGTATACTGCTTTTGAGCCACGAGATCCACGTAAATGTAGAGGCTTACATGGATGATATCGTGGTGAAGAGCAAAAGCAAGGATCGCTGATTCAAGATTTGGAAGAAACATTTCAGAACCTCAAGAAGATACAGACTTAAGTTGAACCCCGAAAGTGCGTTTTGGAGTTCCTCGGCAAGCTTCTCGGGTTCTTTATGTCCTGAGGGGATTGAAGCCAACCCGACAAGATTAAAGCCATAGAGCGATCGAAGCCCGAAGCGAGTCAAGGATGTCAGAAGGCTCGCAGGTTGTGTGGCTGCCCTCAGTAGGTTCATTTCAAAGTCTGCAGAGCGCGCCCTACCTTTCTTCAAAATCTTGAAGAAGGCAGGCCCCATGAAGTGGACTCCGGAAGCGGAGGCAGCGCTGCAAGATTTGAAGCGGTACCTATCCTCCACCCCAGTACTTGTCGCACCTAGACCACAGGAGAAGTTGCTGCTGTACCTAGCAGCAACCAACCAAGTGGTTAGTGCTGCGTTAATAGCGGAGAGGAGTCCGACGAGGAGGCTACACCACCGCAAGCGAGCCCAGCGACAAGCGGGGCTGCTCAGACAAGCTCTGGCCCGACAAGGACAACTCTGCAGAACAGGATGAGGTGCGGAAGAAGATGGTGCAGCGCCAGTGTATTTTGTAAGTTCCCTTCTCCAAGGGGCTAGATCAAGATACTCGGTGTGCAAAATTGCTTTCGGCCTCCTCATGGCCTCGAGAAAGCTGCGCCATTACTTCGAGCACACGAGATAACAGTGGTCACTCGCTTTCATTGAAGAGGATATTGCACAACCCGAAGCAGGCAGGATCGTTGAGTGGGCCTTTGGGCTGTCAAGCTTTGGACTCAAGTTTGAGAGTACTTCAACCATCTGAGCCGAGCTTTGGCAGAATTCATAGCGAGAATGGACCCCAGCGCCCGACGAAGAAGTCCAAGAAACAAGTACACCCGTACAAAGCGACAAGTGAATGGGTAATGTACTTTGATGGTGCCTTCTCGCTACAAAGCGCCCGGTGCGGCGTGGTACTCATCGCGCCCACGGAGAGCACCTCAAGTATGTTATCGGATGCACTTCCCAAGGGAGCAAGCGACAAACAACACCGCTGAATATGAAGGTTTGCTCGCCGGCCTCGAGGATTGCGGCGAACTTGGGATCGAGGAAGTTGATTGTGCGGGGAGGTTCTCGATTGGTGGTCGGCAAGTTAACAAGAGCTATCGAGCCCTTTGATGGAAGCTTATGTCGATGAAGTGAGGAAGCTTGAGGCGCTTTGAAGGTTTACAGATGGAGCACGTCCGAGAGCTCGAATGAAATCGCAGATGGCCTTTCAAAGTGTGCTTCGATGAAGTTACACAGTGGAACCGGGACCTTCTTGCTCAAGCTGACTCAACCATCCGTCACGCCATCAATTGGGCAGTCCAAGAAGAGGAAGTTGGTCTCCGGCGACTACTTGCGGGGGTCTCCCGAGGCCGCCGCCAAGGTCCCCAAGATCAGCGACGAACGCCGAGGAACAGTTTGCTCCTGTAGATCCTCGGATCTGCAGGTTGAAACAAGTGTTCCCGACAAGCCTGCCCGGCAAGCTTGCCGAGACCTTTAGCTCGGCAGAGCGAGTTTCTTGCCGTAGAAGCCGAGGTTCCCGCAGCGGCCCTCATGCCTTTAGTCCTTGCCGTTGAGCCCGAGCTCCGGCATGGGCGCAGCAGATCGTCCGTTTTTGCAAACCGGAGAACTTCCCGGCGACCGGAAGAAATAGAAGATAACCAGACAGTCAAGTATGTACCGGTTAAGTGGATAACGAGCTGTGCGGAAGAAGACTCAATGGTGTCGGTGAAGTGCATCTCCGGGGAAGATGGGCGAAGCTGTTGGCGAGATACACGGAGGCATATCGGCCACCACATTGGCGCAAAGGCGCTTGCCGGAAAGCTTTCCGGCAAGGGTTCTTTGGCAAAAGCCCTCAAGATGCAAGCGCACTAGTAACCAAGTGTGAAGCGTGCGATTCCATGCAAAGCGATTCATCGGCCGGCTCAAGCTCTCCAAACAATCCCTTTGTCCGGCCCTTCTCGATGCAGGGGCTCGATATCCTCGGCCCCTTCCCCGTCTTTGTCGGGGCTTTGAGTACTTATGCGTAGCAATCGACAAGTTCACAAAGTGGCGAAGTGGAGCCAGTGAGAAAGGTGACAACCAATCGGCGGTCAAGTTCTTGGATCGATTGTGTGCCGATTCGGGATCCCCAGCAGGATTATCGCGACAGCGGCACACAATTCACTAATCGCACCTTCATGCGATCGTCCAAGACCTTGGCGCCAAGGTCTGCTTTCGCTTCATTGCTCACCCGAGGAGCAGCGGCCAGCGGAGAGGGCCAATGCTGAAGTGCTGCGCGGACTCAAGACAAGAACTTTCGGCGAATTGCGCCAAATGCGGAAGAAATTGGATAGAGGAGCTGCGGCGGCTCTTTGGTCAATCAGGGCGACACCGTCGAGCCACGGACGGACACCTTTTGCTCTAGTCTATGGAGCGAGGCAGTTCTCCCCACGGAACTCGTATCACGGATCTCCTCGAGTGCTCGCTTATGATGAGCTCGAGCAAGAGCAATCTGCG
Source organism: Aegilops speltoides (assembly GCA_021437245.1). Classification (NCBI taxonomy): domain Eukaryota; kingdom Viridiplantae; phylum Streptophyta; class Magnoliopsida; order Poales; family Poaceae; genus Aegilops; species Aegilops speltoides. The sequence continues at coordinate 211,949,274 of CM038143.1, read as the reverse complement.
GCAAGATGACGCATTGTTCCTTGAGGAGGGGCGTCTCGAGCTCTTTATGACGAGCTGCTCGATACCAGCAAGCCTTGCGCCGCTACCATAGCCGCAAGGTCAAAGCCAGAGTCTCGAGGAAGGCGACCTTGTTCTTGGCGTGTTCAGTCCGCCAAGAATTCCAACAAGTTGGCCTTGAAGTGGGAAGGCCCTTATCGGGTGAGACAAGTCACGAGGCCCGGCGCTGTCATCTCGAGACCGAAGAAGGCTTACCAGTGAGCAACTCCTGGAACATAGAGCATCTTCGCAAGTTTCACCCATAAAGCGCGGTTGCCGTGATCCGCTCCGCAACCACCTTTTGTACAAGCTTTGCCGCTGTTGCATGTAACCCTTTGTACAAAGCGGTATGAGACCCGTGCATCAGTAAAGTTTCTGTGTTTTGCACTGGTTGCCTTTTCCATGCTTTTCTTTGCTATTTGCATATGTTATTTGGCATCTTTTGTGCGACACACATATCCGGTAAGCAATAACACGCCGAAAGGCCACATACTTGCTTCCCTCTTCTTTTTCCTTGCCTTTTAAGCAAAAGGAACGTTCCTCGTGCACAAGTTTGCCGGGGGGAAGGAAATGGAGGATGAACCAAGTGCTGTTCAAGAAAGAGAAGCTTGCCGGAGAACGCGCAGATCACGAAAGCTAAGTTGTTAGAATTTGAGCAGTTCAAAATTTTAAATTTTAAGTTGCCTTCCTTGAACAACCACACTTTGTATGGAAAACCTGTGCTCGGAGGAACCTACCAGTGGATAGCCGCACCCTTATCTTGTTTTCGAGCACGCTCAACGATTTAAGTGAGCTGCGACAAATGTCGCGCCCTTGTTTCGTTTTCGAGTCCGCTCAGCAAGCTGAGTGCGTTGCGACTAGCCGCGGCGAGGTTGCTTGCCGGTAAGACCTTGGCCAGCAGGCTGCTTCGAGTTCAGCACTCAGCGCTCACGGCAAGGGCCCCTTGCCGGCAAGTTCCCTAGAAGCGTAGGGTTGAAACAAGGGAGATAACACTGCTTCTATTAATCAAAATAAAGATAATATCTTACAGGGAATAACTTGTCGCGATGACTAATGAGTTTATAACACCCTATGCAGCAACAAAAAAGAGATAAAGATAAAGGAGGCCTAGTCTACGCGGTCGCCCTCCACCCTGGAGATCTTGTTCACTTTAGCGATGATGTGGGCGACCTGCTCCTTGAGCCTCCATGTTAGCGTCGGCGGCAAGCTGCGAAGAACGTTGGTGAGGTTTATGCGGGATTGCGGTATACAATCTTCGTCGACCGCGCTCCATGGTTCCGTGCACAGCGGCGAGTCTCCTCGGCGAGTTCTTGTGAGGATCTTCTTCCGCAGATTTGCAAGGGCGGCGCGATCCCCTGAAGAAAAGGCTGAGCTTGGCGGGAGCGAATTTGGATCCGGGAGTAGATGAGATGCTCCGGCTTGCAGCGCCAACAGCTCTGGTCAATGTCGGACGCGCAGGATACCAAGTCCTCGGTCCATAACTCGACGACACGGCGGAAGTCCTCGGCTGCTTTGTTGGCGCTGACCACCAAGGTTCGCTCCTTGCGGAGCTCCTCCTTCAACTTGGTCTCCCGATCCCGGGCAGCGTCAAGCGAGTCCCGCAGCGTGGAGACTTTCAGCTCAAGATCTTCGATGGAGTCCTTGGCGGCCTTCAACTCGTCGCCTTGCTTGGAAAGACGCACCTGGAGTTCCGAGTTGGTGTGGGCGTCCTTCTCACGCTCCGTGTTGAGTGCGGCGACCTTCTCCTCGCTCGCCTTCAGCAACTCCTCCAGCTGCGCGACCTTGGCGGCAAGCTCCTCCTTGGCGGTCTCCGCGGCAGCCGCGGCGGTCTTCGCCTCCTTCAGTTCCCCGCCAAGGGCCTGTTCCCGAGCGGCAAGGTCTTCCTCGTGAGCGTCGAGGTTGACCTTCCGCTGGATGAGTTCTCCTTCTCGCCGGGACAGCTCCACCCCGGCAAGCCGCTGCTGCTCTTCGGCCTCGGCCTTCTCCAGCAACCACTCTTCATACTCCCCGGCGAGTCGCTTGCGCTCCTCCGCCACCTCGCGTAAAACAGCCTGGTTGGCGGCGCTGAGCTCCGCCGCACGCTTCTCCATCTCCTCGGCGGCCTTGGCGACGAGGGCCTCCCGAGGCGAGCCGCTGCCTGGCCCGGTAAGGGCCGAGGCTGGTGGCAGCTTCTCCTCCTCGGGCCCGTCGCTCCCGCCGGTCCCTCAACAATCTTCAAGCCCAGCGGGCGAGGACCTCCCCATCAAAGGCCTCGCCCTCCGGGGGCTCAGGACGAAGAGCCCCACGGCACTGGATGAAGACGCCCGTTGGGGGCTTTCAAGTAATAGCAGACGGCTCCTCTCCGCGGAGGGGTCGGCGACCGGCGCAGCACTTGATGCTCCCGCCGCCTCCGGGCAGCGGTGCGATCACCGCTCCCCTCCACGGCAGCTGCGTCCGCAGCCGGAGCGGTCTCTGGCGCATTTGGCCCGGCGGCTCCCGCCATGTCCTCGGCGACAGGGGCGTCGTCGCCACCGCCCTGCGCGCCCTCCTCCTCAATAATGACGACTTCCGTCTCCATCTGCTCGAGGGGAGGGGGATCTAGAAGAAGAAGAAAAAGTAAAAGAAGTTCAAGCAAATATCCAAAAAGAGACAACACCGAGAAGACAAAGTTGCAGAACCTACCTTGGCGGACGTCGTCAGCGGCGGGCTCCCTCGCCGGGGGGCTCCGCCTTGGCGGAGTGGCCGCCCTCGCCGGGCTGCTCGCTCTTGTCGGGGTACTCGCCCTTGGCGGAGTACCCGCCCTTGGCGGAGCGCTCTCCCTTGCCGGGGAGTTCAGCTTTGGCGGGGACGGCGGAGCCTGCGGCTCCTCGAGGGCGACTTCCGGACGCTCCTGCCGCTGTGGCTCCACCTCTGCACAAGTCAAGATAAAAACGTCAAAGCATTAGTACAAGACCAAAATCTTCAAACACGCCCGGCGAGCAAAAGTGCAGAACCCAGACTTACGCTGGGGGCTGCGCTGGGGGCTGCTCCTCGGGACAGCGCTCGGGTCCGGCAAGCTTGGCTCCGGCACGTCCCCGGTCGCCGCGGTGGGCGAGCCATCCACGACTTCGACCACGGGCACCTTGGCCTTCTTCGCGCGCCGGGCCAAGGTCCTGAAATCAAAGCAAGAAACAAGATTAGCTTCAACAATGGTCAAGGCGAAATTTGAGAAGATGAAGATCTCGGATACTTACTCCTGTTCCTCCTCGTCGTCTTCGCTCAAGGCGGAGAAGTCATACTCCACCTGGGGCGCGTCGGCGCGAGGAGCAGGAGGCGAAGACCCCCTCGGGCGCTTGGCGGTCCTCGGGGCTGGAGGCTGCGAAGACCCAGCCCCTGTGGCAGCCGGGGCCCGAGAAGCGGGCGGAGCCGCCGCTCCGCTCCGAGAAGACCCCTGTCCGCTTGGCGCCGACCTGCGGGGCGCCTCTGTCGTGGCCTGCGCGCAAGTCGCTTCCGCCGTGGCTGGTGCGCCGGTCGCCCTCGGCGCAGCTTGGCTCCCGGGAAGCTTGCGCTGCCCGTGAGCTGGTAGTTGCCGGGGCCTGCGTGATCGCTCCGTCGCCGCCTTGGAGGCGCTTGATGGAGAACGCCTAGGGCTGCGCCTGGGCGGGAGGTTTCGATGGCGAGGAGAGGTCGTCGGCGTAAGCCGTGGACCGCCCGGAGCCCTCGGCGGCCTCGGCGTCCTCTTCCTCCTCCTCCCGGCTGGCTCGCGGGTCCAGCGCTCTCCGCTGCTGCCCCTCTTCCCTCTGGCGCCTCACTTCCCCGGCGCCTTCGCTTCTGCGGGCGCCTCTGCTCCCTCCGCAGCGCCACCTCTTGCTGCCTCGGCGCGATTCCGGGTTCCTGAGTGCCTCGAAGGGGACCCGGCGCGTCGGGAGGAAGTTGCAACAGACTGCAGATCTCCGCCTCCTCCGCTTGGCAGGACGCTTCCGCAGCTTCTACCTCCTCGGGCGTATAACCAAACTCCCCTGCTGCTGCGGCTGCGGCGGCCTCTTCAGCCCGAGAAGCTATGTATGCAAGCTCTTGGTCGGTGGTGTCCCGCGTATGCTCCTTGATGTCATCCTTGTTCTTCGCCACCTCCTCAAGGTTGTCGAAGAAGCTGAGGATGACTGATGGATCGGGCGCAATCCACGTGCGGTCCACGCCGTGCGAATCACACGCGGGCATCATGGCGCAAAGACGATCCCGAGCTGTGCTGTTGCAGAGGGGCACCACTCCCCGGGGAGGTCTGAACCACTCTGGATGGGCCGGGTCATATTTAAAGAGTTCCCGGACCATCCCCCTCAGCTCCAGCGTCGTGAAGTTGAAATTCAGCCCGGGGCGCAGCCTCATTATATCCCTGCGAGCCGTACTCCTGAGCCGGCCTTTTCTGTCTTGGAGAGGGGCACGCGCGGCGGAGGAAGTCTCGCCTACCTCTCGCAGCGGACAGTTTTGCTGCTCGAAGCGAAGAATCCGGATGAGGGCGACGTTGAGCTTGACGTCGTCTGGATCCAGCTCGCTCCAGTCCCTGCCGCGCACGATAGGAGTTGTGCGCGGCGCGGTGAAGTGCTGCGGCTCGTCTTCAACGATCCAGCACCAGTCGGCACGCCACTCCTCCCACTTGCCGCGGAGCTCCCCCGGCAAGTACGACTCCTTCAAGTTCAGACGAAAAACCCAAGAAATTCCTCCGGAGAGGGGGGCGCCGGGCTCTGCTCTGGGAGTGAAGAAGTGCCTAAACAGCGCTACGTTTGGGTGTATCCCTATGAAGTTTTCGCACATGTGTGCGAAAACCGCCATTGTAAGGATGGCGTTGGGGGTGAAGTCAAGAAGGTGGAAGCCGTATGTGTGCATAATGTCGCAGAAGAATTCAGAAAAAGGAGGGCAAAGACCGCAGTGGAAGAAGGCTGCGAAGAAATAGTACCCGCCAGGTAGTTGTCCATAATGGCGGCGGATGAGCTCTGGTCGAGGATGCGCCTTGGTCTTCTTGGCCCGAGCAGGTAATATTTGCTCGAGTTCCCCTACGCCGAGCCTCGGCGGAAAAGACGACGTTCGCTTCCGCAACAAAGCGAAGCCGCCGCTGCTCAGATCTCTCCTTCTTGGTTTTCTCTGCCTTCCCCTTCCGGTCTTGAGGCCATGGCGGAGGCGGCGAGGAAGGAGGACGAAGAGTCGGCGGCGCCCGCAAACGCAAGAGGCGGCGGAGGAGATCGGAGGCGGGCGCAAAGGGATCTCTGGAGGAGGAAGAAGATGCAATGAAAGCGAAGAGGGAACCGCTGCTTCCTCTGTTTTTATGGGGAAGTGGGGGCGTTCGCTCTTCTCATTAAACGTGGGCACGTCCCATCCCATGGCGCCGCAATCGGCCAGCGTCTTTGTTGCGGCTGGGAGGCGGCAGAGGCGAAGTGGATTCGGCGCACCATGGGCGCGTGTGGCCGTGCACTGCTTTTGGGCCTGGCCCAACAGGCGCTCGGCACCGTGTGTAGCCCGAGCCGGGGCTCTGTCGGTGTACTAAGGTAGGGGTACCTCAGTACCCCAACTTGTGCACGGCGGTTGCAGCTTCCCGCGGCAGGGTTTACCATGTGCTCGCCGGGGACCTTCCTTCTCCATATCAAGCCATTCAAGAACAAAGTATACAAGACAGAAGATCGAGACCCCGGCAAGAGGAGCTTGCCGGGAAGGCCGTTCGAGCTCAAGGTTGCCTCACTCCGCAAGGCCACGGCAAGAGGGCTTGCCGGAAGACTAGAAGATTACATCATAGAAGACACGCCTCGGCGCTATATGCGTCCCGGCAAGGGCCGGGAGGCGACAAGTTACCGAGCCAGCGAGCTCCGGGCCCGGCAAAGTCAAGACCCGGCAAGGTGCTTGCCGGGAGAGTTCTGCTGTGTGCTGCGCTCAGCTCATCGGCCCAGCGCCGCCACAGGGCCTTTCGAGGGGCGCGTGGCGGGTGGCTAATGCAGCACTGGGGACATGGTAGCACTTCACGGTGGTGAATCCATCGCCGTGGCAGACGGAGACGCAAGGGCGGGAGCTTTTGGGGTCGACGGCGACGGGCATTAAATGCCCTTGTCCCCCACTGTCAAAGTAGGTAGAAACCACTTTGTTCATGCCTTTGTAGCTTCCTTTGTTCCCTTGTTCCAACTACCACCTCTTTTACATTTTTACCCCTTTCTCCTACGCTGCCACCTGTTGGCGCCCCCTTCCGACTATAAAAGGGAGGCCCATGCGCACGTAGAAGGGGTTCGGTTCCTTTGGGTTCGGCTGGTTCGACTCATTCGACACACAACTCCACCATACGCTCGCACTCTCGAGCAAGATCAAATCTAAACACAAAGCAGCGGAGGAGTTTTATCTCTCGGAGAGCTCCGAAGCTGGGTAAAATCCGCCCGCGTGCTCGCCTCGATCTGCTCTCTGTGCTCCCTCCGCCCTCGTACCGCTCAGACAAGGGGCTCCGGCCCCATAGGTGTTCGTGGCGGGCAGATTCTCCCCCGACAAAGGCGGTGGACGATGACGAGGCCTAGGAAGGGGACGACACGGAGCCAAGGAAGACGCGGTAGTGGATGCCCATGCAGAGAGGAGTACGAGGGTTGACTGGTTCGACTACGGTGTGAGGCTGCCATCATCACAGAATAATAGGGGTTATGGGTGAGTAGAGGGATGGCTTGGCCAGAGGTTGGAGTAGAGTGGGGCAATGAGGCCTGCGCGGCAGCACAGCCAGCCATGGGAGGCAGGAGCAGGAGGCACGGCCGGCGCTGGTTTGGGAGACTGGAGCAAGAAGACCAGAGGTTGAAGAAGCACCACAACCGTTGGATGGACATCGTATGATTACTGGAGCTAGAATTGTTCATATTGACTAAGTTGACAAGGCCTCCGTCCGCGTCAAGTTAGTAGGCCCACAAGTCAGCCTCCCACCATGGTGGGTCCCAGCTAGCAGGGGGAGTATTCATTTTTTTTGTGTTGAGCATGCCGCACCGAGCACATCCAAGGTGGTGGACGACGACGAGGCCCCGAACAGCAACGAGCCGGAGATGGGAAGACGCGCGAGTGGAGTCACAGACGGAGAAGTGTACGAGGGTTAACTGGTTCTGGTGCGGCGTGGTTCGGCAATTGGTGGAGAAGAACATGAGGTGTGGAGGGGTGTAGGGATGGCCTGGTCGGCGGTGGGGTAGTGCTTCACAGTGAAGCGTGCTAAGCAGAGCTGCTACCAGCAGGAGGCGGGATCAGGTGGTCCCGGCGGCGCTGGAGGAAGAAGATGAGAGATTGAAGATGGATGCCGATCGTTAGATGTAAATCCAACGACTATCGATGTCAGAATCATTTGTTGACTAAGTTGACAACGAATTGCGTTGGCTTTGATCTATTGGCCCACATTTCAGCCTCCAAAAATGTGGCACATATTCAACCCATTTTTTTCAGAATTTACAATCCATTTGATTCTTTTTTAGAATTACAATCCATTTGTTGGGCTGGTTGAACAAATAATGTAGCGTCCATGCGGCCCATTTTTCAAAGCTACAACCCGTTTTCACTTTCGCGAAATACACAAATTTGCTGGGCTGGCTGAACAACTAATCTAGCATCCATGCGACCCATTTATTTTTTCCTCAAAAATTACAGCCCATTTGCACTTTCTCAAAATACACGATTTTGCTGGGCTGGTTCTAATTATAATGTTGGGTTGGGCATAACAATTTTATCAAAAAATAAACAGGGGACGAGCATTTTGTATTAAATATATTTAAATAATAAGTGCTTTATTATTACATTGGTCCTTAAATCTTACCAAGCTTTTGTACACAATCACCAGGATTTTTGTTGCCTTAATGTAAAAAAAAATCCAGGATTTCATTGTTTATTTTTATAAGTTAATAGGACGTGGGATATTGTTTTCTTATATATGTAAAATTGTTATGATGACAATAACATATAAAATTATATATATATGATGACGTGGGATATTGTTTTCTGTTAAATATATGATGACAATAACAATAATATATAATAACATATAAAATTATATATATATATATATATATATATAGTTAGAAGGGAAACATAAGTTGGACATGGCGTTCCTATCTTATATAGAAAAATAGAACAGACCTCTGCGTTTTCTTCAAAAAAATACATAAGTTGGGCTGTGGATGTTTCAGGAAAAAATAAAACCTAGGATGGGAGGTCCATAAGCCGGTCGATACATGACGGCCCTCAAGAAAATACAAACCGACATGTCATGGGCTGCGCATCTTAAAAAAGAAAGCCCAGACGGGGCAGCCCACAACCCAGCTGATACTTGCTGGCCCACTGATTATAAATGATACCTGCCAGCTCCCCGACTTCGTTGTAAATTTATCACCTTTAGTAACTATGTTGAAGGACCTCAATTTTTTTAACTATGTTGACAAACCCATGGGCCCCAACGTCAGTATTGCATTAGGAGGAAGTACTTTTTCAATGAGGCACTTGCTTGTGTACATCCATAGACCTGGAGGGTCCCGAATATCCACCTCTCCTCGTACAGTCCTCCCCAGATCCCTCCCGCTTGTTCAGCATGTTCACAACAGCAGACAGTGGCGCCGCGGCGAGCGCACAAAGGCGGAGGACGACAACGAACCATCGGAGCCGGGGAAGGCATGCTAAAGTAATGGTAGATGATGTGCCTTATTTCTATCGAAACAACTGAACTAGCCAGTGGCCAAGTGACACTACCTGACCGTTGTTCTGCCCGGGTTTGATTCCACCTAATGCAGTGAAATATCTCCAATTTTTTTGCCCCTGCCATTTTTGACATGTGGGTCCCCATTGTCATCTACGCACACCACGTCCAACACTTGCCAAAACTTCGTCCCTTATTTTATCTATTTTTTCGCACACTCGACATTGTGTGGGCATTTGAAAATAACATATCTTTCTGACTGTGCATCATACGAAGATGTGCTATGCATGAATGTTGATCATCATGATGTTAACTGGCTGGTAGTTCCATTTTTGACCATGAATAAAACTTCCAACATGATGTTATCCCTGTTTGAAAAGGGTGTGTTAATATAAATGCTCTGCCTCTGAAACTTGCAGTTTCTTATCTGAAACTTAAACTTGCAGTTTCTTCTCTGAGGATCACATTGTCTGCAGTTTTATATGAAACTACATTTTTTGAAGTGCTAAAAATAGATATCTAGAATTCATAAAATACTTCATATGCTCAATACTGCAAATCTGGAATTCAAAAGACATTCAAAACACAATTCACAACCTGCAAATACTGAAAACCCTAAGCTCCTCCTAACAATTCACAACCTACCTGACTATTGGGTTGGGAGGGGTGGGCAGTCCCCTGCTATTCCTCGGCGACAGACAGCCACCCCGTGAGACGATGTGGACGGCGAGGGAGAGGATGTCGGGGAAGCGTTGTCGGACCAACTGCTTTTCTCCTCTTACAGTTGGGTTCGGTCGACGAAGACTCCACCGGCTCGCTCTGGCATGACACCCTGTAGATGCTCGATCCTTCAATCTCTAGTGGATGCTCCATCCTGGATCGATACTCCCACCACTGCTGCCTCACGATCGGGTTCGACAAATCTATTTTCTCCATGGCCCAGAGGAGCAGCTCTAGGTACTCCCGCACGACTCCCTTCGGTAGTATCGCAGCCTTTTCGCTCTGTTGCAGATATTTGGCCATGGATGTCGCCGTCGCCACTAGTTGGTCCTTGTTGTCAAACCAAGACTGTATCTCCAACATCCTAGCTAGCTTCACAGGGTCGCCATCTGCGATCCTCATGTATCGGTTGTACTCCTCCATCGTTCTACTTCTCCACAACACCTTCACTCGCCGGCAGTGGTTTTTTGAATGGAAGAGGAGAGGAGGGGCGCTGGTTTTGGATTAGAACAAGAGAGGAGTGACACTGGTTTTGGATTGGAACAAGAGAGGAGGGGCGGTGCTTTTGAAACATAAGAGGAGAGAAGCGGCGCTGGATTTAGATTGGAACGGGAGAGGAACGATGGTGGTTTAAGAGGAGAGGAGCGACGCTGGTCTTGGAAGTATTTTTTTTTTGTTTTGCGTATTTTGGGTCAAAGTTTGACCATGTACTGTATTTGAAGCAAAATGTGAACGCATGTCACCAAAAATTGTTCATATCTGAATGTACTTTCAAATTATATTATTTTTGCAACATATAACATAGTGTACAAATAAAGAAAAATAGATTGGTGCTTCTTTCAGAAAAGAGTACTCCTTAGAAAAGTGCCAATATAAGCTACTAGTATTTGGTTAGAGGATTTGCTGCCGGGAAAGATCCGTCCATAGAGAATGCCACACAGCCCACTGGTGGTGGTGGATGCCAATGCTTACATGGAGCATGGTTGGTGTCGGTAATTTTTACTTGGCACACCTCGCACTCTGCATATATGCCGGTTCCATCCGTACATTTGTGCAGATCCACCAAAATGCAGCTGAATTACCCTATTTGCACAAATGATGAAAAAGCGTGATTACGTTATAGTGGCACTAGTTGATGAAACATACACTGATAAATAGAAGAAAATATTGTGATAGTATCATAGTATGCCATGCAGCGAGGGCAAGATGGGTCCTGCGACGCCTCATAAGGTAGGCCTCATACTAGAAATCGACCCAATTCTCCCCGATACACCTTCTGCCAGTGACGAACATCAATGTACATCAGTAGTACAAGGAGGGGCGTTGAGACATCCCAATCTCTATTTTTGTGCAGATCAACTAAAATTAAGCACCCCACTCTGCAGAAACACTTAAACATTAACAATGGGACTAGTTGATGAAATATATACTAACAAAGAGAAGCACTTTCTTTATCTACATTGGAAATGAAATGATAGAGAGGACACTCGCTCTATTTTAACTGTATTATTACTTCATTTTATCAGTGGCATTAGGGCCGAGCAGGTGGCAAGCGAGGTGTACCATGCGTCGCAAGGATGGAGGGCGGGGTGCTTAGACTGGGATGCTTAAGCTGGCTCTTTCAGTCCCTATATTCCCCCTGATGTTTCTGTGGTAGCATTTGGGTTGTAATCCAAACTTGGTCGAGCTGGTGCTGTGTCGCCCTACCTGCCTAGCTTATGTGGCGAACTTCTCCTGCTAGTACTCAGTCCGTTCTAGTAGTAGTTGCATAACTGCCCATTTACACTGAGATGTTGTCGGATAATGGTTCTCTATGGTTGGGTTTCTTTAATGAAATTGGAGGAAACTCCCTATTTCGATATATATAAAAATTCAGTGGCACTAGCGGTGCCAAACCATTGCCTCAAATTAATAGTGCCACTAGATTAAGGTGCAAAATAATAACATTACTGCTTTATCATGGCAGTGCCAAAACAGTAGCACAAGAGCAGACTCAACATGCAGGATCTTTGGCAAACGGTCGAAACAAAAAGGAACATACCTCTTGATGGGAACCATATTTGCATTCAACGCCATCGTAGAAGGGATGACACTAGTTACCAACATGGATGATTCAATTCATGTGACCTTTTTGTGCAGTTCACCTAAAATGAAGCAATGCCATTAATGAAGCTTATAGAGAGGGCAGAATACAACTTCCTTTTCCAGCCACGGGACAAATGGACTACCCTATTGTCCAATACGCCGATGATACAATCTTACTTATGCCTGCGTGCCCTCAGCAAGCCTTGATCATTAAAGACATCCTTACCAAATATGCACTGTCCATCGGCCTTAAAATCAATTTCCACAAGTCCGCTCTAATTCCCATAAACTTGGAAGCAGATCTGGCTGCACAACTGGTTGCTATCTTTGAGTGTACAATTGGAACCATGCCGTTCACCTACCTAGGACTGCCTCTGGGCACGTCTCGACCTACCCTCCATGACTTTATGCCCCTAGTCAGCACGGTTGAAAGAAACTTGTCGTCAACACTGTCCCTCATGTCCCATGCTGGCAAGTTAACTCTACTCAACTCCACAGTTACCTCATTACTCATCTATGCCATGTGCACATTACATTTTCCACCCAAGCTCATTGAACTCCTGGACAAAATTAGGCGTCGATGTCTATGGATCAAAAAGACTGAACAAGGTGATAAGAGTAACTCTCTGGTGGCATGGGACATGGTATGTAAACCTAAAAAGAAGGGAGGACTTTGGGTGCTTAATCTTAGTGTGTAGAATGAAGCATTGCTTCTGAAGTTCCTGCACAAGTTTTACAACAAGTTGGATATACCTTGGGTGCAGCTCACATGGGACTCCTACTACACCCAAAAAATTCCTCATGCCTCCGATCCAGTGGGCTCATTTTGGTGGAAGGACATACTCAAGCTCACACCTAAGTTTCGTGGGATTTCTCAAGTCAATATTGTGTGTGGCACCACGGCTTTATTTTGGAAAGATTTGTGGTCAGGGCAAATACTTCAAGACTCCCATCCTCGGGCCTTCTCCCACTCTCTGGATGTAGATATATCGGTTAATAACTTCCTAGGGATCACTTCGCTGGAAGAAATGCTCCACCTGCCCTTGAGCCCTCAAGCCCTTGCGGAGGTTAGAGACTTGCAAACAATTGCGGCTCAACTACAACCATCCTCTTCATCCACGGATATTTGGCACTATACGTGGGGTAAGACCATCTACAAATCAATGGACTACTATAAATTTTTCTTCAAAAACGTCCAAGTGCAACAAATATTCTGTTGGATTTGGAAATCAAAGTGCACGATGAAGTTGAAGGTATTTGCCTAGTTGCTCTTCCATGATAGGCTCAATACGAGGAACATGTTGAAAAGGAGGCACTATAACATAGGTGATGACCACAATTGCCTCCTATGTGGATTGAACATTGAGGAAACAGTGGAACACATGATCTTCACATGCTCTTTGAGTAAACTTTGCTGGGCCAAACTTGGGCTTAACTGGGAACCTTTCCTTGGCCGAATACAAGCTGTTGAAGATCACAGAAACACTCATCCCACCCCACTGTTCCTGGAGAAATTCATTGTGGCAGCCTGGAGTATTTGGAAGGAGAGGAATAATAAACATTTTAGAGCAATAACACCTTCACTCAACTCCTGGCTGGACAGATTCAAGAGAGATTTTGGGCTTCTTCAACATAGAGTCAAAGAGGAGCATAGGCTCCTTGTGCTGAACCTTGTGCACTCCCTTTAGTTGTTTCCTTCTGTTTCTTAGTTTTCTCACTCTACTTGTCACAAAGTTGGCAAGTTGTACCTCCACCTTCCCCCACTATGTAAATACCCATTGTACAGTTTGCTTATTCTTTTAATATAGTAACACAGTAGGAGCCTTTCCTACTGTTCCTGGTCAAAAAAACTAAAGCAATGCCCCATGAGCTAGCACTACAAAAAAATACACTTCTGTGATGATACGTATTTGTCACAATAGGTCACGTTTTCTGTCATGCATGTACATCCATGACGATTTCATGACAGAATCAAGAGAGTCATACCTGTGCTATCGTAGAAGTGTTCCATGACATTACCAAAATTATCATCACGGAAGTGTCCACTTCCATGACGATAAATCTCGTGTCATAGAAGTGCTTTCGTCAAGGGTGACTAACACATGGCATCCACCATAACGGCTTGCCATTAAGCTATCTGGTCCGGTTTTGGATCTGATAACCCGTTAACAGCCCAGACCAATGGGGATTTTCCACGTGTAAAATTCTCATTGGCCGGAGGAAACACGTGTTGGCTCACCGTTGGGACAGATGTCATCCACTCATTAGACAGGAGGCGCCTATGATACGTCGACACGTGGCACGACCCAACAGAGGCCCATTCCGGGGAAAAGGCCGGCCCGTTTGACTTGGTCAAATGCTAACGGGCCGGCCGACAGAAAGCCTGTTAACGGCCTGTTCGTATATCGCCCATTTATGGCTCGCTAACACCTGGCCCATTACGACCTATTGGAATTAAGGCCAGTAGCTTCATCTGGGCCTTCCAATAAGATTCTAGCCCGGTGTAACTTCTGATCCATGTATGGCCCATGATGTCTTTCGTCCCATATGAGGCCTTCGTAATTCTGGTCTCATTAAAGGCCGGAGAGGAAACTGGCCCATAATGAACATTGCATCGCTTTATACCCATTAATGGCCCATTATTCCGTCCGCCGTTTACAGCCTGTGTTAACTCTCGACCTTCTAAGGGCCCATTTATTCTTGGGCTCATTTCTAGAATTCGGTTTGTTACGGTCCTTTACTGGCCTGTTCCGTTTGTGGGCCAAATTCAGCCCGTGGTTACATTCGGCCCGTTTGTGGCCCCGTTAACCCGTTGGGCTGTTTTCATGTCAAAAAAACCCGTTGGGCTGTTTTCGTAGAGTTATCAAATACGGCCTATTAACGGCCCGTTATGGTCCACGAATAGTATGACCCATGATTTGACGAAATGATTATATGCCCCGTAGAAGGCCCATGGATCCCAAGGCCCATAGAAGACCAATGGATCCTACGGCCCGTAGAAAGCCCATGGATCATATGGCCCGTAGAAAGTCCATGGATCCTACGGCCCATAGAAGGCCCATGGATCGTATGGCCCATAGAAGGCCCATGGATCCTACGGCCCGTATAGAAGATTGATACGTCTCCAACGTATCTATAATTTATGAAGCATTCATGCTATTTTATAATATGTTTTGAATGATTATGGGCTTTATTATACACTTTTATATTACTTTTGGGACTAACCTATTAACCGGAGGCCCAGCCCATATTGTTGTTTTATTGCCTATTTCAGTGTTTCGAAGAAAAGGGATATCAAACGGAGTCCAAATGGAATGAAACCTTTGGGAGCGTGATTTTTTGAACGAACATGATCCGGGAGACATGGATTACAAGCTAGGGAAGCTTCGAGGAGGCCAAGAGATAGGAGGGCGCGCCCACCCCCCTGGGCGCGCCCCCTGTCTCGTGCGCCCCTCGTGGCTCCCCTGACCGACTTCTTTCGCCTATATATTCCCTTATACCCTAAAACCATCGAATATGAAGATAGATCGGGAGTTCCGCCGCCGCAAGCCTCTATAGCCACCAAAAACCTCTTGGGAGCCCGCTCGGCACTCGACGGAGCGGGATCCTCACCGTGGCCATCTTCATCATCCTGGCGCTCTCCATGACGAGGAGGGAGTAGTTCACCATCGGGGCTGAGGGTATGTACCAGTAGCTATGTGTTTGATCTCTCTTTCTCTCTCGTGTTCTCTCTATGGCACGATCTTGATGTATCGCGAGCTTTGCTATTATAGTTGGATCTTATGATGTTTCTCCCCCTCTACTCTCTTGTGATGAATTGATTTTTCCTCTTGAAGTTATCTTTTCGGATTGAGTCTTTAAGGATTTGAGAACACTTGATGTATGTCTTGCCGTGCTTATCTGTGGTGACAATGGGATATCACGTGATCCACTTGATGTATGTTTTGGTGATCAACTTGCGGGTTCTGCCCATGAACCTATGCATAGGGGTTGGCACACATTTTCATCTTGACTCTCCGGTAGAAACTTTGGGGCACTCTTTGAAGTACTTTGTGTTGGTTGAATAGATGAATTTGAGATTGTGTGATGCATATCGTATAATCATGCCCACGGATACTTGAGGTGACAATGGAGTATCTAGGTGACATTAGGGTTTTGGTTGATTTGTGTCTTAAGGTGTTATTCTAGTATGAACTCTATGATTGATTGAATGGAAAGAATAGCTTCATGTTATTTTACTACGGACTCTTGAATAGATAGAACAGAAAGGATAACTTTGAGGTGGTTTCGTACCCTACCATAATCTCTTCGGTTGTTCTCCGCTATTAGTGACTTTGGAGTGACTCTTTGTTGCATGTTGAGGGATAGTTATATGATCCAAGTATGTTATTATGGTTGGGAGAACTTGCACTAGTGAAAGTATGAACCCTATGCCTTGTCTCCTACCATTGCAAAACCGTTTACGCTCACTTCTATCATTAGTTACCTTGCTGTTTTTATATTTTCAGATTACAAAAACCTATATCTACCATCCATATTGCACTTGTAATACCATCTCTTCGCCGAACTAGTGCACCTATACAATTTACCATTGTATTGGGTGTGTTGGGGACACAAGAGACTCTTTGTTATTTGGTTGCAGGGTTGTTTGAGAGAGACCATCTTCATCCTACGCCTCCCATGGATATATAAACCTTAGGTCATCCACTTGAGGGAAATTTGTTATTGTCCTACAAACCTCTGCACTTGGAGGCCCAACAACGTCTACAAGAAGAAGGTTGTGTAGTAGACATCAAAGACCAATGGATCCTACGGCCCTTAGAAGGCCCATGGATCATACGGCCTGCAGACTGCCCATGGTTACAATAGTGCATGTGTTGCCATTATTATTGTGGCCTAGTTACCAAAAATAGGTTATTGTGGCCACTAGAAAAACGCGGAGAAAGAACTGCAGTGACTACAAGCAAACAACTAAACAAGACTAAGGAAATAAGCAATCAACTAACACTAGCCTATTACCGCTATTACACATATTACATCCACTGGGCATCAAAGTTCGCCACTAGTGCAAATATAGGGAACAAAGCAGCATATTACATACACTGGTCATCAAAATTGGCCACCAGTGCAAATAAACGCGGTAGAAAGACAAGAGCATAACTGAAACAACTTCAGAAGAGCTCAAGAAACGTTATCCTGGGTATCCACCATGCTGGCAATAAGCTTACCAAGCTTATTAGCTTTGTCCTGTTTGGCAATAAAATCCTCCAACGCTTGCTGTTGCACCAGAAAGTATGCATCTGAATGCTCCAGGGACTTCCGCATCCTTCCGCTTCTTGTCGCAAAGACAACTGATTGATGTCTTTCAGCTTGTAGTTGAGACTCAAGAAACCAAACTGATTCAGACAGTGAGTTTGAATAGCTTGTGCAAGCGGTAGTGGCCAGTAACTCAAACACTAAACCAAGACATGACTTTGTTGTTGTCTCACTGTCTTCAAGATAGTCTTCCTTAGCTGTTTTATCAGCTTTGTTGGAGACCAACAAGGATGTCTCAAGATCTGAACCTTATATGCATTACTTGCTTACCATTGCTTAATAAGGCACTCTTCCCCAATATTCTCACAAGATTCTAAAAGAAGAAACAAGCAGACACATAACAGGTTTAGCATGTACTAGTATATGAAACTCATTTCGGTGAACCAGTTCATTAGTAAGGTGGACAAGATTAAACTACCAAGTCTTCTATTGCCAAGTACTAGTACATAATAAAAGCATCAAACAAACATATATCTATGTCCTATGGTCACTGCATTGTCTTGCCAAATCAAAATAGAGACACGGTTCAAATCATATCAGTTCAAGACAAAGCAACAGTGAAAGAATACAAAGCGTGGGAAACTACACGACACAACAAGATTTCAGATGGTTACCACGGGTCTACATGTACAACAACACTATTGGCTCTGTTGTGATGCTAGTAATGTGCATGATATGAGAAGTCAATTGTATACACAATTGAAATTGAAATCAACAGAGCTATTGATAAGAGCAAACCTATTAAAGAAACATGCGTGAACATACCTGCTGTGCCATTGGAGTTTCGATTGGATGCTTTAATTTAAAAATAAGTTTGTATGAGTAAATACAATGATACAAGAGCAAAGAAGTATGCATGATAGCAATGGAATCTTACATTAGAATAGTTGTTCTTCAGGTTTAAGCACTTGTTCTACATGAATAGAGTACAGTAAGTCCAAGAATATAGTACTTAAAAATATAAAATGAGCTCATAGACCTTACCACATTCTTGGTTCGGGACCAGTACCAAACAAGGCGTTCCCAGTCATCGTCCAGTAAATGCATCTCAGGAGAACGTAAGGGAATTTGATGAGTTTCTTTGCCAGTAAAGTGCATTTTCTTCAAGTAATTCCAATACTTCCACCAAGCATTCTTGAAGATCGCAGAGGCATTAGCACAGGTTATCTCATCCTGAGTTTCCAAATCGGTCCTTCTCTATAGAGAAAAATGGGTTAATTTGTTGTATTATAACCATCATGGAGGTAGGATGTATGGGACAAAGCAAAGTAACCGCCATGAATAACATTACTTACACATAACCCCTGGACAAACACCTGCAACTGGCATTTTCCTTCATCTTCAGTATAATATTTCCAAGATGGGAGGATACACACATAGGATTTAACAACATCAAATGCGATAGATACTAAAATACGACTAGCTGGTTGTGCTTCCTCCACAGGAATAGGCGTACTAGCTGGTGGAGTTGGGGTTCGCCATGGTAGTACTGGCCCTTTGGGCACTGGAGCTGCCATACTAACTGCTCTTGTTTTGGAGCTCTGTGGTGGAGATGGTGTTGTGTCAACAAGAACTAGGTTACTATCTGCTGGGGTTGGGGTTAGATTGGGTGAAGCTGGTTCTCTGTCCATCGCAGTAGGGGTACAATCTGCGAGAGTCTGGGTTATGTGTGGTAGGGCTGGTTCTCATGCATGTAATCGGGGTGCTATCTCCACCAAGAGGTAGCACTGTTTTATTTGAAGACCATGTTTTTACCGCTAGATACTGGCATCACCCGCTCCAATTCAAATGGTTGATAAACAGGAACCATAGTTGAATGTACAGACATTGTATGAGAGACAGATGCAATAGATAGTGTGGAAAAAAGAGGGCATGAAATAGTTGACATGTATATTGTTTAACTAAAACGGATGGCAGAACAAGCGGAGGAAGTCAGGCCCCGGCAAGTACTTCCCCACCGAGCTTCCTGGGGCCGCTGGTGAAGATGTTGCCGTGGACGCCGAGCCTGTTGTGGGACAACCGACTCCGGCGGGGCGCCAAGCCCTTGCCATGGACGCAACCGTTCCCACGGTAGAGGAAATGCTTTTGGTCCTTGCCGTCGAGCCACAGGCTCCATCATGGGCGTAGCATACCGTATGATTCCTCCAAACAGGGGAGCTTCCTGAGGAGCAGGAAGAAGCAGAGAAAGTAGCCCGCCGGTCTGCCCTGTACCAGTTTGTTGACAACGTTCTATACAGAAAAAGACCAAATGGAGTGAAATTGAAGTGCATCCCCTGGGAGGAAGGACTGGAGCTGCTGGCGGAGATACATGGAGGCATATGTGGCTCCCACATAGGGTCGAGGGCCCTTGCCAGCAAGGCTTTTCGGCAAGGTTTCTTCTGGCCCACTGCCCTCCAGGATGCGACGGCACTAGTAACCAAGTGTGAAGCATGCCAGTTCCATTCAAAGAAGCTTCATCAGCCAGCTCAAGCCCCGCAGACAATCCCTCTCTCCTGGCCATTCTCGGTCTAGGGGTTCGATATACTGGTCCCCTTTCCCCGCGCCGTCGGGGGCTTTGAGTACTTGTACGTTGCAATCGACAAGTTCACAAAGTGGCCGGAGGTGGAAGCAGCGAGGAAGGTGACCACACAGTCAGCCGTCAAATTATTTAAGGGGATAGTCTACCGCTTTGGTGTGCCAAACAGAGTCATCACTGACAATGGCACGCAGTTCACAAGCCACACCTTCATGCAATACATTGAAGACCTCGGCATCAAGGTCTGTTTTGCTTCCGTGGCACACCCACGGAGCAACGGCCAAGCGGAGAGGGCAAATGCTGAAGTACCGTGTGGCCTGAGGACGAAGACTTTTGACAGGCTGCACAAAAGCGGAAGGCGCTAGATTGATGAGTTGCCGGCGGTTCTTTGGTCGATCAGAACGACGCCAAATCGAGCCACCGCCGACGCCTTTGCCTCGGTATACGGGAAGAAGCGGTTCTCCCACGGAACTCATATACGTGTCACTCCGAGTGCTCGCCACGATGAGCTTGAGCAAGAGCAATTGCGGCAAGATGACGCGACGCCTCGAGGAAGATCGCCGGGCGGTTGTGAGAGCAGACGCTACCAAAGAAGCCTTGCGCCGCTACCATAGCCGCAAGGTTCATGCCCGGCTTTGAGGAAGGCGACCTTGTTCTTCGGCGCGTTCAGTCGGCCAAGAATTCCAACAAGTTGACGCCAAAGTGGGAAGGCCCTTATCGGGTAATACGAGTCACCAGGCCCGGCGCCGTCTGCCTGGAGACCGAAGATGCCATTCCAGTGAGCAACTCCTGGAACATCGAGCATCTTCGTAAGTTTTACCCATAAGTCACGGCTGCCAGCCCCCCGGCAAGCCACCTTTTGTACAAGCCTTGCCGGTAACGCATGTAACCCTCTGTACAAAGCTAGACGCAGACCCTGAGCATAAATAAACGAAGCGCTGGCGCCCTAAGTCATAGCATGCATGCTAGGTTGAGTCTCTCCCTCGGTTAGGTTTGATAGTGCTTAGCGGCGACTAACCCCTAGCATAGAGGTCGAGTTTGCATCTCTCTGTTCCTTTCCGTCCTCTTTAGTTCGCAGGGTATGTGAATATTTCTGCCGAGCTGTGTGGGAGAAAGAGAACAAGCCGGCGCTCCAACCCTGGCAAGCTAATCTTGCCGGGGGCTGAAGACACGAAGGTCCACTCATGGCAAGCTAGGGTTGGCGGGGGCTGCGGATTCAAATAAGTTTTCTTATCCCCTGTTATGCATTTCCGTATAAAATTGGGACGTATGAAGCCTTGTTTTATTCCAAGGCTGTCGTGCTCCCTTCATTCCTGCCACCTGAGAACCTCTTCTTGGTTCAGAATTTGGTTGTAGGCGCGGCGGCAAGGAAGCAAGCGTAGGGCCCACCCCTACTTCACCCCTGCCTCCGCCAAAGGCATGAGTATGGTTGAATGGAGTAGGGGAGCGGCAAGGCCTGCTACCGGGCAACGATGTTTATGTAAAAAATAACAAGAATTCGTTCCTTGGTATGGGCTTTGCCCACACACACAAGACCCGGCAAGCACCCTTTTTCATTAATACGTTCCATACAGGTACAGTTCATACGGAATGTAAACATGAGCAAGGGGATTACAAGTTTTAAATTTAACCAAGGCCCGTAGGCTTACAAGCTAAAAAAAGACAAGGTTCCCGTAATCCCTTTCTTGTCCCTCTCCTCAGGAAACGGAACAAGAAGGCAAGAGGGCAAAAGGAGCGCCTAGGAGACGTACGAGCAGCAGAAGGTGCCAAGAGAACATGTCGGTGGCCGCCTGGGAGAGCGCTGGTAATGATGGTGCAGGGAGAAGAGCTGGAAGATGAGACAGCGGTTCGTCAATACGCTAGGAAGGCGTCGGTGCCTGCTAGCTCTTGAGCACTGCGTTGAATTTCCCCGAAGAGGAGAGGATGATGCAGCAAAGTAGCGTAAGTATTTCCCACAGTTTTTGAGAACCAAGGTATCAATCCAGTAGGAGACCACGCACAAGTCCCTCGTACCTACACAAAACGATAGCAACTCGCAACCAACGCTTAGGGGTTGTCAATCCCTTCATGGTCACTTACGAGAGTGAGATTTGATAGAGATAATATTTTTGGTATTTTTGATAGATAGATGCAAAGTAAAAGTAAAAGGCAAAGTAAAAAACAAAGCAAGTAAATAAAGTGATATAGATTGATATGATGAGAATAGACCCGGGGCCATAGGTTTCACTAGTGGCTTCTCTCAAGAGCATAAGTATTCTACGGTGGGTGAACAAATTACTGTTGAGCAATTGACAAAATTGAGCATAGTTATGAGTATATCTAGGCAATGATCATGTATAAAGGCATCACGTCCAAAACAAGTAGATCGAAATGATTCTGCATCTACTACTATTACTCCACTCATCGAACCGCTATCCAGCAGGCATCTAGAGTATTAAGTTAAAAATAGAGTAACGCCATAAGCAAGATGATAAAAAAACCATCTTGTTATCCTTGATGGCAACAATACAATACGTGCCTTGCTGCCCCTTCTATCACTAGGTAAGGACACCGCAAGATTGAACCCAAAGCTAAGCACTTCTCCCATTGCAAGAACTACCAATCTAGTTGGCCAAACCAAAAAGGATAATTCGAAGAGACTTGCAAAGATAACTCAATCATACATAAAAGAATTCAGAGAAGAATCAAATATTTTCCATAGATAATGCTGAATCATAAACTCACAATTCATCGATCTCAACAAACACACCGCAAAAAGAAGATTACATCGAATAGATCTCCACGAGAGAGGGGGAGAACATTGTATTGAGATCCAAAAAGAGAGAAGAAGCCATCTAGCTACTAGCTATGGACCCCAAGGTCTGAAGTAAACTACTCACACTTCATCGGAGGGGCTATGGTGATGATGTAGAAGCCCTCCGTGGTGGATGCCCCCTCCGGCGGAGCTCCGGAACAGGCCCCAAGATGGGATCTCGTGGATATAGAAGGTTGCAGCGGTGGAATTAGGTTTTTGGCTCCTGTTCTGATCGTTTGGGGATACGTAGGTATATATAGGAGGAAGGAGTACATCGGTGGAGCTCTGAGGGGCCCACGAGGTAGGGGACGCGCCCTCCACCGTCGTGACCTCCTCGCAGACTTCTTGGAGTAGGGTCCAAGTCTCCTAGATCATGTTCGGTTGGAAAATCACGATCCCGAAGGTTTCATTCCGTTTGGACTCCGTTTGATATTCTGCTTTTCAAATATCTTGAAAAAGACAAAACAAGAATTGCGGCTGGGCCTCCGATTAATAGGTTAGTCCCAAAAGTAATATAAAAGTGGAAAATAAAGCCCAATATAGTCCAAAACAGTAGATAAAGTAGCATGGAGCAATCAAAAATTATAGATACGTTGGAGACGTATCAGTGCCATCGTACTCCGACTTGACGGCCCGCCACCCGCCTTCTTCGCCTTCTCCGGCCTCCCTGCGCTGGCCGCCCAAGGAGGCGACCCTGAGAAGTTCAAGGAGCCGGCCCCACCGGGAGAAGGGGCCCGGTGCAGATGCTACTGCTGCCGACACCGCCCTTGGACGGCGGGTCCAGCACCTAGTCGGACCCGTCATCCTCTTGCCTGATACCCTTGTCGTCACTGTCGCTGTCCTCCTCTATCACATCCCTAGTTCTCGTCTGACCTAGGCTAGCTTCCTGGTGAGCATCATGTTTAGATTCAAATGAAATTTGAATTGAGGAATTTTCAAAAGCCTCGAAAAACCTCTAAAAATAATCAACATTTAAATTTCATCAAATGAGTCCAAGAAAATGTTCCTGTTATTCTGTGGCATGAGGTAAAATTCAAACCAATATTGTTGGAGTCACAGAAATAATTTATTTTGGGCCTTTGATTTAAATCAATAACATATTTGGCTTGGAATTATTTTTTCTATATAAGAAATAATGTTCAAATATTTTGTAAGTTTGCATGTGACCTTGGACTAGCTCTCTGAGCTCACACAAAAATTTACAGAAAGTTTTAAAATGATTTAGTTCTCAAACTAAATCAAAACAAAAGAACAGAAATAGAAAAGGAGAAATATTAGAGAGAGAGAGAGAGAACTGACCTGGCCTTACCTACGGCCCAGTAGGCAGCCCACCTGGACAGCCCTCTCTGGCGACCCAGCCCACCACCACAGCTCTTGTTGTCTTCCTCCTCGGCCAGGAGGAGAAGCAGCTGCGTGCGGCGTGCACAGCCACACGTGGCCACCTCCAGCCTCCCTGTGGGCCTCCCTGGAGCCCAGGAGACGCCACGCACCCCCTGGACCCCCTCTCTCTCCCCTGTCTCCCTCGAGCTCATCCCCTCCTCTGCTTCTTCCCTCCTTGATGTTCGTGGGTGCCGAGAACACTAACGAGTACCGCCGCATCCACCGCCTCCCCCTCGCTTCTCCGACTGTGTCCAGAGCTCCACGACAACACAAGGATACCCCACGATGAAGCAGGTGATCCCGGAGGCACCGTAGCGACGCCGTCACCGTCTTCTCCGTCACCGGACACTGGACCTCCCCGTCGTCAATTCTCCTCACTCTGGCCGCCCTCGAGCCCACTGACCCTCCAAAAGGACTCATGGTGAGCCCCCGAGTCATTTCCCCCTACTCACCTGGTTGCTTTAGACTTCTAGGCCATAGCCCCGCCCTAGCCGAGAAGTCCACGCCTTCGGTGATGTCCCCGCCGTCACTGCAGCCACTGAGGCTCAAAACCAAGCATGGCACCATGCTCCTAGCATCTTCAGGAGATCGGTGAGCCTCTTAGCCAGCCCTCCCGTCCTCTGTGGCCTCGCCCCGCTCGAAGCCGTAGCTCCGGACACCGCCGCGAGCTTGCCTCCGGCGAGCTCGGGCCACCCAGCTCCTGGCGCTTGCTCCAGAAGAAGCGCCGCACCACCAGCTCTCCGTAGCCGCAAACCATGCACGAAATGGTGCTCCATAGAGCCATCTCGAGCAACTTCGGTGCACCACCGCCGTGTTTTTGCTCGCCGGCGTTGTTGGCTGGCGTGGCGCCAGATTAGTTAGCACTAATGAACCTGCTAATTAACCTCACCTCTCACTGACATATGGGCCCACGCCCTTAACTAACCACAGATTAACTCCTGTTTAGCTTAAGTTAATCACAGTGGCCCCACGCGTCGACGTTGACCTCGCTGACGTGGCACTTGATCGGCCCCACCCGTCAGTAACCCAAGCCAGCACTATGACACTGACCAGGGGGACCCACTGGTCAGGTTTGACCTGGACCATGCCCTGTTGACTCGCTGATGTCACTGTGACGCAGTGCTGATGCAGTAATGCAATTTTCTAGATTTATTCTTATTCAGGAAATTCTAAAAAATGCCCTAAACTTCTAAAGATCATAGAAATTAATCTGTAACTCCAAATGAAATAAATTATATATGAAAAATGATCAGAAAAATCCAATCTGTCCATCTGTACTGGTTTCATGCATGTTTAAACAACTTAAAATTGCTGTTTAGATCAAAACATGATAATGCACTATTTGAATTCATAGTTTGAATTTAGGGTTGAACCTTTGGTTCAAAATGACCCAAATCCATCTGGTTGTAGTTGCATTAGCCCAACACACTCATTTTGCCATGTCATGATCATGCATCATATATTGCATTGCATTGATTGTGTTTCCCTCTCTGTTGCAGGTATTTGTCCCCTCTCGATAGATGTGGTTTCGACGATGAGTTCGATGACACCGATGAAGAGCTATTACTATCTTCAAAAGTGCCAGGCAAGCAAAACCCCCTTGTCCATTCTGATACAATCCCTCTCTCTCGCTCCTGCTTTCTTTTACTCCATTAGGACAACAACAATTCAACTGTTACAGGCTGCGGTAGTTGAACCCCTTATCCTTTGCATGACCTGTCATTTGCCACAGTATAGATGAAACCCACTAGCATGAGTAGGAGTTGCTTGAGCCCTGATGTGCCTACTCATTCATGCTTGTTTATCATGCCTGCTATGCTTAGAGTTGTGTCAGGTCTGATTCATCGGGGATGAATTGGAACAGTGATGAACATGTCCTACCATGTGTGAGCTAAGTGTGTGAACATGATTTGGTAAAGGTAGTGGTGAGAGGCCATGTAGGAGTACATG
Organism: Aegilops speltoides; assembly: GCA_021437245.1. Classification (NCBI taxonomy): domain Eukaryota; kingdom Viridiplantae; phylum Streptophyta; class Magnoliopsida; order Poales; family Poaceae; genus Aegilops; species Aegilops speltoides. The sequence continues at coordinate 211,923,843 of CM038143.1, read as the reverse complement.
GTGGGTTGTCTCATTGAAGCCGTACTTAGGAACTGAGTTTTGTGTTTGTGATCCATGAACAGCTACTACCACACATTGGGCTCCTTAATTGACTCTCTCGGCTTCTTAACCACCCTTGTCCTCTGTCCAGGAGTTGCAAGTAGTTTCTGGTGTTTGTAGTATGCTGTTGGCCATGCGCAGCGCTGACTCGAGGGGTGGGTTGTGATGTGGTAGGCACGTGGCCGGGTATGATGCGCGTCCGTTTGGTGTCGCGGAACCCTGTGCACATCGTTCAGGGCTGTATGTGGAAACCTCGGCAGGACTTCCTCCGGATGGAACCTGAATAGGCAATAAACCTGGACTAGAGACTTGAGTGTTTAGGTAGGCCGTGGCCGACACCCTCGTTTGGCTTCCGCTTGAAGGTTGCCAAGTACATGTCATGTAAACGACGGTAAGTGGTGAGAGCATGTGTGAAGAAGTACACCCCTGCAGGGTTAACAACATCTATTCGAATAGCCGCGTCCGTGGTAAAGGACCTCTGGGTTGCCTATACAGTTCATAGACAAGTGAAAGTGGATAATCTAAAATGTGCAAGATAAGCGTGAGTGCTATGGATGGCGTTCTCGTAGGAAGACGGGAGCAGATCCATAGTGGTGTATTGATATGTTGAATATGTGGACTCGTGTGCGCCACCTCAAAAGAGTTACTTGCAGTCGTAGTTCAGGATAGTCACCGAGGCACCGAGTCAAAGCTGGCTTGCTGCAGTTAAACCCCACCATCCCCGTTGTTGATAATGATGCATTTGTAGTTAGTTCTGATGTAAGTCTTGCTGGGTACATTTGTACTCACGTTTGCTCAATTTATGTTTTTGCAGAGAGACTTCAGTCTTGCTAGTAGTTCTGCCTAGACTTCGATGTTTAGCTTGTTACCTCAGCTACGATCTTGTGCCCTTGGCAGGATCTGGTAGATAGTCAGACTTCTCAGCCTTTTTCATTTGTAGATGTCTGTACTCAGACATGTTAAGCTTCCGCTTGTGCTTTGACTTGTATGCTCTGAATGTTGGGTCATGAGACCCATGTTTGTAATATCTCGCTCCTCGGAGCCTATCGAATAAAATACTTGAGTTGTAGAGTCATGTTGTGATGCCATGTTGTATTCGCACATATCGAGCATATTGTGTGTATGTTATTGAAATGCTTGGTATGTGTGGGGTCTGACTATCTAGTTGTTTATCCTTGGTAGCCTCTCTTGCCGGGAAATGTCTCCTAGTGCTTCCACTGAGCCTTGGTAGCTTGCTAGTGCTCCGCAACACTTAGGCTGGCTAGCATGTGTCCTTCTTCGTTCCTGTGTCTGTCCCTTTGGGGAAATGTCTTGCGGTGTCTACTAGAGTCCTGTTAGCCTGCTACAGCCCGGTTTACTGGAGTCCTGCTTGCCCAGTTGCTACAGCCCGGATTCACTCGCTGATAACCGACACGTTCGTTGCTGGGTCATGTATGCCTGTCCCTGTAAGTTGGTGCCACTTTGGGTTCACGACTAGCCATGTCAGCCCGGGCTCCTTGTCATATGGATGCTAGCGACACTATCGTATACGTGTGCCAAAAGGCACAAACGGTCCCGATCCTGGTAAGGCGAAACCCGTGGGAATACCGTGCGTGAGCCCGCAAAGTGATATGAGGTGTTACATGCTAGATCGGTGTGGCATTGAGTCGGGGTCCTGACATCCTCGTCACTCTCGCTCGAGGAAGAGTCTCCATCATCAGAGGAGCTCTCCATGCAGCACTTCAGGCGAGTCCCGAAGTCTCCAAAGACCTTGACGGAGAGGAGACTGTTCTCCATTAATTTGAAATAGAGAATGAGCCCCGCCGTCAACCTTTGGATGTGAGCAAAGGTTTTCCATCCGCGACGGAGATACATGACATAAGGAGCTGGGAAATCAACATCGGCCCATGTGCCGCTATTTCCACAGCCACTCATATGCAATCTCAGCGCCTGTGGCGGATCGATCTCCATCTCCAAAGAGAATGGGGGTAGGGAGACGAAGGCGACGACACGCCGGCCCGGCGCAGCCTGATGAAGAACTCACGGGGCTGGTCCCCGACATGGCCCTCAATTGGGGGAGGGACCGCCGGCGGAGGCGAGGCCGATGCACCGCCCCATCCTCCTCTTCACCGAGCGCCAGGGCGGCCTCAGCAGCGCACCCTCCCCTTCCCCTCGCGCCCGGCTCCGTCGCCACGGGCTCTTGGGGAGGAGGGGCGCATTGTCGAGCGGAGACCCTCGCCACCACCGTCGAAGTGTCAGCGCACCCTCTCGCTATGGCGGAAGGGAGGAAGAAGCAAGGATGGGAAGAGGCGAATGGCGAAGGGCTGAGGAGTGCCGTCCCTCCCGCTCCCCTCCTTATAAAGGGGCGGGGTCAGGGCTCATCCCCCCTCTCAGCGAATCCAGCTCATTAAGGTGACAGCGGGCGAGGCCATTGACCGCCCTTCCCGCCCAATTGAAGGTGCGTGGGTATCAACCCACGCGCGCACGTCTTCCCGTATTCCGCGCGCCTGTCACCTGCCCTGCGCCGTGCATGCGGCGTACGTGGCACGAGGGGCGGGCGTAGGGGGACGCATGGAACGGCGGTTCCAAATAAGAAAACGTAAATGAGCAGCGGCCCCGCAGTCTTGAAAAGACACACAAGCCGCCTCTTTACTGTTCACTGCGGGATGACGCAAGCGCTCTTCGGTCACCCCACACGCGATCCCCATGTCGCGCATTCAACACGGGTTGTGGGGAAGCGCAGCGGGCGGAAAAACTACCACAGTAAAAATCGGCCCCTCCTGCCCGCGCACCGTTCTGGGCCTAGCCCAACAACGCGTCGCGCTTATGTGTGGCCCAGGCCCGGGGGCTCCTGTGGGTGTACAGAAGTAGGGGTTCTACTTTGTACCCATTTACCTCTGCACGGGCAGTCAGAGCCATGCCACGGCCACAATAAGCAGGGCAGGCGAGGAAAGCCGAGGCCACAAGGCAATCAAAGGAACACCAAGGCAGAATACACAAGGACCAAGAGGGCAGGGCAGGCTCCCCCGGCAGGACCTTTGCTGGGGCAGCCTTCACAGCCACGACAAGAACCTTGCCGGGACAACTTGCGCAACCCCAACGGAGCGCGCCACCCTCGAGCCCAAGGTTTCCGACAACCACATTGAAACCAAGGCTCGGGAGACACCTCCATGATGGCATGTAGATCTTTGTGAAGACAAGAAGCACATAGAGTTGGATGAGGATTTGAAGACGACGAGCCTCGGCAAAACCCTTGTCGAGGGCGTCCACGAGACCCACCTCCGGCAAGATCCTTGCCGGGGACGACCACGGTGCCGCGGCAAGGCCCTTGTCGGGGCCCCAGCAAGGCCGTTGCCGAGGACATCCACGGAGCCACAACCAGGCTCACACCTGCCAAGGTTTCACTGCCACTCCCATGCAGCTGCCACCCCACCAGCTAGGCAGGCATCTGCGTGTCAACATGAGGCTTCCAGGCCACCTCAGCGCGTGCCTACATGGTGGCATGCAAATCTTCGTGAAGGCCCTACCATCGTGCCACCTCAGCAGCTTGCCAGCCTACATGGCACCATGCGCACCGTTGGCCTGGACCCGTGTCGGAGCAAGGTGGGACAGCGGCGGACGGGACAGGGGCTGGTTTCGTCCCCGATAAAGTGCGAAGGACACCTCAGAGGTGCATTTAATGCGTCTTGTCCCTTAATGGCTAAGCGATAAGCTTAGCCACTGTACACCGATGACACCACTTGTGTGCACTGTGGCGATCCCCTTGACTATAAAAGGAGGCCCAAGTCATTCGGGAGAGGGATTCGGATCCTTGGACAAGTTACACTCATCGTAGCTAGCTCAAGAACTCCAAGAACACTCAAATAGACACAAAAGCATGACTAGCGTATTACGCATCCTCGCGGCCTGAACATGGGTAAATGACCCATGTGCTTGTGTTGATTGCTGATCCTGCTCTTCTCACGACCCCGCGGCCCGCAACCATAGTAGGGATTCTTGTGATCCCATAGGTGCCATTTCCACCGACAGGATCTCTTCCCCCCGATGTCCCCTAGATGCCTCTCTATGGTGGTGGCTAAGTCCTATTTATAGTGGCCTTTGTCCTCTTCCCAAACGTTGGCAGGAAGGGATCCCACAATGGCCAGATTTGAAAGGGGACAAGTAGTACATCCTATCCTAACTAAAGTGGTCTTCGCCTATGAAAAGCCTTTGGTCCTGACGCTGCGGCGGGCTCGGTGATGACCTCCGGCCTGCCGTCCTGGCGGTATTGATCTTGTTGCACCAGAATGGTAACCTTTGGCTGATTCCTCGGGACTTCGCGCCTGTGGCTTGCCTCCCTTGCACCGAAGAGGAAACTGGCGCTTTGAGCCCACTGGCACCCGCCTGGCCTTGGTCGTCAAGGCTTACGTCAGCTGAGCCTCATGAGGTGCACCTTGCATAGAACTCTCTTCCCCTCGGGAGCCAGCCTGAGGAGGCCGATTCCCTTGGCGGTCTTGGTGTCTTCCGCCTCGTGAGGCTTGGCCCCTCGCGAGGGTCTTGAGTCGTTGATGCTAAAGTTGGGCTGTACCAGGCCGTTGATGGAGCCACGTGGTGGGCCGTAGGCAGGCAACTCTGGGTACCCCCATATCCAGAACGCTGAGAATATTCAAAGGGTATGGAGATTACAAGAGTTGATCTACCTTGAGATCGTAATGGCTAAACCCTAGATGTCTAGCCTATGAATATTCCGATGATGGTAATGAGGATAGCTATTATGGGCTAACCCCTCCAGTTTATATACACATGGAGGGGCCTAGGGTTTGTACAAGCACTACAAAAAAATACACTTCCGTGATGATACGTGTTTGTCACAATAGGTCGCATTTTCTGTCATGCATGTACATCCATGACGATTTTATGACAGAATCAAGATAGTCATACCTGTGCTGTCGTAGAAGTGTTCCATGACATTACCAAAATTATCATCACGGAAATGTCCACTTCAATGACGATAAATCGCGCGTCACAGAAGTGCTTTCGTCAAGGGTGACCGACATGTGGCATCCACCGTAACGGAACGCCATTAAGCTATCGGGTCGGATTTTGGATCCGATAACCCGTTAACAGCCACGACCAATGTCGATTTTCAACGTGTAAAATTTTCATTGGCTGACGGATCCACGTGTCATCTCCGCGTTGGCACATGTATCACTCATCCAATGGTCGAGATGGGCCTATGATATGTTGACACGTGGACCGGCCCAAAAGTGGCCCACAAAGTTTAAAAGGGCCAGCCCAACCGAAGGCCCATAAGATTTAGCGGACCATAATGGGCAGGCCCAGCTAAAGGCCCACAAAATTTAGCGGACCATAATGGGCCGGCCCAGCTAAAGGCTCACACGATTTTGAAGACCATAATGGGCCGGCCCAGCTAAAGGCCCGCAATATTTTGCGGACCACAATGGGCCGGCCCAGCTAAAGGCCCACAAGATTCTGCAGACCATAATGGGCCGGCCCAGCTAAAGTCCCAACATTCTCTGTCAAATCGATCCGTCAACGGCCTGGTCTAAACTTGTCATCAATGCGGCCCATGGTCACTTCTGGCCCGTTAACAGTTCGCTAAGTAATTGGGCCGAATTACGGCCTGGTGTATTTCTGGCCTGATAAAGGTCAGGCTTCATTTGGTCCATTTACAGGCCATCAAAACTTTCGGCCCATAAACGACTGTGAAGGATTTGGGTCATATTCGGCCATGTCTGTCATTCGGCCTGTTAGAGGCTCACTATAGATTTGGGCCACTTTCGGCCTGTTGTCATTTTCGGCCTGTTAATGCCGGACGTAAACCATGGGCCATATGTGGCCCAACGTCATATCGGGCCCATTAACGGCCCATATAAAAATGACGATAATCTAGCCCGACTGAAGTTATGGCCTGTTAAAGGCCCGTGTATTAGGTCGGTGCATTTACGACCCATCCGAATTTTGGCCTGTCAAATATCCGCATTGTAAATGGGCAACCATTTCGGCCTGCTAAGTCCAATGGGTTATTTGGCACAATCAGGGCCCAATCTCACTTTCGGTCTATTAAAGGCCCATGTTTTTTATGGGCTCGAGATATTTACACCTGTAAACGGCCTATTTTTACTGAGGGCCCAAATTATGTTTAGGCCTGTTAAAGGCCCACTATGCCCACATGCCTACCAGAAAAATATGAAAGCCTATGCTGATTTAAGCCTAGATATTTTTAGTGGGCTACATGCCAATTTTGGCCCATAATCGTTCTTAGCCCAATTGGAATGGTCCCGACGAATGTTGGCATGTTGGGCTCCTACAAAGCTTTCGGTCGAATACATTACTAAGATAAACCTACACTATACAAAAATAGCATCGTAATTACTGTAGCCTGTGGCAGCATCATAAATACTGTATCACAACAAAATAAATTCCAACCATACAACAAAAGGCCTGTTGGCATAAAGTTTATAGTCCTTCCAGATAAAAGCACCATCAGATGTATAGAAGCACAGATCATTTGACCCGAGTGCTAATGTTTGTTGTAGAATCGATGGAGCAAAGACGATCTCCACCTTTTTTCCGCCATTGCTCTTGAACAACGAAGCGAATGTCTGATAGTCTGGTTTCAAAACCATTCATATCTTGACGACATTTCTCAACCACTATTCTTGTTTCCGAAACAACGTCCATTAGAGATTGGACTTGTGTCTGGAGCACAGATATATCACTCTATCTAGCAGGAAGATTTTGTTCAGTAGGCGATTTGGACGAGGTTACCTTGACAACCAACCCAGAATTACATAGGAAGGTGCTTTTTGCACTATTAGTGGAGAGATACTGACGCACTGCAGCAAGAGGTGACATCATACCTGTAGTAGCCTCATCACCTTCAGGTGGTTCCGGCTGTTCAATCATTTGTTCCATAGCTTCCTGAAAGTTTAAACTTGTAGATTAATGTACCAAATAAGTTACTAATGAGATAAAAACAAACAAAGTAGGTTAAACGTTTATACATAACTTATTTTGGTGAACTACTGTAATACATTAGCATGTATTGTAGTGCCAACTACATAATAAAATTACTTTTGGAACATATGTCCATGTAGCATGCCTACTGTATTGTCTAGTTCCTCACATTCGTTGACATCTAAGGATAAAGAGACATGGTTTAAAGTAGGATGAACATAGTATGACATCATTCATATCATGGGCAAACAGATATAAAACAAACAGGCTATTTTATCATTGTGTGCGCACGTGAACATAAGAACTAGATTACATATCAAGACCAAAAGAATATCCTTCATCTCTTTTAAACCATGTCAGGTGAAATGATACGTTAAGACAACTGTGTATAAAAGTGAACAGAGTAACTGACATTGGCTGCAAACCAAGTAGTTAAATGAACACATCACAGTACCAATCAGTTCAAGGCAGGAGGAGTAAGGACTTGCAATAGCGGCTTGAACTGGTGTGCTCATGCCCTTCATCTTGCTGGTGCGGCAATCCTTGAAGATTTGCACTGCATTCGGTTCAGGTTCTTTTTGCTCCGCACGGGCTTTCCTCTCTATTTGGAACAAGTCAATATAGATACGATAATATGGCACAAAAAAAAAGGAAGTAGCAGCTATTTACAAGAGCCTCGCAGTGTGCAATATAGCTACGAGATCCTGTTGTCTGTTGGAATTTCACTTTAGAATTGTTGGTTTTGTTCTTCAAACGGTTAGCCTAGAAGAAGATACACTTGTAAGGCACATACATAAATACAAGTTCAATATGTGGTCTGATCAAATACATATAGCCTACCTGATACTTTGGATTAGACCAGTGTTTAACGAGGGCTGTCCAGTCTTCATCTGTAATATATTCCACTGGAGATGCTTGGGCGATTTCATTGTTAGCCTTGCCTTCAAAGTGAGATTTTCTTAGGTGGTACCGATACTGTCACAGAGCAGACCGAAAAACATGAGTGCATGCTTGTTTAGTTGCATCATCTTTCGGATCCAACTTGAACCTCATTTGTTAAAAAAGAATGTGAGTCTTATTAGGAGGAAGATAGAAAGTATGGGACAGATCAAGACAATATTACTAATTGCGATGAATAACATTACTTACGGATAAATGGTCAAGGAAGGTGTTAAACTGGGTATTGTCTTTCTCATTCCTGTACTGGATCCATGTTGGGAGGATACGTGCATGACACCTAACGGCAACGGCTGCCTCTGATACTAACTTGGCTATCTCTGTAGCATCACGTGGACTTTTTAAACCTGCCTCAAAATGGATCTCCATTCTTCCTCCTTTAGATTTTGTTAATCTGTCAGGCATTATCCCTGATGTCTGTTTCCGCTTGCGCCGTGGTGCTAGTTCAACAACGAATATGGAAAGTGTTAGTGTACATCAAACTGTGAGAGTACATATAAAGGAGCATGCAACTGCAACTTGACTCGGTCAGGTACCGTCTTTGTGTTGATGCTCATGAGGTTCATCTGATCTTGCCAAGTCCTGTTGTGTCAGCAGTGCTTCAAAAGTTGTGTTAGGTGTGAAGGCAGCTTGGGAACTGGCCAGTTCCGGAGCAAATGAACGAGTAACTGGTTGAGATGCTGGTATAGTTGAAGCGGATGCTGCAGCTGGTGGAGCAGGTAATACTGTGTTTGTAGATTTAGCAGGTGGACTTGGACCATCTACTGCACTATAAGTACCAGCAGAATCTCAACGGCAGAACCTTTTCCGTTTCACCCGACGAGTAACAGCACTCCCTACTATATTATTTCCCTTGCTCTTTTTGAATTTGCCATTTCAAGCTGTACCCACAACACAAAAGAATAAAATCACTCTTCAGAATTCATTGATGCATGATACAGACAAGCAATACTTTGATGTAAGACAACCGTATGAGGATGGAATATGTAAGAAAAACAGGACGGCATGACATATTCACAGCTACGATGTGCAAACTAAGCAGAAGGTTTTTCAAGAAAATAGAAGTAATGCAAGCTAGTCACCATATGAAAGATGCAACCAATATTACTCTGCCAAGTTAAAAGTGTCTTGTTATAAGTGGCAATTCGAAAAATTAGAAGCAGTACAACATAGAAATCAATGCAAGATGCAACCACTATCAAACTGCCATGTTAAAAGCGTCCAATCATGAGTTACTGATGCGGGATACACAACATCAGTACTTTGATGTAAGAACATGGTATGATAGATAGATGCAATGTATTCTAGACACAGAAAGCCATGTCATATGCACATGTATAACGTATAAACTCAGCAGGTGCAATTTAATCAAAATAGAAGAAATACAGGCTAGACAACATATGCAACATGAAACCAATTATCACATCACAACTTAGAGCAAGCACTGCGATGGTGGAGTACGGAGATGAACTCATCATGTAGACTTGGGACTTCAACTTCATTAGCAGTAGTAGTGGCAAATCTAGAGAGTCTCTGTTTGCGTCGGTGCGGAGTACCCCCAACATCCCCTAACTTACGCTTTTCCTTCCTATTTTCTGATATTGCCTTATGAAGTCAAAACCACAAGAAGATGAATAAAATTAGCTCTGCATAACTGGTTGATGCATGATACAGACGAACACTACTTTGATGTAAGGCAAGTGCATGATAGGAGGATGGAATATATACAAAAAAAGACAGCGTTTCATATTCACACGTACGATAGGAGGATGGAATATGTATGAAAAAACATTAAGCCGAAGGCATTTCAACAAAAATAGAAGAAATGAAAGCTAGTCACCATATGAACATGCAACCAATATCACTCTATCAGGTAAAAAGTGTCTCGTTGTAAGTGCCATTTCAAGAAATTAGAAGCAGTACAAGCTAGAAGACAATGCAAGATGCAACCTACATCACAGTCCCAAGTTAAATGTGTCTTATGGGTAAGTGATCGTTGCAAGTATAAATTGTAAGCTACGCAGATGCAATTCTACATAATCAGAAGCAAGACAAACTAGACATCATACGGAAAACGCAACCACGTATAACAGTTCCAAGTAAGAGCAAGCACCTGTGATGGTGGAGTAGGGGAGATGTGCTCATCATGTACACGTATGTTCTATAAACAGGAACACTTGTCATATTCACAGGCATTATGTGTAAAGTAAGCAGATGCAATTCAAGTTAGAAGCAATACAAGCTAGACATCATACGCAACATGCAACCACATATAATAGTGTCAAGTTAGAGCAAGCACCTGTGATGGTGGAGTAGGGGAGATGTGCTCATCATCTACACAGCTACGTTGACTGTCTAGCCTTGTGTTGTCTTGCGGATCTTGTTGGGAGGATGGCGGAGTAGAACCTGTAGAGAACCTCCGTTTCAGTTGCTCGGAAGGACCACCATCATCCAATGCCTTGCCAATTTCCTTAAGCTTTATTGATTTTGCATTGTGAGGTCATACCGACAAGAAAAAGGAATATCATTCGCTCTTCAGAACTCATTCATGCATGATACGGACGAACACTACTCTGATGAAAGGCAAAGTCATGATACGAGGATGGAATATGTACAAAAAATGGACGGCTTGACATATTCACACCTATGATGTGGTAACTAAGCGGAAGGCACTTCAAAAAATTAGAAACACTTCAAGACACCATATGGAAGGTGCAATCAATATCACTCTGCCAAGTTAAAACTGTCTCGTCATAGGTGGCGTTCATCAAACTAGAAGCAATACATGCTAGAAATCATATTCAAGACGCAAACCAATATCACACTACCAACTTAAAGGTGTCCCATCATAAGTGACTGATCCAGGATACACAAGAAGAGTAGTTTCATGTAAGAACATGGTGTGATAGACAGATATAGTATGTACCAAAAACAGGAAAGCGTGTCATATTCACATGTATCATGTGTAAGCTAAGCATATGCAGTTTACACTAATTAGGAGAAATACGAGCTAGACACCATATGCAACATGCAACCAGATATCACACTGCCAAGTTAGAGCAAGCACCTTGGATGGTGGAGTAGGGGAGCGGAGACTTGGACCTTGTAATGCACTATCAGTACAAGGAGAATTGGTATAGATGCTCCGTTTACATTGCTGCAAAGGACCACCATCATCGCCTTCCTTACTCTTTTCCTTCCTCTTTCTTGATTTTGCCTTGTCAAGTCAAACCCACAAGAAAAAGGAATAAAATTTGCTCTTCAGAACTTATTGATGCATGATACTGACGAACACTACTTTCATGTAAGGCAGCCGCATGATAGGAGGATGGAATATGTATGAAAAACAGGACAGTGTGACATATTGACATGCATGATGTATAAAGTGTAAAGTAAGCACAAGGTGCTTGAACTTGTTAGAATCGATGCAAGGTACAAACCATATGAAAGATGAAACCAATATCACTCTGCCAAATTAAAAGAGTGCCCTAACAAGTGTATTTGACCAAATTAGAAGTTATACATGGCAACAGGCTAGAAACAAAATGCAATATGCAACGAATAAAGGTGACTCATCGTAAGTGATTGATGCAGGATACAGAAGAGAGGTAGTTTCATGTAAGAACAAGGTTACACATAGATGTAGTGTGTACCAAAAATAAGAAGGCATGTCATATTCATAGGTATAGTGTATAAACTAAGCAGATGCAATTTATCCTAATTAGAAACATTACAAGCTCGACACCATATGCAACATGCAACCACATATCACACTGCGAAGTTGGAGCAAGCACTTGTGATGGTGGTGTAGGGGAAGTGCGGTCTTCAGGTACAAAGCAACGTTCAATATCTTCATTTAGGCTTGCTGTTTCTTGCGAATCATGTGGAGAGGATGAAATTGCATTCTTTATAAGAGTATTGTGTCATATTAACCCACGCGCGTGACTGTCTCATCATAAGCAATAGACGCAGGATACACAAGAACAGTAGTTTGATGTAAGAACATGGTGTGATAGGTAGATGTAGTATGTACCAAAAACAGGAAGGCGTGTCATATTCACATGTATAATGTGTAAGCTAAGGAGATGCAATTTAACAAATTAGGAGCATTGATGAGGGATACACAAGAAAAGTAGTTTGATGTAAGAACATGGTGAATAGAAAGACGTAGTATGTACCAAAAACAGGAAGGCATGTCATATTCACAGGTATAATGTGTTAACTAAGCAAATGCAATTTACCCTAATTAGAAGCATTACAAGGTAGACACCATATGCAACATGCAACCACATATCACACTGCTAAGTAAGAGCAAGCACATGCGATGGTGGTGTGGGGGAATTGCGGTGATCAACTAGAGAGCTACATTGACTATCTTCATTTAGCCTTGCTGTTTCTTGAGAATCATGTGGGGAGGATGACACTGCACTCTTTAAACTAGTAGGGCGTCTCACAGTAACCCACTCGGGTGACTGTCTCATCATAAGTGATAGACGAGGAATACAAAAGAGCATTAGTTTGATGTACGAACATGGTTAATAGACATATGTAGTATGTATAAAAAACAGGAAGGCATGTCATTATCAAAGGTATAATGTGTAAAGTAAGCAGATGCAATTTAACCAAATTGGAAGCAATACAAGTTAGACACCATATGCAACATGCAACCACATTTGATAGTGCAAAGTTAAAGCAAGCACCTGGGATGGATGTGCGTGGCAGTTAAGATCATCAACTGCAGAGCTACGTTTACTGTCTCGAACTGCTGACACTGCACCCATTAGAGCACTGAAACGCTTAGTGCTTATCTTCGAATTACACTGGAGCAACTTCTGTCTTTTATTTTCTGCATTCATCAACACTGCATCAGAGTCTGAAATACCCATGCATAAAAAAACAATAGTGTGAGTATGGGTGAAGTGTGTGCACAATTAGTACAGTGTCAAGGTAGCAGATAGCAGGTCGGTGAGAAATAAATGACGGAAGACATATGATAGCTCTACAACATGCATGGCACACTAAATTACTACATGATTCTATGAAAATAACGGTCGACTGAAAGCAAATAGGTCAGTCCATTTTTTCTGCACCGTACGATGTACAAAGAACGGGCAGATCGCCTTCATCTACCTCCAGCCAGTCAGTGTTGACGATATTCCTCGAAACGCCTGCGACCACCGGCCCAGTATTCCTCCCCTGCCTGCGCCCTCCCCTCGACCTCACCACACTACCGTGCTTGGCACCGCCCCCTGGCCATCCATTCAAGCCCCGCCGACCTCCAGATCGGGCGCAAGTAGCTCCTGCGCCCCACACCCCTATGATAGACACCGATGCGCCGCTTCCCCGGGGAACAGGCGGACTAGGTGCTCCGCACGCCTAAGCGGGTGCTACTTCTTTTAATTGCGGTTCGACTGACCCTGCATTGATATCCAGGCGGGCTACTGACCTCTAGAAAAGGTGATATAGTAAAAGGGAGGAAACCTTGTGCATTTAGTATCACGAAGAAGATGAAGTAAGAAGTGCTCAACTAGTTTTTTCGTGGCATGAATACGATGTGAGCGGAGACGTAAGATTTGCACGAATAAGGGAAGAGGCGTCCCTCTTTCTGCTGGCAGTGCTGTGTCCTCCTTCTATTTTTCCGACGATCTTCTTGTTGTTCGCCGGAAACGAGAAGTTGTGGAGGACGGTGCAGCCTTGGACGAACCGATGGCCAAGTTTTTGAGTGTGGTGCGGTGGCCATCTGTCGGCGGCGGGGAAGCAGATCCGAGGCGGCGAATGACGGCGTAGCGGGAACAGCTCCGGTGCGGTGGACGGTTGCGACAGTGGAGCCGCAGCAGTGAGGCGCAGGACGGCGTGGTCGGAGTGGTTCTGGTACGGCGAACATCGGCGTCGGAGTTGTGGAGGCAGCTCTGCCTCGGCTTCAGCTGCTAAGTCCTTGAGGGTGTTGCGTTGCAATTGCGTTGGACGACAACGTCGGGGTACCGGCTCCGGCGTGATGAAGGAGGGCGGTGGTGGATTGGCCGCTATGGGGTGGAGGACGGAGGAGGCTGGGGTTTCGCGGCTGGTGGAGAGGGCGTTGTCGCACCCATGGAGTATGAATGGGGAAATGGAGGGAGGCATGGAACTGTTTCAGTTTGAGACGCGCTTGTTTGAAATTTTGGGAAAGTTACAAACTTTTCCCCCATCTAAAGTTACGAACATATTGCGGGTTGGGGGTAGGACAGTCATGTCAGGTGTCCCAAATGTGGGTGGAATAGATTTCAGGCGAGCGCATGGGTGTTTAGGCGTCCACGGCGTATGAATGCTTCTCGGAGGCGGTTGAGACTGGCGTCTTGGTGAAGTTACAAACCTACCCCGGTTTAGACCTTCGGACATCGGGTCGATAGGCTACACGGGTCAGAGTCAGGACGGTAATTTCCTACCACCAAAACATTAGTCTCGCGCGGTTTCGGGTGACCAGAGGCCTATTTGGCGCTTCGTTCAATATTTGGCAGCAGAAGCATTAACGTTTTCGGTTCTCTTGAATTGAACTTTCAGGATTTGTCAAACTTCACAAATCTTTACTCTTGAAAATCCTGAAGCCATGATTATTTTGGAATGGAGGGGGTACATTTGAATATACATTGTACAGTATATATTAAAAATATGCAACTTACCTCGCTTCATGCATGGTTCCGATATAATCTCCTTGGTTGCAAAAAAGTTAGATATGCGTATGAATATATATAGCATGTTGAAACTCACAACAAAGATTGATGCCCCCTTTTACATCTGATTTACAAATGCCATTATCTCGGGTTCAAATAGATGAATGCACTTCCTATGAATTCGAATCTTCGAAACCCCCTTTATGTTGAATTCGACATGTATTTTATTTTGTAGCTAGTAATTTGGAATGTATCCATGCGAGTGACAAATGTATAAAGTGCTTCACACTAACAACATGGAGTGCACTAATTAATGTTTATATATGAATTGCAAAAGCATCCATTGCCTGTATTTCAAACCGCTCTCACTCTATGGATCGATAATATGAAATAAACACATGCACATGCTAGAATTCAATAGAGTATGGGTGTCTGATAGACCGATTTTCATCCATACGCAATTTTGCAAAATTCATGATCTCATCCAAAAATAATAATGCCATTTATATTTTAATTTAATGCGTAGAACCTCCTAGTAAACGTAGATGCACTATGCCTCGCCCCGTTCTCACAAACGCGTTATATATCTCTCTATCTAACGCATAAGTGCACACACTTTATATGCATTGGCATTTCTCTTTCACACATGCTCACAATCTCTCTCAGGGTGTCGGGGTGTCTCACGCACATGCTCTCTCTGTTTCTCTCTCTCTCTCTCTCTCTCTCTCTTTCTGACTACTATGTACCACTCTTTTCACTAATCTCAGTTGGAAAACACTATTTTTC
Organism: Aegilops speltoides; assembly: GCA_021437245.1. Lineage (NCBI taxonomy): Eukaryota > Viridiplantae > Streptophyta > Magnoliopsida > Poales > Poaceae > Aegilops > Aegilops speltoides. Next base: position 211,908,475 of record CM038143.1, on the reverse strand, counting down.
TCACATGCATATATACACATGCACGGTCTCTACTAGCCCTCTATACGCACATATATGTGCCTATGTGTCTCCCGCACGCACATTATCTTTAGGCCTCTTTCGCACAGATTGCCCCCCCCCTGACACACCTCTCTCTTAGTAGTTGGCAGAGATGATTTCATCATATCATTCGGTAGGATATCCCTGGTTGTTAGGCTGGATGGTAATACGAGGCAAAGTTTTACCCTAGTTCGGATCGGACCCTTGCAGTTGAAGAAAGAGCCTACTCCTAATACTGTATATTAGTGATAGGGGTGTGTACAAAGTACACGTGAATACCAGGCATTGTGCGTGTATGTATACTATCGACGAACTAGCCCGCTTGTATAACATACTAAGGGCCTAGGGTTACAAATCATATATAGTAGGCTTATCACCAGTGGGGATAGAGTCCCCCGCGACTCTGGTAGCTTCGTGTTGTACACCGAGTCCTCCACATGGGTCTTCGTATAACACGTCTCGGTCCAACCTATATGTGGCGCAGGATGGAACCGACCCATGAGTCTTCATGTTGACCCACCACAACTAGAAATGATGTGCCCACCACACCACACACGCAATCGGCCACTAAGAAAATAAGCATATATAATAGTACAACGGTATCTAGCTCACGATCGTCTCCATATTTTGTTGATGACATCGACGGACTTTGCATTTCATGCGTGCTCAGATTTTGTTGATTTACACTTACGGTCATTGTATTTGAAGCGAAAGCACGATATGGTCACTGGACTTCAGAATAAGCTCATCACGGTCACCACATACATTTTGTCGTGCTAACCAACATGTGGTTGGATGGTTAAAGGTCAGTGGTTTCTCGAGCCCACCAAGGTTAAAGTCTCGGTGCTTGCATTTATCTTGTATTAATTTCAGTATTTTCCGGCGATGTACGTTCAGTGGGAGGAGACGTTCCACTCGACTACGAGGCACCTATGGTGACATCGTAAAATCTACATGCGTGTATCATGTGTGTGCGCTTATAGCGGTGAGTGCTTGCACGTATATATGAGCCCTTGCGTCTGTACCGTGTTAAACAAATACATGTCATGATTATACGGTCACTAGCTCACCCGTACAACTCCGTATTTTGTTGATGACACAATCAATTGACTAGTCAAGCGGCGTAACTAATGTTGCACCATCGGGGCGCGAAACCGTGGGGCCCACCTGTCAGCCCGTATATGAAAGAAAGAAATGGTAGTTTGAGTCTGTACTGTGTTAATAAAATAGGAGTACATTTTAGGGTGATCACATACGTTCACTGGCTCACCATACAGCTCCATAATTTGTTGATAACACGATCTATTGACTAGTCAAACGGTCCACATTCAGCAGTGCACATTACCATAGGGCCCACCCGTTAGCGCGTATATGAAGGACAGAAATGGCAATAAACTAGTGGTCGATGGGTATTCGAAGTCGTGAGACCTCTGGTTGGCAGTCGCCGGTGGTTGGGTGGGGACATTCATTGGGCGGTGGGGTGGGTATCCCCAGAGAAAAAGCTCGACATGCGGGGGGTGGGGGGGCTAGAGGGATGGCCGGTGTAGCGGCGGACTGGCGGTGGGGAGTGGTTTCGGGGAGGGCGGGCTGGCCATGGGCGGGCAGTTCGGCCGGTGGTGGCTGGCGGCTCAGGGGGGGGGGTGGAGTTTGATGATAAACTGGAGGCCCTTGATTTCGTATCCAACGGCTGGAAAATCTAATGACCAGAGATGAAGAAGTCAGTTGACTGACGTGTAGCCTCACCCCGCACGTACACATGCACGCACGCAAGACATGCACGCATGTAGGCGTGCAACACTGACATGTACACATAACGTACACATGCACGCATGCTGGCGTGCAACACTGACACGTACACATGCACTCACGAACACACGCACGTACGCACCCATGCATGGAACACTAAAATGCACCCTTGCACGCACGCAACACTCGCACGCCTGCATGCACACAACACATGACGCTAGACACACGCTCAACCTATACGTGCATGCATTATTACGGGTATTAATCAATCTTATCTTTGATAAGCAGAACATTGATGTTTGCAGCGGTCTTTATGAATCACAACGTATCGAACGGGCTATCAACATAGTAGGCTTAACTACATGAAAAAGATGACGTCACACTCAATGAACAATCATTGGTTTATGAAATGCCCGCTTCTGACCGTCCTGGCCCACCAAAGGTTCCTCTGCTGTGCGCTGCCTGCGTTGGGTCACTGACATGCAGGCCATGCACCCAAAGAGCCCACACATCAGTGGAAGAATGGCGCGGTGTCCTAGGTTAGAGTCGAGGGCGCCACTTGCGGCACGCCCGGCTGAACACGCCTCTGTGCCACATTCAAACGCCTCCATGAAACCCGCCAATGCGGAAGCCGAGAAACCCACTCTGGACACACGTCCGTTCATGACAGGGCCGGCGTTAAACGCAACGCCAGCCGACCTCCTCCCATCCGCCGTCTATTTAATTTCCTATTTAAACGAGGCCAAACGCCGGCCAAGAATCGCACACCTCCGCCGCTCCCCTATCTCCTCCACCATTTTGTCCACTCTTACAATGGCTTACGAAGAGTAGTTATTCCGCATCCAAGCCGGCTGGGTAGCCCGCCGGATACGAGCTATGCAGCTTGCTGATCCACCTCCCTCCCCTCGCCCAACGGAGCCAGTTGCCGCCCCAAGCCGGCGCGTGGTTCAGCAACTCGCCGCTCCAGGCCAGCTCGACGAGGAGCGGCGCACGGGCGTCGTTGATGCCGTCCACGCCGCTGCCTCGTACCGCGTCTACCGTTTCTGTGGCCGAGACTCCCATGCCGGCGGCCGCGCCATGCAAGCAATGACAGAAGCCGGGTGCACGGAGAGCGACGAGTCGGTGGCTAGCGCCTCCGTGTCCTTCGTAATCATCGAGGAGAAGTAGAACACGGGAGGCCGCCGCCGCTTGGGTCCCATGAAGGCCACCGCGGAGGCGACGCCGGCGTACACAACAGGTGTCTTGCCGGATCCTTTTGTTGCGAGGACCTTCGTCGACCCCGCATGGGCTCCATGGAAGAGGGGAATGTTAGGATGAACTCGAGCCGGTGCCGGCCAAGGCGAAGTAGTGGCCGGTGATGAACTCGAACCGGTGCCGGCCACCATTATCTTCGGCACCAGCCAATGATACCAGTTGGGCAATGGGGAAGCGATCCATCCTTTGTGCTGAAGTATATACCTCCGGGGCTCCCGGCAGTCCGGTGATCGTGCTGCCGGACATGAGGAACACAAATAGATTGGCAGGCGACCATTTAGGCCAGGTATTATATACCTGTGGTGTCCAGAACTAGCACCGCATAGTTCATTTGAATGTAATGAAATCCGTCATGTTTGTGTGAAAATCTAGTATTTTATATGATTTCCGTCGTTGTTTATATGAAATATCAGTTTGTCTACGTGTTTGCATGAATTTCGTCCGGTTGGTTGAGTTGCTATCATATTGTGTGCGGCTACGGTTGGATGGCATAATTTGCGGGTCGCCAGTCGGTCTGCGGGCGGCTCGGGCGGCGTTGTGGGACAAAAAAACACAGCTCGTGCGAGCTCGTCTCCAACGTGCGCGCTGGAGGATGCATGACAGCATGAGCACCCGAGCCACTCCTCGTTCATCGGTGGCAAAGGCACCAGTGGACAAAAGGGTCGCCAATATTTTGGCTACCCCGGGCAAGATCCAAACAGCCCCTCCCAACAGATCCAAATCCCTCGTTCGCCTTGGAATTTTGCCATGTGTTGTTTTCATGGACTAGCAAGATGCCCGTGCATTGCACGGAACATCAACGATGCATTTTTTCACAAACTCCCACATGCATGCAAGGGATAATTAATGTCCTCCTTTGCTAGTACCATGAGGCAAACACCATTAATATTGCATCGATTAGTGTTAGTGGCCTTGTATATCTGCAAATTGTAATTTTGATAGTGGCCCCTTGTATATAAAAATGGAGGGAGAATGTGGGGACCCCGACTCATAAGTCGTGATGACCGATTGCACGTGTATAGTGATCCCAGAGATCAATGCTCACTGAACACACAGCAGCTGAATAACAAGAGTTTTACATCCATACATACCGTCTTACACAAGTAGGACCATTATGGTCAAGTCTTGAGTATAACATTGCAGCGGAAATCTTTGTCGATAACTTGGACCCATGCCATCTGCCTTAACCCTATAGGCATTCTGACTGGGAAGCGTCCTAGCTCGCATGTTCGTCACCAAAGTATTCCTCATCATATCCTCTTCTTTCATGCCTGGACAATAAAATAACCAGTGGCAAGCCAATGAGTACTTTGAATGTACTCGCAAGCAACCCATGTTTTGGTTCAAGATGTAACAATGCATGGTATAGGTAAATTTTTGTAGAAAGCTAGTTTTGAGTGCAATGACATGTTCAACAACTTGTAAGGCATGCATCAAGAGAGTTCAAGTAACCATGAGGACAGGTTACAGATATCAACATAAATAGAGTGGGCACCAACCCATCTCAATCACGTCAAGTCCTTTGACTTGACCCAAGTAGTCACACACGCTGGTTTGTAAACTCTGGACATAGTTTAAGCAGCACCGCTCAACCGTCCTTGACCGTGGACACGGCTATTCGAATAGTTTTACACTCTGCAGAGGTTTCACACTGTACCCACAAGATCCGGGGAACTTCCGTGTTATCCACGACCCGCGATACCTCAAGTACCCGGGGTAAGAACCCAATCACTACCTTTCCCTAGACGACACTAACATGGAGTCCACTCGATTGGTAGTAACCCCCGTGCCCAACATTATCACATAACGTTTTCGCGGAGCCACGCTCCATAATCATCTCACATCACAAGCACGGGGTACCAACGGTGTGTCCGGTGCCCCATAAAAATGTTCTTGGCCGCCCTACCTGGCGCGACCCCATCCCGAGAGAGCGCACCAACAACTCTCCCGTCACTAGTAATGCGGGCTCCAAGCTAGTATCGGTCAAGGTAATCAATAATGCCCTTTCCCATATAAGGGTAGAGTGGTTGCGCATGTAAGGTTGGGACAGTCATCAAATCTTAAATCTAATCCATTTTCGAAAACAACACACACACTTTCCTCGGTACACCACTTCGTCATCAAGTGGTTACCCATCTCATCATCTCCCTCGGGCATAAGTGGCACCCGATGGGGTTTTCGAAAAGTTCTTTGACAATACTTTGCCTCCTTCATCATGCATATACCCGTCCCTTTTTGCATAGCATCTACTTTAGCATCCTATCTACTCCCACCGGCATAACCCTCATAAGAAGGTAGGGTTATGCACAATGCAAGTATCAACGAGGAAATACGGTGGCAAACCAACAAAGTGGATACCACCTCGTCATGATTCCGATGCAACAACAATATGGTGCTATATGACATGCATAAAAAGGGTTTCATAGACATGGTCAAGGGCTGCTTGCCTGTTTTAACAAAGTCTTCGTGGTCTTCAAATATCTCTGGTCCAACTTCGAGCATTTCGTCTACTTCGTCAACTATCGTCGAAAGCAACCATAATAAGCAACACAACAAGGCAGGAAATAAAAGTGCTCTAAAAATATGAGTTGGACTTTTCTAGGATACCTTTGGTCATATGAGGAATGACCAAGGTGATTTCATTGGAAGTGGATCAATGGATATTCCTAAACATTTCAATATGATGGAATCAATGGATTTGATGGATCCACAAGTTGTACACAGAATGCCATTTTATAAAAATGAGTAAAAGTACCCATTAATTCACGCATGATTTTAGAAACATTTAGGAATTGGTTTCACTGGATTTGGAGTTGAAGTGAATATAATATGGATTTTTGAAGTGGACTTATGTGGATAAATGACCTTTTTAAAAGGTTAAGTGAAAACCAAGGACAAAAAAATGTCCACTGTGGCCTATTAAATATGGCCAGATTTATGGAGTCTCTGTAAATTTGAATCATCAAATTTGGAGTGAAAATGAATTTATTATGGATTTTAGGAGTTCAAAATAAAAGAAAAAGGAAAGGCTTAGGCTTATACCTAAAACACGCATCGGGCGAGGGATAGCCACTGGGCCGGCCCAGTGGCTCAGCTGCGCGCGGGAAGGGCCACGCCGATGGCGTACTACGGGAGTACGCTTCCCTGCAGGGAAGACGGTTTCGAGGGGATCCCGCCTCCACTTAACCCGAGCGGGCCCTGCTGGACACGTCGGCAGAGACTAACCGGTGGGGTCACCGGTCCACCGGGCCGGCCTCCTTCTTCCTCGCGCGGCCTCCTGTGCCGCAGGAACAGAGGGGGCAAGGCCAAGCTCGTCCCCGGCGACCAAGGGCGCTGCTGCGGGTGCCCGGCGCACCATCGAGCTCGGGGGACTGCGCCGCGCCCGCTCCCCCTTGTCAGCACGTCCATCGGAGGACGACGGTGAGTGGGGCCACGGCCATGGCGGACGGTGCTCGGGCGAGATTCGGGCAGGGCAGGGCAAGCACGGGGAGGAGGGCCTGGTGCGCGGGGGAGGCTCCTTGGTGTCGTGGGTGTCCTCTGGAGCGTTCAGTGGGAGCGGGGAAGCAGTGAAGGCTCGGGTTGGTTCGGGGGCATAGCGGCGGCAACCCAGCCATGGAGGGGGCGGGAGACCACGAGGGGGAGAGAGGGAGTGTCCTAGACGTTGCTGGGGGAGAGGGGGTTCGAACCGAGGCGAGAAAGAGGGTCGGGGTGGCTTAAAATGGGCGAGGCCGCGGTGCACCGTGGACGAGTGTGCCGGCGAGGTCGTTGCCGTTGCTAGGGGTCACGACGGCTCGTGGGCGCGTGTCCGGGGCGTTTGTTGAGATGGTCTACAGCCAAGGGAAGGGAGAGAAGGATCGGGGAAGTGCCAGAGGCTTCACGCGTGTGAGCTCGCCCATTGGAGCTCTCGGGCGGTCGGGGCGTGTGTGGAGGAGGCAGCAGGAGGAAGAAAGAGAAGGGGGATAGGGGCGTGGCGTGTTGCGGACGTCAAGGAGCATCGACTGGCGCGAGGGGGAGGCTCGAGGTGGTCGGGGGACGCGGCGTCAACGGTTGGGAGCACGCTGACGTGCTCCAGAGCGCGCAAATGGCCGGCATCCGCGGCTTTTCCGCGCGTCCTCATGCGCCCACTTGTGTCTAGTGGCTGCAGGGGGGAGTAAAAAATGTGACAATGGCATTGGATGCCCTAGGGATCCACTGGAGTGAGGAGGGAGGTTGAGAGAGAGAGAAATGGTGCTGTCCAGAGAGGGAAAAAGAGCTTTTCACCCCCATAATCATGGCTCCTCAGGCAGCGAAAGATGCAGGGGTTAGAGGAGGACCAGATGATGTTGTGGGAGAAATCTTAGCTCATGGAGATTAGTGGAAATGGCCAAAACATGCATTTTAAATTTCTGCCAGAAGGTGTTTGATGGTGGTTTGGGCAAGCAAATGGATTCCAAATAATGTCCAGATTAACAGGATCAAGTGCGATATAGAAATGGGGTTGATCACCAAGTTGGAGCTCATTTGGAGGAAGTTGACAATGCAACTTTGGTAAACCCTAGAAATCTTGCAGAAATGGACTTCCCAAGATTTAGTCATGCAAATCTGTTCTACTTGATGCACCACTTGGTGTAGGGTGTTCATTTGAGGTTATGAACATGTCCACAAAAATTTAGATCAAAAGGACGAAGTTGCCAATGTAGAGTTGTTCAAATTTGGTTCTGGACAGGAAGGGTTTTGGGGCACTTTGATCAAGTTAACTTGTTCTCCAACTTGTTCCATTTGGTCTAGATGAATTATTAGACCATTTGAGCATGTTCACAAGGTTTGAGAACATTTGGACATGTTTGGCAATGTAAAGTTGCTCAAACTTCAAAATGGACAGAAATGGTTTTGAGGGGATTTCATGGAGTTATACTATTCTCCATGACATGATACTTGTCAAGATCATCAAACATGTCATATGTGACATGCTAGAATTTTCTTGGAATTTTTGGAGAATATTTCCTTTGTAAATATTTCAAAAGCTTGAAATATCTAGAAAGGGGTTTTGAGGGATTTGACCAATATTTTGAACATGACCATGTTTTGAAACTCTTATATATGGACAATATATGTCCACTGAGTTTCCCTAGGTTTTTTTAAAATATTTTTGAAACAATAAAATAATTTTTCCCTATTAAAGACCATTTCTGGCCTTAAGAAAAAGCTTTTAAATAAAATATGAAAATAACCTTTAAAATTATATTTTTGTGGTTTATGGGAGTCCTACATCTAATAGGATTCAAATATATTTTTGGAAAGATTTTTACTGCCCTTAATTAAGTACTTGCAGTGCAAATCTCAATTCAAGGGTTTTTGGAAAACTAGTTTTTGAAAATACTATTTGGCCAAATTATTTTTGTAAGAAATTATTTTTTATGTCCTATACACATGGCATGATCATTGGTCAAGGTTTTTGGATCAAGGGGAAGGAGTATAAGGGTTGGAGAATTTATTTGATTTTTAGAGCACTTGCAAACAGCAGTCAAACATTCAATCAAAGCAAAGACAAAACACTCAAAAGTTTTTGTCAAACCACATTTTAGCATGATTTATTGACTTAAGTGTTATGCCATGAAAATCAGGGTGTGACAGACCTACCCCCCTTACAAGAATCTCGTCCCCGAGATTCCCAAACTAGGCGCGGAAAAGGATACAGAAACTTGGATCTTGGGTAGTCTTCAAGTCCTCATGTTGCTTCTGCTTCCGTGTAGTGCTCCATTAATCTTGAAGTACTTGATGATGTGGCTTCGTGTATGACGCTCTTCTTGATCCAGGTTGCTAATGGGTAGCTCGCGGTAGGTTAGATCGGGCTAGGGGTCGATGGCTCGGTGGTTAATGCCCTCATCGAGATTGGGCAAGTTAGGAAGTTGGAAACACTTCCGGGGTTGTGATGCATGGAAAGCATTGTGCACATTAGGTAACTCAGGTGGCAACTCCAGCTGGTAACTGTCTTCTCTTCGTCTCGTAATGATCTTAGAGGGGGTTGTTAAATCTCGGAGTGATCTCGAAGGGGGCCGATGAATCTTGGTGTGGGTCTCCTTGTCTTGGAAATGCTTGGTTCCTTAGAGAGGAGTGGCTTGCAGATACACATGGTCTTTGACGCGCAAGTATACTTTTTGAAGATGGTGGTTGGTGTAGTTCTTCCTCCAAGACATGACGATCTTCAGATGTTCCTTGACCAGCTCAACGATTCTTCTTCCGTCTTCGGGTGGACAAGTAGGTCATCAAAGAAAGATGACAACTAACTTGTCCAAGCACTCCATGAAGTCTATGGGGTACATAAAGTGCACTGAGGCATTGGTGATGGTCACGGTTAAGTATTGGCCAAGGTCTTATCGATCTAGAGCCAAAGCCCAAGGTCAGGATCCGACCATGTTGTGGCTTGGTAGGGCTTAAGGGCTTCAAGGATTCTAGTGTGCGAGTGAACATTTATCATCTTATCTTTAAGCACGATTTCTGAGATGCCAATAGTCTATCTAGTCCTCACCTCATATTACCAAAAGAATCGTCTCGTATAGGTCAACTCCAATCATCACTCATGTGATTCATATCCTCATGGCTCCCGAGAGGAGGTCTAAAATCATATATGTCTACAATCCCCAAACTCATATGTATGTCTACCCCTAAAAATCCATGGGTAGAACATATGAGCTGCTAAGCTTGAACGTGACAATCCAAGTGCTCAGCCTGTTCTTCCAAGGTCTAAGATAAAGCACTTCTATCCCAAAGAAACACGTCGTAAGCCACTCCAAGATCTTGTTTCCTTCCTATGAATCAACTCCAACAGCCCATTGCCTTCCATCATTTACTACATAACCCATTTAATTCTACAAATCCAATGTTATGGTGTTCCACATGATCTCCTAAGGTCCTTATAATCCCCAATACTTGAAAGGGCTTGTAAGTGCATCTAGTGCCCCTTAGTGATTTTGGTGTATTGAAGACTTATAGGTTAAGTGACTGATGCGTTTGTGAGTGTACACAGGTCTATAAGTCTATGAGGAGTTTGATATTTATAGAGAAAGTCAACCCCTAAAAATGAAGTTCTTCGACTGAAGACTTTGATATTCTGAAGACTTTCTGAAGACTTTGAAAGTGAAGAAATTGGTGTGACCTTGAAGACTTGGTATTCATTCGAGGAATATGAAGCGTGAAGACTCTTGTTTTCGTAGTTTCATTTTCTCTTTCTTGAGTCATAGGAAACACCGTACTGTTAAAGGGGGTCGAGGAAATACTAAGGAAAAATTTCCATGTGATTCTCAACTCAAAATCCTACACCTACCAATCCCTTCGAGTGAAGCCATTGAAATCTCATACTGATTCAGTCAATTTCTTCAAAGATGTGACGCGGTTCTTCCAGTCACCGAGGACTTTGCTCGATCGAGGAGTTAGGAATTCGCCAAAGGCGAATTGCCTACACAAAGAGGAACATGATAGCCCCGAGGAATTTGAGAGTCAAATTTCCGACCGTTCTTTGTCTTCTTGTGCTACCGGCTGTCCAAAATATCCTATCCACCTAACGGTCATATCATTGAAGGGCATTTATGTCTTATCATGTCGGGCTGCTCCCTAGGCTATAAATAGCCGCCCCTACAACCACTAGTTGGTTGGCTGCTCGAAAGAACTTGACACTTGTCATCCGAGAGCAACCCATCCTCCGAGGACTTTGAGCGAAAATCATCAAGTGAGGAAAATCCCAAAACCAAACCCCACAAACCCAAGTGATTGAGCATCATCAAGAAATTGATCTGCGTGGATCCGACGCTTGTTACCTTTGAAGATCGCGCTTCTTCCGCATTTGTTAGGCGCCAAGGTCTAGAGCATCCAAGAGGAATTGTGGATCGCCGAGTGACCAAGTCTGTGAAGGTTTGGAAGTCACCAAGACTTACCACGAGTGATTGGACGAGACCTGCGTGGTCTTAGTTCAAGGAGAATACGGTGAGGACTGGTGTCCTGGGTTGCGGCTCAAAGATCGGGTGTCCGGATCGCGTGTCCTCGAGTTTAAATACTCGGCCGCTCCAACCAGACGCATAACCGAGACAACAGTTGGAACTGGTTTACCAAATCATTGTCTTCACCAACTAACTGGTTCTATTTCCTCAACTCTTTCATTTCCTCATGACTGTGTTGTATGTTGTTCATATCTGTGCTTGAAGACTTTGACTGAAGACTTTCACAAATTCCTCAGTTCAATTTCTTCAGTCTGTTTGTCTTCATCTTGTTATCCTGTGTTTACGCTTTCTGTACTCTGTGCTAGTCTTCATTTAATCATGATTACTATGTTTGTATCCTGTTATGTTTACTCCTGAGTACTTATTCCGCTGCAAGTAGTTCTTCGCTAAGGAATTTCCTCACCGGCTAATTCCTCCCCCCCTCTAGTCGATATAACGCACTTTCAATTCGTATTAGAGCAAGGTACTCCCTTGTTCTGTGTGATTTTGGTTTAACCGCCTGGAGTTTTAGTTATGTCGACCGTAGGTATGATCAAGGTCTCGGCTGGGTGTCCTACCTTTGATGGAATGGACTACCCCTACTGGAAGAACAAGATGCGAATGCATCTTGAGGCAATTGATAACGATCTCTGGTATGTTGTGGAAAATGGTGTCCCCTCTGTCACTCCCTCACTGAACGCTACCGATGTGAAGAGATTCAAACAACTCGATTCTCAAGCGAAGAATATCATATGTCGTCATTTGAGCAAAGGACAGTATGGAAGAGTGAGTGCTTTGGAAACTGCTAAGCTTATCTGGGATAGGCTGTCCAAAGTAAATGAAGGAGTTTCAACTCAGCGTGACTCTCGAGTCGATGTTCTTCGGAATCTCTTCAACCTCTTCAAAAGACTCGACAATGAGAATGTCCAACAAACCTTTGATCGCCTCACTGACATCTCAAATGAGCTTCAAGCCCTTGGTGCCACTGACATCACTGATCATGAAGTCGTGAAGAAACTGTTGAGATCACTTGATTCCTCATTTGATACTCTGGGACTGATGATACAAGAACGTGCTGACTACAAGTCGCTTGATCCTGCTGATATCCTCGAAAGGCTAAACACTCACGAGTTCCAGCTTGCTGAAAAGAGAGATCTCTATGGTTCAAACTATGGCAAACCACGTGCCACAAGGCCAAGGCTGTGTCGACTCAATATGAGGATTCCGGTAGTAGCCTTGTTGACCTCAAGAATCGAGCCAGATCTAGCACCGCTTGTGAAGAAATTCCAAGTTCACAAGACGTGGTCGCTGGAAAATCCTCAAGAGGCAATGATTCCTCTTCCAAAGGACTATAAGAGAAGGCTTTGCCACAAATGCAAGAAGCCTAGTCAATATATTCAAGATTGTCCTCGATGGGAAAAGGAAATGAAGAAGAAGAAAACAAGGATTACAGCCTCGATGATGCGAAGAAGAAGAAGAAATCGTCAAAATCTTCGCCATCAAAATCCTCAAGTCTTCATCTCACAAGAAGAGCAGCTCCAAGAAGGCTCGGGCATTCATTGGCAAGGAGATGAACTCAAGCTGAATCTGAGGAAAATGATGAAGAGGAGGCGTCTGAAGAATCTGAGTCAGTGTGGCGAAGTCGGCGTTACTCTTGCCTTCGTCAGCAAGTCCATCTTCAACACTGAAGAAACTCACTCCACCGACAAACCTGATGAAGATAATGATGGCTATGCTCCCACCTATTGCTTCATGGCGAAAGGTGCTAAGGTACTCAAATACAACTCCTCTGAATCTAGTGAAAATGAATCTGATGAGGATCTCAAGCCCAGCTACTCTAAACTTTCTAAGATTGCTGTGAAACAACAACGGGCTCTTGAAAAGGTTCAAAACATTCTAGGTAAAAGTGACGATATGTTGGGTGAAGAAATGGATCGCACTAAAGCCTTGACTGAAAATCTTCAGAGACTTCAGTCTAGGTTTGATAACCTTCAAGGTCATCATAACTCTCTCTTGTCTGATCATGAGAAACTTTCTTATGAATTTCTTCAAGAAAAGCAAGATCACGAGAAGCTTTCTCTTGAATCTCTTCAAAGAAAGGAAGATCTTGAAAAGCTAAGAGTGTGTTATGAAGATCTTCAGAAGGAGCGCGATTCATTACTAGCTCAACAAATCAGCGCTTCTCGTGAAGAATTTGTTCCCCATGCTTAAAGTGCATTGAACGTGAATCGCTAATTCTTCACCAATGTTCAAATGCTTCAACTGTTACAAATTCTTCACCTGCCTCGCTATCACTAATTCCTCATCCGAGGACATTGCTAGTATCACTGACAATGCAGGGCTGAAGGAACTGTATATTACAGGCATGTACAAAAGCCTCAAAGGGCATCAGACACTTTGTGATGTGCTCAAAAAGCAGATCCTCAACAGAAACCCTAGGAAAGAGGGTATTGCCTTTGAGAGGAAACTCAATGCCGATGGAACATATTGGAAGCCCGAGCGGACCCCAAAACCTCATGGGTGGCTGCAAAGGACCTCCAAGAATCCATCTAACTTATCGGATTTACATGTGAATCTCCTCATTCTTCCGATGAGTCTTTTGACTCAACTATAAACTGTTCAAAAATCGAATGGTGAAGTATTTGCTAGATATGTTGGCACTAATCTGCAGAACGGTTCCCCTATGAAGAAAATCTGGGTTCCCAAAAGTTGTGTTGAAAGTCTTCAGTGAATGTCCTCATGACACCACCGTGAAGAACAGAACCCCAGATCAAATTCTTCATATGGACCAAATTCTTCATATGGATCCAAGTCCTCTTATGGACCAAATTCTTCACATGGATCGAATTCCTCAAATGGATCAAAGTCCTCACATGATTATCATCGTGCTAACAACTCTGTCTCGCAGGGTAGAGCTAAGGGCTATGAATATGTGCATTATTCTTCAAACCATTATGTTCATAAGTCCTCGAAGAATTACTCTGCTTATTCATATGCTTACCCTAACCCATCTTATGTGAAACGAAATGGTTTGGCATCTTTGCCACCTTTCTCATATGGTGCTCGCAGAATGATAAACTCTTTGCCACCCCTCCAGATGTGGGTGGTGAAGAAAAAGAACTAATCTCTTCTGCAGGGTCAGGTCTCCAGACATGCTTTAATGTCTGAAGAATTTGCTGGGGACCTGACAAAAATACCTGAAAGGACGCAGGCAAATCATGATGAAATGAACTTTCATTTCACACGTCCTCATACTGCTATATATATGTTTTCTGCTTGATGAAATTCATTTGATGAACTTGATATCATATTCTTCAGTGACGAAGCATATGAGATTGTAAGTTACACTAATTCATCTAAGGATGATCAACCCAAAACCACTGAGTGGGTCCTTGATAGTGGATGTACAAATCACATGACTGGTGACAAGAATCTATTGATGGATGCTCCCTTATCACCGTCACCTCTGAAGCATATCATCTTTTTGACAAAGGCAAAAGTCGTATTGGGTCTTGGTAAGGTTGCTATCTCTAAGGATAAGCACATGGACAAAGTCATGCTTGTTGAGTCCTTAGGATACAATCTCATGTCGATCTCAATGCTTTGTGATCTTGATATGGTTGTTGTCTTGGCAAATATCGCTGTGTTGTGATTATGGAAGTCGACAATTCCAAAGTCTTCAAGGCTTTAGGAGAGGAGATCAGATATTGTTGATTTCTCTACAGACCACAACCAGCCGTGTGTCTACTTGCAAAAGCTTCGAAGGCTGGCTATGGCATCGACGACTTGGTCACGCAGCATGAGGAATTTGAACACGCTTGCGAAGAAGAAGCATGTCATTGGCATTGAGAATGTCAAATTCCTCATGGATCACTTATGCGAGCTGTGAAGCTGGAAAAATGACCAAGGCCAAGCATCCAAAGAAAGACTATCATGACCACTACCCGTCCATTCGAGTTGCTTCACATGGACCTCTTCGACCTAATCATTACTCAGCGGTCACTAATGATGCATCTCTATATGGTTTTGTCATTGTTGATGATTATTCTCGATATACATGGGTACACATTGTTACTTACAAACATGAAGTGCAGGAAGTCTTCAAACGATTTTCCTCGAGGGCTTCAACCAACTTTGGTGTGAAGATCAAGCATATCAGAAGTGACAATGGAACTGAGTTCAAGAATTCCGGTCTTGATGCTTATCTTGATGAACTTGCACCTGAAGATGCTATCAAGCTCAAGGCAACTGAGGATGTCATTCCGACTGAAGAATCTGCTGAAGAATTCATTCCTGTTCATGAAGAACGTCGAGCTGATGCACCTGAAGAACATGATGAGGAAAATGGTGATGAAGAAAATGCTGATCAAAATCCTCAGCGACAGCCAACTCATCCACGCGTTGCAAAAGAAGTGCAAGTGGAGAAGATCATCGATGACATTAGCACACCAGGTCCTCTCACACGCTCAAAAGCTTCACATTTATCTAACTTTTGTGGGCACTATGCTTTTGTCTCTATCACAGAGCCCACTAAGGTAGATGAATCATTTCTGGAGCCGGAGTGGATTCAGGCTATGCAAGAAGAATTACATCAGTTCGAGCTGAACAATGTCCGAATTGGTCAATCGCCCAGATCCTCGCAAGCATAATATCATTGGCACAAAGTGGATCTACCGCAACAAGCAAGATGAAAATGGCCTTGTGGTGAGGAATAAGGCACGACTAGTAGCTCAAGGCTACACACAGGTTTTGAAGATCCCAAAAATCCTAACAAAGTCTTCAGACTCAATAAGGCTCTCTATGTCCTCAAGAAAGCCCCTCGGGCGTGGTATGACACATTGAAGGAATTCTTCGTGAAGAATGGCTTCACACCCGGTTCACTCGACCCTACTCTCTTTACTAAATCATATGATGGTGAACTGTTTGTGTGCCAAATATATGTTGATGATATTATCTTTGGTTGTACTGACCAATGTTATAGTGATGAATTTGCCTATATGATGAGTGAAGAATATCAAATGTCTATGATGGGAGAGTTGAAATTCTTCTTAGGTCTTCAAATTCAAATCGAAAGAATGGCATATTCATATCTCGGAGAAATACCTCAAAGATGTATCGAGGAAATTCAGCATGCAAGATTGCAAAGGCGTCAAAATTCCTATGCCCACAAATGGCCATCTATGCACTGATGAAAATGGTATTGCCTTCGATCACAACGTATACCACTCCATGATTGGTTCTTTATTGTACTTATGTGCATCTAGGCTAGATATAATGCTTAGTGTTTGCATGTGTGCCCGATTTCAAGCTGCACCGAAGGAATCACACCATAAGGCTGTGAAGCATATTCTTCGATATCTAGCTCACACACCAACACTAGGATTATGGTACCCCAAGGGCTCTACTTTTGATCTCATCGGATATTCTGACTCTGACTATGCTGGTGATCGTGTGGACCGCAAGTCAACATCCGCACTTGTCATTTCCTCGGACGATCTTTGGTCCGTTTGTCCTCGAAGAAACAGCGAATGCGATCACCGCTTCATCTTCTGAAGCTGAATACATTGCTGCTGGCTCATCTGTGCTCAACTGCTTTGGATGAAGCAAACCTCAAGGACTATGGCGTCAACATGAAGAATGTGCCTCTCCTCTGCGACAATGAGAGTGCCATCAAGATTGCTCACAACCCGCTTCAAAGACTCAAGACAAAGCACATCCAGATTCGCCATCATTTTCTTCGTGATCATGTGTTGAAGGGCGACATCTCCATCGAGCATGTGAAGATCAAGAACAGCTAGCTGATATCTTCACTAAGCCCTTGGACGAGAAGAGATTTAGCAAGTTGCGGTGTGAGATAAATATCTTAGAATCTTCAATGTTCTTTGAAAAGACACACATCCCAACCCTTATGCGTAATTGATGACGAGATGTGCAACACATGAAGAAACATTTTCTTCAATCAATGAAGAATAACACTCTAAGTGTGAAGAAATTAATGGAGAATTTGATTCTCGTAACCCTCGACAATTGTACGCGTGTGTCTGAAATCATCATTCTTATACTGATGGGTCACGCCACCACAAAAAGTTGAAAATCTTCAATTTGAGTTTTTCCTCATTTTGAAATTCTTCAGTTTTCAAATTCTTCAACTTTGCAAAATCTTCACTGCTTCCGACGTTTGTCTTCATTGGATATATATATATATATATATATATATATATATATATATATATATGAGTTTATGTGCTCTACAGCATTCACTTATTGCTATTTCTTCAAGTTGTGATTTCTGCTAAGTGAATGTGATCGGACCCTTCCCCCTCTATGCTATACTCAACCCAATCTATTCACAAATTCTTCATGTGCGTTCTAATTGAAACTCGTTCAAACTCTTCACTGTGTCTTTGTCAGCTGAAGAAATTGCGAACGGAACTTTAAAACAAATCTTATCCAGATTTTCAGTTTTACCGCTCAAACCGTTCCGCATCCCACGATGCACTATTTTATTCACCCACGATCTTACACGATCTCATCTGCACAGTACGTGGGTGACACATGTCGCGTGAAGAAGAAAGGGCAGGGCATGTTCGTCCCAAAATCTTCGGCGAACAGTTTTACCGTGGCTATAAATACCCTCCTCCTTCCTTACTTCATTTACTCCGCCGGTCACTCGTCTCGCCGAGCTCTCCTCAAACCCTAGCGCCGCCGCTACTCCATCGCCGCCGGTGAGGAAGAGCTTCACTGCCTCAACCTCGTCGCCGTCGTACTCACGCCGGCTACGGAAATGTTCACTCCGCCACCGCCGTAGCTATCTCCCTCTGCCAAGTTAGGGCGTGGGAGATCTAACTTGACGAACTTCACCGCGGTTCATCTCTGTTCGTCGTGTTCTTTAGTTCTGGTAATTAAAAGTCACTTTTATTACTCGCTTTGATTCTCAAACTTTTCTGAAAATCTTCAAAGGTGTTTTATTATTCAAATCTTCACATATGAACACCTCACACACTGTATGCTCTTGATCCATCTCTCTAAGCACTCATTTCTTCAAGATTCCTCAATTGTGCGGATATTCGATCTGTACAACTCTGGAACCTAAGACAAGAACGCTTAGTGAAATTCCTCAAGGCTCAACTGGTCAAATTCCTCAAAACATTTCTTTTTCGAAAAATCTTCTGAGAACGCATATGACCTCTCCAAATTCCTCGCACCTACACTCTATTCACAAGTACTCATGTCCGCTGCTGAATCACTAGGTTCTCATCAACTTAACTCATTTGCAGCGTTCCTCGAAGAAAAACTGCATACTTCTTCAGAGTGTTCAATTGTTCAAAATCCTCATCTGAAGAAAATGGCAGAAGGCAAGAGACCGCAGAAAGGAGGAAAGAAACCGGAGGTCATGACTGCTTTCAAGATCCCTGATGAAATATACAAGGATTATTGCACACCTGATGAAGCCAAGTTTGGCAAAGAAAACAAGAATCAGCGCAAAGTGCGCATTCAGAGGATTGAACGAAGATGGGCACGAGAATGGAGGGAATATCGATATGTTACTCCTAAGTACACGAAGAAATTTGCCTTAAATCCTCCATGCCCAAGAGCTCCATTGGCACCTGGCCAAGTCGCTGATCCCACTAGCATCAAAAGTGGTGAAGAATTTCCTGAAGAATGGGCTAGGCGCCAAGCAAAATTGGCAAGACAAGCCAAGGAGGCAGTGAGGATTTAATGAGGATTCTGCTGCTGCTACCGCCGCTGAGACCTCGGTCAAGCCGAGGAAATCAATGCTGACGAAGCCTGCTTGCAAGCCAAGTGCTTCACCATCAGCGCCCTCACGGCCAAGTTCCTCAGCCGCGCCCTCACGGCAAATTCCTCGACCATCTGCTGCTCCACCAAAGTCCTCGGCAGCTCCTCCAAGTCCTCAACTCCTGTGCATCCGCTACATGTCAAAGGACTCGGGGTTTCTCAATTGCTTCTGGTGTCTCAGCGAGTTCCTCAGCTACACCAATGTCCTCATCAGGCCCCACTCTGCTGAAGACAAAAGCAACAGCTGGACACGGTCCTCGGCCAAGTCTAAGAAAGAAACAAGTTGCGTTCCAAGTGCCCTCTGAAGACGAGGCTTCTGATGAAGAACATGCAGAAATCATCAGAGATAGACAAGCAAAGGCCGCCAGAGCCAAAGGAACACCTGTGCCTCTGCTTCTGGATCCAAAGAAGATCCTCGACTACATTGACTTATGACATCAGGATCCAAACACTCCAATGCCCGATCTGCCTCTGACTCCTGGTCAAAGTCATATGCTGACCCATTTCATCTCTCAAGAGAAATGGAAGTTTGAAAAGGCCCGTGAGATAAAAAGGGCTCAAGCTAGAAAGGAGAAGCTTCTGAAGAAGAACGTTGTCAGACTAACTCCTGAAGAACTTCTCAAGGCTCAATCTGAGATCCAAGCCCTCAGCAAGGACTTCGATGCATACAATGCTGATTGGCAAGGAGCCAAAGTGAGATTCATCAATTTGACGAAGAAAATGACAATGGTTGCAGCCCCATCGCAACAAGAAAATCCTCAGGCTGCTGAAGAACATGCCAGCACTGCTGATGACTTTCAGCCTGCTGATGAGAATACAAGTTCCAGGGCTGATGACTCCATTCCACCACCGAAGAAATTCCTGTGGCATCCACTAGTGGTGCGCTCAAGAAATCAAGAGATCGGGGCCACTACACCTGCGCTACCAAGAAACTGAACCACAGTCCTCAGCTCCTCCTGCGCCAACACCAACTCCAATTCTTCCTTCTGCTTATGAAGTGAAGAAGATCAAGGCTGCAGAGCGAGCTACAGTGAAGAAAAGGAAGGCATCAGTTGTGTCAAATTCCTCGGCCACGAAGAAAATGAAGCCAATGACCAGCTCGCTTGAAAATCCCATTGATGTCGTTCCCATTTCCTCCATGTCGTCTAAGGAAATTGTTCCTTATGGAGAAGACTACAAGATCCCAAGTGGATCTGATAAAGAAAATCATTCTGTTGCTACCTCAGAGCAGTTTGATGAAGAAATTGAAGTGGAAACATTCCTTCAACGCCAACGCTTCTCACCTATGCCTCAGTTCACAGCAGAAGAGGCTGGTGTTGAGGAAATTGAAAAAGAAGAAGAAGATGTGGATATTGGATGCACTACACCAGTGATGAATGATGACTTTTGGGAAAGTCAGCATCCCAATACTCCTCTCTTCACTCCTATTCAACAAATTCCTCGGTCCCGGCTACAACTGCTCAAATGGGCTCAAGAAACTCATCCCACATCGTCTGCTCATGAAGAAATTCCAGCCACTAGTGTCAAGAACCTTCTTGATCCCCAAACTGCACAAGAAGAGGAACCAGAAATTCCTCACCAAGCACCCGAGATCGCGATTCTCGAGGTTGTGCTGCAAATCATCGACACTCCTCTGCCCAAACCAAGAATCCGCTCTCTAGCAAGCAAAAATTCAAGGTCAAGACTTCTTTTACGAGCATGTGTTCTTCATCGACATAATCCATATGACTCGCCGCATAAGGAAGAGACATTTCGGACTGCTACACAAGCCAACTTCTATTCCTCAAGATTTTGACAAGGACAAAATCTTCGATCATGAACATATTCCTCATGTGGATATGGAATCTCTGCTGTGCTTCGAGCCGCCTCTCGAAGTTATTCACAATGCAGACTCTGAATTTCTGACCGATATACGTGATTGGAATGAAGAACTCATTCTTCGCTTCTATGCCACTTTGCATATCATCGGAGATGTCAAGATGTCAATTCATGGGTGCTGGATTGATGACGAAAACACTCACTATAAGGCACCAAAGAATCGAATTGCTTCGTGTCCTTCCTCTTGATCCTCCTCATGCCAACAAGACGTTGCATCTACAATGACCGCGAATCGACAGATCATTATATGCAAGTGCTTATGAAGCCTTTGAAGCTGTGGCAGGCCCCACTAACCAAATTCCTCGTCAAGGAATTGCTATATGTGCCTCGGACCGTCTATCGCCTCGACGAAGACTATGAGTCCTATCAAAGGCCACGACTCAAATGGTGAAGATGTCGCTGGCATCATGAAGAACATGCTTTTCAACATCATTCATGGCGTTCCGTCCAACTTCCATGATTTCTTCATGAGGACTCGCTAATGTTGCTATGTCACCTTTTGAGATGAAGCCCTATGCGCCTTGTATTATGAGATTCATAAGGGCAAGATCTTCACTAAATTACAAGGCTGACACTCTGAACCATGGTAGCTACTTGCCGCCCATTGAAGTCCTCAAGCGACCAGTTTCATCATCTGATGATAAGGGCAAGGCAGCTGCTGTGATCGATGAAGGCACTCGTCCATTGGATGGTCAATTTCGTCTAGCTACATCTTACTCCACCAATGACGATTCTGCAACACATGACACTGCCGCAAATACATCAGCCAAGCAAAAGCCTCAAGCAACAAGACCTGTGGTGATGACCGACCGTGAGTTACTCCTCGCCTTAATCGGAAGGTTGATCGCAATCACAAATGGGTGAAGCATCAATTTGCTGCAATTCTTCACAACATGACCTCAACTCATAATGCAAAGAAGAAAATCAGTGTCACCTTCATGAAACCCTCAACCGCACTGGCTGTTCTCACTCATGTATATTCCATGGAAGAATCAAGACTATGGGTCTCGTGAAGCATTTGACCGGTCTCGCACCACCTCCAAGAAATTCAAGAGAGTCAAAGTTCCCGATCCGGTGGCTAGCTCTTATTCTTCATCGCGTGAAACTGATGAACATGAAGATTTGGGCGACAACTGCGGCAGGCCCTACTTCAACGAACAACCCGATAATCTTTGGCGCCTCCATCAACTTGAAATTCTTTAGGGGCGTTAGTCCTCAGTTTCGATCCTTTCGGTCATTTGATGACAAAGGGGGAGAAATCTGAGTTAGTCTTCAAGTTGGTTTATAGTATGGGCATTTTGTTAAGTTACAACTCTCGTTCTTCCAAAACTTTTTATTGGATCGAGTTGTAATCTTAAATCCGATGGTGCCCTGATACTTTTGGATGGTGCATGGTGCACTGTGCTCTGATACTTTTGATGTGTTATTCTGCATGCCTATTCCTCGTTAATATTATTGCACGCATGCTGAATCTCATCAGGCACCATATTTCATCATGCATTTCAAATTCTTCATATTATATATCAAATGCGTGTATGAATTACAAGATATAGGGGGAGATCTCCATGATTCAATTCTTCAAATGTGCATTGCCTCAAAAGCAAATTCCTCACTATGCACATATTCAGGGGGAGTTCTTCTATATCTTGCAATCAAATTCCTCAATATCAGTATTTACACTTCATATGTTTATCCCCGTTGAAAACTTAACCTATGTTGTCATCAATCACCAAAAAGGGGGAGATTGTAAGTGCATCTAGTGCCCCTTAGTGATTTTGGTGTATTGAAGACTTATAGGTCAAGTGACTGATGCGTTTGTGAGTGTACACATGTCTATATGTCTATGAGGAGTTTGATATTTACAGAGAAAGTCGACCCCTAAAAATGAAGTTCTTCGACTGAAGACTTTTATATTCTGAAGACTTTCTGAAGACTTTGAAAGTGAAGAAATTGGTGTGACCTTGAAGACTTGGTATTCATTCGAGGAATATGAAGCGTGAAGACTCTTGTTTTCGTAGTTTCATTTTCTCTTTCTTGAGTCATAGGAAACACCGTCTCGTTAAAGGGGTCGAGGAAATACTAAGGAAAAATTTCCATGTGATGCTCAACTCAAAATCCTACACCTACCAATCCTTCGAGTGAATCCATTGAAATCTCATACGCTTCACTCAATTTCTTCAAAGGATGTGAGACGCAGTTCTTCCGTCAATGAGGACTTTGCTTTGATCGAGGAGTTAGGAATTCACAAGTGCGAATTGCCTACACAAAGAGGAACATGATAGCCCGAGGAATTTGAGAGTCAAATTTCCGATCGTTCTTTGTCTTCTTGGCTGTCCAAAATATCCTATCCACCTAACGGTCATATCATTGAAGGGCATTTATGTCTTATCATGTCGGGCTGCTCCCTAGGCTATAAATAGCCGCCCCCTACAACCACTAGTTGGTTGGCTGCTCCGAAAGAACTTGACACTTGTCATCTGAGAGCAACCCATCCTCCGAGGACTTTGAGCGAAAATCATCAAGTGAGGAAAATCCCAAAACCAAACCCCCACAAACCCAAGTGATTGAGCATCGCCAAGAAATTGATCCTCGTGGATCCAACACTTGTTACCTTTGAAGATCGCGCTTCTTCCGCATTTGTTAGGCGTCAAGGTCTAGAGCATCCAAGAGGAATTGTGGATCGCCGAGTGACCAAGTCTGTGAAGGTTTGAAGTCACCAAGACTTACCACGAGTGATTGGACGAGACTCTGCGTGGTCTTAGCTCAAGGAGAATACGGTGAGGACTGGGTGTCCCGAGTTACGGCTCAAAGATCGGGTGTCCGGATCTGCGTGTCCTCGAGTTTAAATACTCACCGCTCCATCCAGACGCATAACCGAGACAAGAGTTGGAACTGGTTTACCAAATCATTGTCTTCACCAACTAACTGGTTCTATTTCCTCAACTCTTTCATTTCCTCATGACTGTGTTGTATGTTGTTCATATCTGTGCTTGAAGACTTTGACTGAAGACTTTCACAAATTCCTCAGTTCAATTTCTTCAGTCTTTTTGTCTTCATCTTGTTATCCTATGTTTACGCTTTCTGTACTTTGTGCTAGTCTTCATTTCATCATGATGACTATGTTTGTATCCTGTTATATTTACTTCTGAGTACTTATTCCGCTGCAAGTAGTTCTTCGCTAAGGAATTTCCTCACCGGCAAATTCCTCAGTGAAGAATACATAAAAATCGCCTATTCACCCCCCCTCTAGTCGATATAACGCACTTTCAGGGCTGCCTTACTATAGTTAGACCACCAATTCCCGTTATTGTGTTCTAGTAATACTCCAAGGTCAAGCTCACAAAGATGCCTACATAAACTCCTACAATTAGTCCAATCTCCTCGTTTATGGTCCACCGAGAAACATGGTATCATGATCAAGATCATCAGTCTAAATCCAATTTACTCCGAACCATGTCTGCATCCATACTCCACTAGGGCAACTTATTTAATCCAAATCTCATGTCCCGCGAGAGTTTCCACACTTTCCCCCAAGTCATTTACGTAATATCAACTGTCTCCTATCAATATCCCATGGCTAAGTTAAATCCAAATACTTCCAAGAATTCCAGCTTGCGAACACAATTATCCTACTAAATCCAATTTACTCAGGGGTAATGAAAGCTATGCTAATCTATACTCATGATCCCACCAAGTTCATCTACCAACATCAAAGCCTCATAATCCACCGAATAGTCTCGGACGAGAGTCATTGATATAAACTCATCAAGTCATTTGTCCTCTGTTCCTATATCCTCAAATTGGTCTTCCCTATGGCATCATCAGTTTTGGTGCTATCTTAGGATGATAATGTGCTCGTTCACTATGTCCACTAGTTCCATAATGAACCCAGTGATAAGCAAGGTTACGGAGGCTTAACAGGTTCTCTTGCAATTCTGTGGGTTAAGCACATGGTTAAGGATTCGAGCTGGGGTATCTTATGAAGTCTCGAAGGGTCTAGGACTGGGTTTCTAATCTTGAGGGGCAACCATAACTCTAAGGGGCTGCATTTGGTCACGGAGGTTGTAGCAAAAGTCTTCAGTGCTGGTTGGTTGCCAAAGTAGAATCCTTGGTGCATCTTGTCTTGCTAGCCTTCAATTGAGGAGAGAGATGAGAGGGAAAAGTAGCATAGAGGAGGGGAATGCCTAAAGGGGGTTCTATAGTGCAAGTGAAAACAAACAGGTGCAAAAGGGGCCAAATACAAGCATTAAGATAAGGAAGGTGATATAGACGCGTACTTGCCGCCTAGGGCAAAAGTGCGACCTATATCAAAACACAAACAAATAAAGACAAGCAACACACAATCATGGTTCTATTTGAACTATCATACGGACTCGACTGCGCATAGGGTACACGACTCATCCTACCCTAGGGGTTCACGGACTCAGTAGTCGTGCCTTGTGCCTCATGTAGTCTTCTGAGTTTTCCTCAAGTGTTGCTACATCTCTTGTAGTTGTTCGATGAAACAATCTGGGTTGAGCCTGAAGATTCTTCAACAACTTCTCGCCTGTTGGAGTGATGGGGTGAAGGTGGCTCCTTGTAGGTGGCATTGTCTTGGTCTCCTCTTGTCTTCTTAATCATGACGATCCCTTTTGCCTTCTAAGGCGTCGAGTGTACCAGGTAGGCAATCCTTTATGTAATGACACTAACAAGGCATAGTAGAGGTCCAATCTGCCGGATACGCTGTTGCCGGTATCGTCACCAAGAGCGGGGGATGAAGAGAACCGTTTTCCTGCTCACCATAGTGAGGCGGACCAAATGGCTAGGTTATCATCCACCGGTGGTTCCCGACACAACAATGGTAAGGACAGGGTTGCTCTACTAGCGATGTATACCATGATCTTGCATATCCTATGCCCTAATCATCGTAGGCCAAGGTTGCATCATCTTGGGGCAGTGTCAAGGGTGTCGCCATCTCCTGGGTCTTCAGGTCCTCATTCCTTGAGGATGTATCTTCTGTTGGTATCGTCTTGTTGTGATGTCGCCAATCTTGTGTTCGGGAGATGTGGGTGAATGTCTGGCAAGGCATCTTCCTTCTAGATTATCCGCGAGGATTACAAGGAATCCAGTGGTCAGGGGCATAAGGGTTCTAGCGACCAAAGGTTTTGAAGGGGAAGAGATCAATAAGGAAAGTATACCTTAGTTTTTGAAAAACTGAGAAGGGAAGAGAAGTATAGATAGTTTTGAAACTTGTAATAGTTTCGGAAATAGTTTTACCCTAACTAACGACCATGCTAACTAAGGCTTCCTACAGTCAGGATGGCTCTGATACCAGCTCTATGGGGACCCCGACTCATAAGTCGTGATCACCGATTGCACGTGTACAGTGATCCCAGAGATCAATGCTCACTGAACACACAGCAGCTGAATAACAAGAGTCTTACATCCATACATACCGTCTTACACAAGTAGGACCATTATGGTCAAGTCTTGAGTATAACATTGCAGCGGAAATCTTCGTCGATAACTCGGACCCATGCCATCTGCCTTAACCCTACAGGCATTCTGACTGGGAAGCGTCCTAGCTCGCATGTTCGTCACCAAAGTATTCCTCATCATATCCTGTTCTTTCATGCCTAGCCAATAAAATAACTAGTGGCAAGCCAATGAGTACTTTGAATGTACTCGCAAGCAACCCATGTTTTGGTTCAAGATGTAACAATGCATGGTATATGTAATTTTTTGCAGAAAGCTAGTTTTGAGTGCAATGACATGTTCAACAACTTGTAAGACATGCATCAAGAGAGTTCAAGTAACCATGAGGACAGGTTACAGATATCAACATAAATAGAGTGGGCACCAACCCATCTCAATCACGTTAAGTCCTTTGACTTGACCCAAGTAGTCACACACACTTGTTTGCAAACTCTGGACAGAGTTTAAGCAGCACCGCCCAACCGTCCTTGACCGTGGACACGGCTATTCGAATAGTTTTACACTCTGTAGAGGTTGCACACTGTACCCACAAGATCCGGGGAACTTCCGTGTCATCCACGACCCGCGATACCTCAAGTACCCGGGGTAAGCACCCGATCACTACCTTTCCCTAGACGACACTAACATGGAGTCCACTCGATTGGTAGTAAACCTCGTGCCCAACATTATCACATAATGTTTTCGCGGAGCCACGCTCCACAATCATCTCACATCACAAGCACGGGGTACCAACGGTGTGTCCGGTGCCCCATAAAAATGTTCTTGGCCGCCCTACCTGGCGCGACCCCGTCCCAAGAGAGCGCACCAACAACTCTCCCGTCACTAGTAATGCGGGCTCCAAGCTAGTATCGGTCTAGGTAATCAATAATGCCCTTTCCCATATAAGGGTAGAGTGGTTGCGCATATAAGGTTGGGACAATCATCAAATCTTAAATCTAATCCGTTTTCGAAAACAACACACACACTTTCCTCGGTACACCACTTCGTCATCAAGTGGTTACCCATCTCATCATCTCCCTCGGGCATAAGTGGCACCCGACGGGGTTTTCGAAAAGTCCTTTGAAAGTACTTTGCCTCCTTCATCATGCATATACCCGTCCCTTTTTGCGTAGCATCTACTTTAGCATCCTATCTACTCCCACCGGCATAACCCTCATAAGAAGGTAGGGTTATGCACAATGCAAGTATCAACGAGGAAATACGGTGGCAAACCAACAAAGTGGATACCACCTCATCATGATTCCGATGCAACAACAATATGGTGCTATATGACATGCATAAAAAGGGTTTCATAGACATGGTCAAGGGCTGCTTGCCTGTTTTAACAAAGTCTTCGAGGTCTTCAAATATCTCTGGTCCAACTCCGAGCATTTCTTCTACTTCATCAACTATCGTCGAAAGCAACCATAATAAGCAACACAACAAGGCAGGAAATAAAAGTGCTCTAAAAATATGAGTTGGACTTTTCTAGGATACCTTTGGTCATATGAGGAATGACCAAGGTGATTTCATTGGAAGTGGATCAATGGATATTCCTAAACATTTCAATATGATGGAATCAATGGATTTGATGGATCCACAAGTTGTACACAGAATGCCATTTTATAAAAATGAGTAAAAGTACCCATTAAGTCACGCATGATTTTAGAAACATTTAGGAATTGGTTTCACTGGATTTGGAGTTGAAGTGAATATAATATGGATTTTTGAAGTGGACTTATGTGGATAAATGACCTTTTTAAAAGGTTAAGTGAAAACCAAGGACAAAAAAAATGTCCACTGTGGCCTATTAAATAGGGCTTGATTTATGGAGTCTCTGTAAATTTGAATCATCAAATTTGGAGTGAAAATGAATTTATTATGGATTTTAGGAGTTCAAAATAAAAGAAAAAGGAAAGGTTTAGGCTTATAACTAAAACACGCATCGGGCGAGGGATAGCCACTGGGCCGGCCCAGTGGCTTAGCTGCGCGCGGGAAGGGCCACACCGATGGCGTACTACGGGAGTACGCTTCCCTGCAGGGAAGGCAGTTTCGAGGGGATCCCGCCTCCACTTAACCCGAGCGGGTCCGGCTGGACACGTCGGCAGAGACTGACCGGTGGGGTCGCCGGTCCACCGGCCGGCCTCCTTCTTCCTCGCACGGCCTCCCGTGCCGCAGGAACAGAGGGGCGAGGCCGAGCTCGTCCCGGCGACCAAGGGCGCTGCTGCAGGTGCCCGCGCGACCGGCGAGCTCGGGGGCTGCGCGCGCCCGCTCCCCTGTCAAGACGCCCATCGGAGGACGACAGCGAGTGGGGCCACGGCCATGGCGGACGGTGCTCAGGCGAGACTCGGGCAGGGCAGGGCAAGCACGGGGAGGAGGGCCTGGTGCGCGGGGGAGGCTCCTTGGTGTCGTGGGTGTCCTCTGGAGCGTTCAGTGGGAGCGGGGAAGCAGTGAAGGTTCGGGTTGGTCCGAGGGCACAGCGGCGGCAACCCATCCATGGAGGGGGCGGGAGACCACGAGGGGGAGAGAGGGAGTGTCCGAGAGGTTGCTGGGGGATAGGGGGTTCGAACCGAGGTAAGAGAGAGGGTCGGGGTGGCTTAAAATGGGCGAGGCCGTGGTGCACCATGGACGAGTGCGCCGGCGAGGTCGTTGCCGTTGCTAGGGGTCACGGGGGCTCGTGGGAGCGTGTCCGGGGCGTTTGTAGAGATGGTCTACGGCCAAGGGAAGGCAGAGAAGGATCGGGGAAGTGCCAGAGGCTTCACGCGTGTGAGCTCGCCCATTGGAGCTCTCGGGCGGTCGGGGCGCGTGTGGAGGAGGCAGCAGGAGGAAGAAAGAGAAGGGGGACAGGGGCGTGGCGTGTTGCGGACGTCGAGGAGCATCGACTGGCGCGAGGGGGAGGCTCGAGGTGGTCGGATGATGTGGCGTCAACGGTCGGGAGCACGCTGACATGCTCCAGAGCGCGCAAATGGCCGGCATCCGCGGCATTTCCGCGCGTCCTCACGCGCCCACTTGTGTCTAGTGGCTGCAGGGGGGAGTAAAAAATGTGATAATGGCATTGGATGCCTTGGGGATCCACTAGAGTGAGTAGGGAGGTTGAGAGAGAGAGAAATGGTGCTGTCCAGAGAGGGAAAAAGAGCTTTTCACCCCCATAATCATGGCTCCTCGGGTAGGGAAAGATGCAGGGGTTAGAGGAGGACCAGATGATGCTGTGGGAGAAATCTTAGCTCATGGAGATTAGTGGAAATGGCCAAAACATGCATTTTAAATTTCTGCCAGAAGGTGTTTGATGGTGGTTTGGGCAAGCAAATGGATTCCAAATAATGTCCAGATTAACAGGATCAAGTGTCATATAGAAATAGGGTTGATCACCAAGTTGGAGCTCATTTGGAGGAAGTTGACAATGCAACTTTGGAAAACCCTAGAAATCTTGCAAGAATCGACTTCCCAAGATTTAGTCATGCAAATATGTTCTACTTTATGCACCACTTGGTGTAGGGTGTTCATTTGAGGTTATGAACATGTCCACAAAAGTTAGATCAAAAGGAGGAAGTTGCCAATGTAGAGTTGTTCAAATTTGGTTCTGGACAGGAAGGGTTTTGGAGCACTTTGATCAAGTTAACTTGTTCTCCAACTTGTTCCATTTGGTCTAGACGAATTATTAGACCATTTGAGCATGTTCACAAGGTTTGAGAGCATTTGGACATGTTTCGCAATGTAAAGTTGCTCAAACTTCAAAATGGACAGAAATGGTTTTGAGGGGATTTCATGGAGTTATACTATTCTCCATGACATGATACTTGTCAAGATCATCAAACATGTCATATGTGACATGCTAGAATTTTCTTGGAATTTTTGGAGAATATTTCCTTTGTAAATATTTCAAAAGCTTGAAATATCCAGAAAGGGTTTTTGAGGGATTTGACCAATATTTTGAACATGACCATGTGTTGAAACTCTTATATATGGACAATATATGTCCACTGAGTTTCCCTAGGTTTTTTTAAAATATTTTTGAGACAATAAAATAATTTTTCCCTATTAAAGACCATTTCTGGCCTTAAGAAAAACCTTTTAAATAAAATATGAAAATAACCTTTAAAATTATATTTTTGTGGTTTATGGGAGTCCTACATCTAATATGATTCAAATATATTTTTGGAAAGATTTTTACTGCCCTTAATTAAGTACTTGCAGTGCAAATCTCAATTCAAGGGTTTTTGCAAAACTAGTTTTTCAAAATACTATTTGGCCAAATTATTTTTGTAAGAAATTATTTTTATGTCCTATATACATGCCATGATCATTGGTCAAGGTTTTTGGATCAAGGGGAAGGAGTATAAGGGTTGGAGAATTTATTTGATTTTTAGAGCACTTGCAAACAGCAGTCAAACATTCAATCAAAGCAAAGACAAAACACTCAAAAGTTTTTGTCAAACCACATTTTAGCATGATTTATTGACTTAAGTGTTGTGCCTTGAAAATCAGGGTGTGACAGAGAAATATGAGAGATAAGGTGAGGAGGAGTGGGGCGTGGTGCCGTGGTGGTGACTGGTGGTCGTACTGGGCGGAGGCATGGGGATGGACAGCGCATTATGTCTAGGTTTGTATCTCTCTCACACACACCCATGTAGGTGGGGGACGTGCACGAAGATAAGAGGTGCACGCACGGCACACGTACTCCCGTCTCTTTCCCAACCACACCCGCGCGGGTACACGTTGGAGCTCATTTCTGTACGAAAAAGGCAGCCCACGTGGTAATTTGGCACGTGTACTGGTTGTCCACTTGGTGGAGGGAGGATTGTCTACCACGGGTGAACAAACAAATTGCGACTTGACGCGTTATGTTAAATTAAAAAAAGAGACAAACCATGTGGGGCCTACCTTAGAGGCAAGGCTCTATACACTGGAGTACTTTTGATGTGTCCCGTCAACTTGCAGAACGAGGAGAAGCTTGCTTAGTACGCCGTCTCCCCCGGCCACGGGCGCGGTGGCTCGCAGGATGAGGTGAAGCTTACTACTACTGTACGGCTTTACGCCCGCTCCCTCGCCCACGCGCGCGATGGCTCGCAGCACGAGGAGAAAATTTTACTACTCCCTCTGTTTACTCCTCGTCCCAACTACGTACTTTGGTTAGTACTCCCTCCATTTACTTATACAAGGCGACTATAAAAATAATACATTTTGCATCTTTACAAGGCCACAAATAGTACTCGAGACAAAAGTTACTACTCCCTCCTTTCCAGTTTATGGCTCAATTTCAAAATATCTCCAACCAAGGTAGACGGTGAGTGGTCGAATTAATTTCGTAGTTTGCACAGTACGCTTGTTTTTCTCAAGAAGTTATGTTTACCGAGGCATTAATTAGAACGAATGCATGAATGAGCACTAAATTTCCATGAACTTGTACATGCATTGGTTAGTTTCCTCTTGACACTGCTTGCGTCGGGTGATCTAACGCACCTCGAAAACCAACATGTAATGGTACTACTACTAGTTTAGTAGAATTGGGACTTATCAAACGGAAAAACGAATGTTTTTTAGATGAGCCCTATAAACCCTAGTGGGTACGTACTCCGTAAAAACAGATTTTTCCAAAACTAAGTCGCTCTCTTTCATGAATTCTGTAGTATACTCCTCCGTCGACGCTCCCTTTCATGAATTCTGTACTTCATGTCGCCGACATGTGGGACATATAGCAACTAGGTCGATGTGTCAAGCACCAAATAACAGTGCAGAACAGCAGGGGGACGCACCCCACTCGTACCGGCCCATTAGTAGTAATGAGCAATGAGACGTCAAACCACAATGCCGCACCTTCCCAGACGGACGAAGCAACCATTATTTCACACTTCGGTTCTACATCATCTCAAACCACGTACTAGTATTGCTTCTGCCTCAAGAGGGACACGCGCATCGCCTTGGTACATCATGACACGTGGGACCGCATGACAGGCCATGCTCCCCCGCCGATCGCTCGGTAAAATCACCTCATTTTTACTATACTTCCTCCGTATCGGTTTACTACATGGCATGCATCATTCTAGGTTGAGAATTTAACTATATATATATATATATATATATATATATATATATGATGAACAGTACTCTAGCCTTTTTAAAAATGTATACTTTTGTACAGTAGTACTATCGATGGATTGCGCCATGGAGCAAAAATTGAAATTTTAAAAAAAGGTGGTAAATATAGAGAGCGCTCGTTGCCAAATTATGCATATAGTACTATTAAAAAAGCTAGTACGTGCTTAATTGGGGTGCTAAATTCTATTAAATAAATACTAGTAGTATGTACATACTGAAGAGTTAAAGTAACGAGAAGAAGCATAACATAGTTCTGCTGGGGGCTCAGCACAACACACCCCTCAAATTAAACTAAGCACACCTGAAACTAAACTATGCAACTAATCCGGTAGACACTACATTAGAAGTTTAGAACCACCATGAGCAACGCCACTGCCACCTTACTTGGAGTCCTCGTCCACGTCCTCGACTTCGTCCTTGTCCCTCTTCCTCTTGGCCGATACTTCTTTGCTTGAACTGCCAACTTGGCTGTTGCTCTTCATCCAACCCTTGTAGATATTGAAACAAAGGTAGCCATCCATTGCAGCGTAGTGGATGTGGTCTATATCTAGTACATTCCGCTGCCATGCATGACGATGAAACGTGTAATGAGGTTTCTCCAGTTTATGGTATGAAGGATGAACCATGGCTCCTACCAGGGTCAGCATTGAGGGCTGACGAGAGGGCACCAGCCGATTCTTCTGGAGGTCGAAGGGGTTGCCTACAACAAGGCCTATCCGACCCAGGACTTCTTTGTCATTCTTAAAGTCTACAGTAACAAATTTCACTGTTTTGTCCTCGAGGAAGTTCTTAAAATCCTGGCACTCAACATCGGCATGGCATATGTGGTAGACCAAGCAAGCGTTATGTACGCACACCTGGATCACGGTGGGATTCTTCCTCTCTTCGTCCTTTAGATCCTTCTCTCGTCCCAGGACTATGGTGTACTCAACATCTAGCCCAGCGACCCACTCATCATCTGAGTTTTCGAACATGCGTCTGAAGCGAGAAAGGCATCCTTTCACCGTCGCGGAAGTACGGGTGTAGATGATGTCGAACTCATCGCTGGTGATGGTTGTAACCTTGTACTAACCACCGATCGAGGAGATTTGGGACGCCATGAATTTGGGAGGAGGGTTAGGATTAGTGGAACTGCCGTAATGTGAATGAATGGGACGACTACGAGCGAACCGTCGTAGTATTAAAGGACGTGCGGGGATGAGTAGGAGCGAACTGCCAGCGTGCGAATGGCAGGGTAGTGGCTTTCCGTTCTCCCATGATACGTGCTTCCGAGAACCCTTGGATCTGAGATCGAACGGTTGCATGGCGTGATTCTAGATCTATGGGTGAATATCCTATCCTGGAGGGTTATTCTGCAAATTTTCAGCAACTTAGCATGCGACCGTTTGATCTCAGATCCAAGGGCTGCCAGTAGCCCGTATCATGGTGGCGCCTACCAGGACCATCCCGTCGCTCGCGCGGTCGCGCCCTTGGAGATTTAACACGGTGCGGGCTATCTGATGTTGGCATGTCATACATAGTCATCACTTAGTCACTCAAACTACAACAAGGTTGGCTATAACGTTGGCTATAAGTGTATTTTTTTACTCCTCTCTATCTCTTTCTTCGTACTCCCTCCGTCCCATAATATAAGAACGTTTTTGACACTAGTGTAGTGCCAAAAACGTTCTTATATTATGGGACACAGGGAGTACTAGTATTTATTGCATTTGCCAAGGAGTGACCTCTTCCAATGAAATGGTGTTGTTAAGTTTGCTTCATTTAATTAGCTATAGACTCAAAATTGTCTTTTCACCTAGGTACACACGCTTAGCACCGTTTCTTCCTTGGGTCACCAAACTAGTCTCTCTCTCTTCTTGATTAACTTGCCACATCAGACTTTATGCCTATGTGCCAAGCTTAAGCACCTATAGGAGCAAGTAAGTACAATAGTGCGCTTTACATGACATTTTAACATATGTGGAGGAAAGAGAGGCAAGGAAAAAGTGGAGAAGTGGGCTCTCATGCAAGAGCCAACCTCTACTACATGGCGGAGCATTGGGAGAGGCACCTGTATGGAGGTGGTCAGGAATCGGGAGACTCACGCCGGTCGTAGCGCCGCAGTTAAAATGATAATGGCAAGTCAAATCACGGGGCCCCACCTGTCCAGTAGTAACTCGTTGTCAAATCACACAGCTCTACGTTTACAGCAGCCTACTCCCTCATCTTCTCGCGTCTCTGTCGAACTTACTAGGCGGAACTGCCCGCCATCACAAGCAGAAAAAGCCCCCCTCGACTTTTAAATACAACTACTCCCTCCGTCTAGGTGAGTAAGTCATCTTACGAAAGCCAAATAATCCAAAAATACTAAGGCGCGGTGCATTAACTTCAACCTCCTTTCTTGTTTCTTCACATATCAAGCAATAAGAATCCAATGATATACTTTTTGTGACATAGTAACTCATATTTAGTTAGTCAAATGGATGACCTAGAACTACGTGCAAGCCCTATAAACCGAGACTCCTACACATAAAAAACCGAGACGGAGAGGGTAGTTCAGCATGTCTCTTTTTAGATCAATATAGTCGGGATTCACCAAGGAGCAAACCAAGTGGTAGGCTGCTCATGTCGTGTTGGCGTAGCAACTCAAGCAGGGTCAGTCAGCACACGAAATGGCAACACACTTAACAGGACCCCTTTGGCAGACATGTGGCTCATCCACCGTCTTGTTCCACGTGCGATGCACCAAATTACAGTTCGGAGCAGCGATTGGAATTGGAGGCACCTAGGTCGTAGCGCCGCAGTAGTAGAAAATGAGCGATGAGGGGTCAAATCACAAAGGCCCACCTTTCCCGCATTAAGCTGGACGGACGAAGCAACTGATACGTCTCCGTCGTATCTACTTTTCTGTAACGCCCCGGATTTGTTGCGCCAGGCGTCTGCCAGTTATTCGCCATCGTTGCCATGTCATTTGCTTGCGTGTTGCACTTTGCCATGTCATCATCTGCATTTCATATCATGTCATCATGTGCATTTCATTTTGCATACGCGTTCATCTCATGCATCTGAGCATTTTCCCCGTTGTCCGTTTTGCAATTCGGCACTCCTCTGTCCCCGGCGCCCCCTTTTGCCTCTTTTCGTGTGCGGGTGTTAAACGTTCTCGGAATGGACCGAGTCTTGCCAAGCGGCCTTGGTATAGCACCGGTAGACCGCCTATCAAGTTTCGTGCCATTTGGAGGTCGTTTGGTACTCCAACGGTAAAGCCCTCTTTGTGTTGCAGCCCAACACCCCTTCCAAAGTGGCCCAAAACCCACCAAACTCACCTCCATGCTCTTGGTCGTTCGATCACGATCACATGGCCGAAAACCGCTCCTCATTTGGACTCTCCTAGCTCCCTCTACCTATATATATGTAGCCTCCCCCGAAATTCCCGCAGTCCAAACCCTAGCCCCGCTCCCTCTTCGCCGCCGGACATGTCCGGACGGAGCCGGACACGCCCGCTGCCAAGCCAAATCGAGAGGCCACAGTGTCGCTCCGGCGCCCGCGCGCCGCCCAGCCCAGCTGGGCCCATGGAGGCCCACCGGCTTGTCCGCCGCCGCCGCTTCGCTTGCGCCCGCCGTGCCAGCGCCGCCGCCGCCCTCCGGTTGCCACCCGCCTCCTCGATCCGCGCCACCAGCCCCTGCCTCCATCTGCCTCGCCCGTCCCTCCGCGCCGCTGGCTTCCTCCGCCACGCCCGAGGCTCCCTCGCCGCCGCCGCCCGTCAAACCCGCGCCGCGGGCTCCCTCCGTCCGCTGAAGGTGCGCGCTGCGTCGCCGCCCATGGCCTCGCCCTCCACTCCGAGCCGCTCCATGCCCCACCGCCCTTCGCCTCGCTCGCCGCCAGCGAGATCCTGGCCGGGGAAGGACCCCGCCGGCCGGATCCGCCACCCATGTCGCGGGATCGGGTCTCCGCCGCCCCGGAGCTCGCCGGACTCCGTCGGCCTTGCCGGAGCTCTCCTCTGCCGGGTCACGGATCCGCGACCCGCTTCGTCCGCGACCCGCTTCGTCTCCGACCCGATCCGCGTTGTTTTTTTTGCGAGGTGATAATTTTGTCAAGTTCCCAATATTTTGCATTATCATGCCATGTTCATCATGCTGTATCTCTGCATCCGTAGCTCCGTTTCGTGCGTGTAATATGTCAAATTGTTCGTCTCAACGAGTACTTCATTTCATTCCATTGCATAATTTTCATTTGAGCTCATCTTTATGCCCGAAATGCTGTTGGAAGAGTGCATGTTGCTGTTAATCTGCTGAAACTGTTATAACTTGCTCATTTGTCATTTTTTCCATGATTGATGTCTGCATCCTATGAGGTTGATGTCTACATGTGTTTTGATCTATGCTATGCCATCTTTCCAGAGGTTCTTGCCATGTATTTTTGTGAGTTGTGTGCTGAGTGCATCGAGCTTGTTAAGGAGGGTACTTGCTGTTGCTGTTTTGCTAGGCAGATTCTGTTATATTTTGTTGCCATGTTAACATGCTTCTACTAATCATTCTATGCATAATCTGGAGATGTTCTATAAACATGTTTTGATCTACATGTTATGCCCTATCCATCCATGCCCCTGGTTGCATTTATAGCTACTGTAGCTTACTGTAATCCTGCTCCAAAATTGCTAAATAATGTTGCTGTCAGCCTGTTAACATTAAGTTCACTAGTTCCCATGTGTTTTGCTAGTGTCACATGCACCCTATGACCTTGCTCTTGCCATGCTTAACTTCACAAATATGCCTTCTTACTGTTGGTTGTCTTGCCATGCCATGTATTGCTCTGTGGTGAGTGGTTCAAGCTCACCAACATGCCTACTTATTGTTGTTCCTGCAATGTATGAATTTGTAATATAACTTGCCATGTTTACATGGGTGCCATCATATTTTATGTGCCTTTTTGGCTCATGGTCAGTAAGGGACTTTTGATCTATGCTTTTAGTAGATTCATGCCATGCCTTTGTTTGCCATGATAAGTTCCTGTAACATGTTGTTTGATAGCTCTAAACATTGCAACCTGATGTTATTTCCTGATAAGTCTGAGACTGTTATGATTTGCAATCTTTCCATCTCTTTTTGAGCATGTTCTAGTTTTTTCTGGAGATAGCTCATTGTTCATGTCTTGTTATGCTTTACCTGTACTTCATGCTCATGCCTTTTGTTATTATGTTGGGGTGCTGTAGCATGTTGTTTTGATGCTTGCAATATGCCTAGTTGCTGTTTTGGACAGATTGTTGCTATGACTTGTATAGAGTGTATGTGTTGCACCGTTGCCCCGTATTGAGTGTGCTCTGTATGAAACTTGCTTGATTTTGCATGTAGCTTCATATTATAATGTTGCATCCTTGTTTAGAGGTGTTTTCTTGATGTTTGTATGCATTTTGCATCAATGCCATGTTTAACTTGTTTTGCTCATATCTTCTAGCGCGTAGCTCCGAATCTAATGAACTTTATATGTAACATGACTAGAATTTCGTGTAGATCATCTTGGTGCATCTTAACTTGCTGTTTAACAACTTGAACATAAGGTTTATTCAGTTCTGAACCAATTTCGAAATTTGCATATGAGGACTTACCGGAATTGTTATATGTTGTTTCCGGCCTCATTTAAACTTGCCTTGATGTGTTGTTCTTGTTTGCATCATCTCTTGTCATGAGTAGCTTCATGTAGCCTTTTCATGCATCATGCTTGTTGTGCATCATTGTCTTATGTGTGGTGTGTTTACCATGTTGTGTGCTTCTTCTCGATAGTTCCCGTTTCGTTGCGATCGTGAGGATGCGTTCGTCTACGCTTGGTTCGTCTTCGTGGCTTCATCTTCTTCATGGACTCGTTCTTCTTCCTAGCGGGATTTCAGGCAAGATGACCGCTACTCTGGATCTCACTACTATCATTGCTATCCTAGTTGCTTCGTTCTATCGCTCTGCTGCGTTACCTATCATTTGCTCTTCAAGCCTCCCAAATTGCCATGAACCTCTAACCTTTGACACCATTCCTAGAAAACCATTGCTTGGCTATGTTACCGCTTTGCTCAGCCCTTCTTATAGCGTTGCTAGTTGCAGGTGAAGTTGAACATTTCTCCATGGTGGACAGGGTTTATGTTGGGATATCACAATATCTCTTATATTATTAATGCATCTATATATTTGGTAAAGGGTGGAAGGCTCGGCCATATGCCTGGTGTTTGTTTCCACTCTTGCCGCCCTAGTTTCCGCCATACCGTGTTCTGTTCCCGGATTTTATGCTCCTAACGCAATGGGTGATTTATGGGACCCCCTAATAGTTCGCTTTGAATAAAACTTCTCCAAAGAAGGCCCAACCTTGGTTTTACCATTTGCCTCACCACCACCTATACCCTTCCCTTGGGTCGGCCAACCCAAGGGTCATCTTTATTTTAGCCCCCGGCGGTGCTTGTCTAAGTGCTGGTTCGAACCGAGTAGATCAAGGGCCCCTCGGGAAACTCGAGGTCTGGTTTTACTCGTAGGATGTCTCATCCGGTGTTGCCTCGAGAACGAGATATGTGCAGCTCCTATCGGGATTGTCGGCGATCGGGCGGCTTTGCTGGTCTTGTTTTACCATTGTCGAAATGTCTTGTAAACCGGGATTCCGAGACTGATCGGGTCTTCCTGGGAGAAGGTCTATTCCTTCGTTGATCGCGAGAGCTTGTCATGGGCTAAGTTGGGACACCACCGCAGGGTTTAAACTTTCGAGAGCCGTGCCCGTGGTTATGTGGTAGATGGGAATTTGTTAATGTCCGGTTGTAGATAACTTGACACCAGATCCGAATTAAAACGCATCAACCGCGTGTGTAGCCGTGATGGTCTCTTCTCGGCAGAGTCCGGGAAGTGAACACGGTCTTTGGGTTATGTTTGACGTAAGTAGGAGTTCAGGATCACCTCTTGATCATTGCTAGCCTCACGACCGTTCTGTTTGATTCTCTTCTCGCTCTTATTTGCGTATGCTAGCCACCATATTATGCTTAGTCGCTGCTGCAACCTCACCGCTTTACCCCTTCCTTTCCCATTAAGCTTTGCTAGTCTTGATACCCATGGTAATGGGATTGCTGAGTCCTCGTGGCTCACAGATTACTACAACAACAGTTGCAGGTACAGGTTATGCGATGATCATGACGCGAGAGCGATGTTGCTTGTTTTGGAGTTTCTTCTTCTTCTTCTTCGATAAGGGGATAGGTTCTAGGTCGGCAGCCTGGGCTAGCAGGGTGGATATTGTTTGAGTTTCTGTTTACGATTCATCCGTAGTCGGATGTTGTTCTTGTATGTTGTATTGATGTATTCATGTGGCATTGTATGCCTCTTGTATGTATCCCTATCTATTATGTAATGTTGATGTAATGATATCCACCTTGCAAAAGCGTCTTCAAGATGCGCTTCTATCCTTGGTGGGACCTTCGAGTTCCTTTAGCATAGGGTCGCATCTTGGGCGTGACTTTTTCCAAACACTTTGGCCCTTGTTTTGAACTCTAACTTGTATGATTTGAATGGAACTAACCCGGACTGACGCTGTTTTCACCAGAATTGCCATGATGTTGTCTTATGTGCAGAAAATAAAAATTCTCGGAATGACCTGAAACTCCACAGAACACCTTAGAAAAACAATAAAAAATCCTCGCCAAAGATGAAGACCAGTGGGCCCACACCCTGCTCATGAGGGTGGGGGCGCGCCCTGGGCGCGCCCCCCTACCTCGTGGGCCCCCTGGTGGCCCTCCGACGCCAACTCCAACTCCATATATTGGCTTTCGGGGAGAAAAAAATCAGAGAGAAGAAATCATCACGTTTTACGATACGGAGCCGCCGCCAAGCCCTAATCTCTCTCGGGAGGGCTGATCTGAAGTCCGTTTGGGGCTCCGGAGAGCGGGATTCGTCGCCGTCGTCATCATCAACTATCCTCCATCACCAATTTCATGATGCTCACCGCCGTGCATGAGTAATTGCATCGGAGGCTTGCTAGACAGTGATGGGTTGGATGAGATTTATCATGTAATCGAGTTAGTTTTGTTAGGGTTTGATCCCTAGTATCGACTTTGTTCTGAGATTGATGTTGCTATGACTTTGCTATGCTTAATGCTTGTCACTAGGGCCCGAGTGCCATGATTTTAGATCTGAACCTATTATGTTTTCATGAATATATGTGTGTTCTTGATCCTATCTTGCAAGTTTATAGTCACATACTATGTGTTATGATCTGGCAACCCCGAAGTGACGATAATCGGGACCACTCCCAGTGATGAACATAGTTTGAGGAGTTCATGTATTCACTATGTGCTAATGCTTTGTTTCGGTTCTCTATTAAAAGGAGGCCTTAATATCCCTTAATTTCCAATAGGACCCCGCTACCACGGGAGGGTAGGTCAAAAGATGTCATGCAAGTTCTTTTCCATAAGCACGTATGACTATATACGGAATACATGCATACATTACATTGATGAACTGGAGCTAGTTCTGTGTCACCCTATGTTATGACTGTTGCATGCCGAACCGCATCCCGCATAATTATCCATCACTAATCTGGTGCCTACGAGTTTTCCATATACTGGTTCTCGCTTATTTACTTTTCCGTTACTCTCATATAATCACTACAAAATACCAAAACATTACTTTTGCTGTCTTTACTTTTGTTACCTTTACCACTACTATCATATTAGTTTGCTACTAAACACTTTGCTGCAGATACTAAGTTTCCAGGTGTGGTTGAATTGACAACTCAGCTGCTAATACTTGAGAATATTCTTTGGCTCCCCTTGTGTCGAATCAATAAATTTGGGTTGAATACTCTACCCTCGAAAACTGTTGCGATCCCCTATACTTGTGGGTTATCAAGACCTTTTTGTGGCGCCGTTGCCGGGGAGCATAGCTCTATTCTTTGAGTCACTTGGGATTTATATCTGCTAGACACTATGAAGAACTTGAAAGATGATCGAACTACTATTTTGCCCTCAACTACGAGGGAAGGTAAGGAACTGCCATCTAGCCTTGCACTAGATTCACCATCTGTTATAAGTAAGCTTGCGACACCTAAACCTGCTACTGCTATGAATTCTGATATGTCGCATGTTATTGATGATGACACTTCTGCTAAGCATGATACTTATGATGAAACTACTTCTATGCTTGATACTACGGTGCCCCTTGGTGAATTTCTTGATGAGCAAATTGCTAGGTCTAGAGAAACAGAAATTATTGAACCTGGATACGATGATGTTAGTGATGACGAAAATATGCCTGCTATTCCTGAGGGTTATCTTTTTGATGCGGAATCTTCTGCAGCTATTTTTGTTTACCAGGATAGATATGAACTAAAGAGGTTGCTAGTTAAATGGAGTAAAGAATCTTTTAGAGATAGAATGAGATCCGACCCTGCTTTTGGTACTTCACCTATCTGTGTTGCTGATAAGGATTATTATGATTTCTCTGTTGATCCAGATATAATTACTTTGGTTGAATCTGATCCTTTTTATGGCTATGAGTCTGAAACTGTTGTGGCACATCTTACTAAGTTAAATGATATAGCTGCCCTGTTTACTAATAATGAGAGACCGCGCTACCTGTATTTACACAAAATATTTCCGTTCTCATTAAAGGGTGATGCTAAGATATGGTTTAATTCTCTTGATCCTGGTTGTGTGCAAAGTCCCCAGGATATGATTTATTACTTCTCTGCTAAATATTTCCTGCTCATAAGAAACAAGCTGCTTTGAGGGAAATATACAACTTTGTGCAAATTGAAGAAGAGAGTCTCCCACAAGCTTGGGGGTGGCTTCTCAAGTTACTTAATGCTTTGCCTGATCATCCTCTTAAGAAACCTGAAATACTTGATATATTTTATAATGGACTAACTAATGCTTCCAGAGATTACCTGGATAGTTGTGCTGGTTCTCTTTTCAGGGAAAGAACACTGGATGAAGCTGAAATATATTGAATAATATGTTGACAAATGAAAATAATTGGGCACCTCCTGAGCCACCCCCTGAGCTAGTTCCAGAGCCAATTACTGAACCTATTCCTAAACCAACTCCGAAGAAGAGAGGTGTTCTATTTCTCAGTCCCGAAGATATGCAAGAGGCAAAGAAATCTATGAAAGAAAAAGGTATTAAAGCTGAAGATGTTAAGAATTTACCTCCTATTGAAGAAATACATGGTCTTAATTTACCGCCTGTTGAAGAAGTATATGATCTCAATTACTTATTTACTGAAGAACCTCCCGATATTCCAACACAGGTAGTAAAGGTAAATTCTCTCTATAGATATGATAAAGCTGAAGTCCCTCCTACTAAAATTGCTAGTCAGTGCTTGGATGAGTTTTATGACTTTATGTTTAAGCAAGATGACTTTAGTGCTTATTTTGGTAGACAATTAAAACAGAATACCTTTATGATTAAATGCTTGGGTGATTATATGGATGATATTAGAGGTGAACTTAAACTTGTTAGCAAAAATGCTTCTATGGTTACCACTCAAGTAGAACAAGTACTTAAAGCTCAGAAAGAAGTGCTTGATGAAATGAATAGTAAGAAAAATGATTATGCTGTTAGAGTGGCTACTAGAACTGGTAGAATGACTCAGGGACCTTTGTATCCTGAAGGCCACCCTAAGAGAATCGAGCAACATTCTCAGAGAAATAATATTGATGTACCTAGTTCTTCTAAAAGGAAGAAAAAGAAAAATAATAGGACTTTGCAAGCTTCTAGTGAACCTATTGCTGAACCACCTGAGAATCCAAATGATATCTCTATTTCTGATGTTGAAACACAATCAGGTGATGAACATGAACCTAGTGATAATGTTAATGATAATGTTCATGTTGATGCTCAACCTAGTAATGATAAAGATGTAGAAGTTGAACCTGCTGTTGATCTTGATAACCCACAATCAAGGAATCAACTTATGATAAAAGAGATTTTGTTGCTAGGAAACATGGTAAAGAAAGGGAACCATGGGTTCAGAAACCCATGCCTTTTCCTCCGAAACCATCCAAGAAAAAGGATGATGAGGATTTTGAGCACTTTGCTGAAATGATTAGACCCATCTTTTTGCGCATGCGATTAACTGATGTGCTCAAAACGAATCCTTATGCTAAGTATATGAAGGATATCATTACTAACAATAGAAAGATACCTGAAGCTGAAATTTCCACCATGCTTGCTAATTATACTTTTAAGGGTGGAATACCAAAGAAACATGGAGATCCAGGAGTACCTACTATACCATGCTCCATTAAGAGAAATTATGTTAAAACTACTTTGTGTGATCTTGGAGCCGGTGTTAGTGTTATGCCTCTCTCTTTATATCGTAGACTTGACTTGAATAAGTTGACACCTACTGAAATATCTCTGCAAATGGATGATAAATCAACTGCTATACCTGTCGGTATTTGTGAGGATGTGCCTGTTGTAGTTGCGAACGTTAATATTTTAACGAACTTTCTATTGTTGATATTCCCGAGGATGATAGTATGTCTATTATTCTTGGAAGTCCTTTCCTTAATACTGCAGGGGCTGTTATTGATTGCAACAAAGGCAATGTCACTTTTCATGTTAATGGCAATGAGCACGTGGTACATTTTCCGAGGAAACAACCTCAAGTTTATAGTATCAACTCTATAGGAAAAATTCCATCGATTATATTTGGAGGTTTTGAATTTCCTCTCCCTAATGTCAAGAAAAAGTATGATATTCTTATTGTTGGGGATTTTCATATCCCCGTTGAGGTAACTTAGTGTTATTCGAAATTTCTCCGGTTCCGTGATTATTCAGAATGAGTTTGTTAACAAGACCTGATCAACCTTGTTAGTGGGTTCATTTTGATGATCACGCGATGGATGAAACTAGAAGCGCAACCTTTTGTACCCACTTTCTATTTTCAGTTATTTAGTAGAAATAAAGTAAAATAGTAATTTTTCTGTCTGTTCCCTGACTTATCCGTGCAATATAAAATTATCCCAAAAATAAAAGTCCTCAGAATGCCATGCCAATTTAATATGATTTTTTGGGAATATTTGAGGATTTACTGTGCAAAAATTACCGTGGGGGGAGCTGCCACCTGGGCACGAGGGTGGAGGGCGCGCCCTACCCCCTGGGTGCGCCCCCTATCTCGTGGGCCCACGGTGGCCCTCCTCCACTTATCCCTGCACCCATCTTCTTCCTCTGCTTCACACAAACACGAAAAACCAACTCAAGCACGAGTTCCAGTCCCCGTTGCTGTGATTTTCGATCTCCTTGCTCAAAGCACCTCTCGCAAAACTGCTTGGGGAGATTGTTCCTTGGTATGGGACTCCTCCATTGGTCCAATTAGTTTTTGTTCTAGTGCTTTATTCATTGCAAATTTGTGCTGCATAGGTGACCATGTTCTTGAGCTTGCATGTCAAATTTATATGGTTCAAGTAGTTCTAATGCTTGATATAGGCTCTAGGCACTTGTGGGAGTGGTTGCTATCAATTTTATTGAGGTAGGTTCACTTTTATTTGAAGTTACAAAAAATTTCAGATTGTTTCAGAAATAATGAAGAGACTTTTGAGGGGCTCGTCGAGTCGAAGCTCTAAGGAAAAACAAAAGGAAGAAGAGCAGAAGCCCAAATTTAATTTGCCTCGCACCGCGGAGGTCCGGCCGTGTGAATGACCTTCCAATGACTTCTTCAGGAGAGCCGGGATTTATGAGGATTTCTATTTATTGATTGAGAACGCCGGCCTCACC
The DNA here is from genome assembly GCA_021437245.1 of Aegilops speltoides. Lineage (NCBI taxonomy): Eukaryota > Viridiplantae > Streptophyta > Magnoliopsida > Poales > Poaceae > Aegilops > Aegilops speltoides. The sequence continues at coordinate 211,863,550 of CM038143.1, read as the reverse complement.
AACTTCCTCCATGACCAACGTCATCAGTATCTCTTACTCACAAATACTTTTGTGCAAAACTTCTACTTTTCCCCTAAGAAATCACCTCCAACAGTAGAGTTTCATTTATATGACGTTGTTAAAGAGATGACATTAGCTGAATTCTGCGAGGTTTACAGAATACCCTTTGAGGGCACCTTAGATGAAACCCACTGTAATGAAGTAGAAGCTTTTATTAACACTATCACTGTGGGATAAACCAGGAATGTTTCTGATGCAAGGATCACTAGCATACATTTTCCTGTTTTACGCTACTTTGCCTTATTTGCTAGTCGTTGCTTGATTGGACGCGGGAACTGTGGGAACCTTAGTATTCCTGATATTATTATTTTGTCCCATGGTTTATACCGCAATAACTCTATTAGTATGGGTGGAATTGTTGCTAGACGGTTAAGTCTGAACCGTACTAAGGGCCCCATCTTTGGAGGCATTTATGCTTCACGCCTAGCTGAACATTTTGAAATACCTATTAAGCATGAGGAGAAAGAAGAAACAGCGATGCCCCGTGTTTATTTAGATTATAAGAGTATGATAGCGCATGACTTTCTTGTTAAGAGTCGCGAAGGGGAGCTCAAATACAAATTATACTTTGATAAACATCACCCTGAGACTATTACTTTGCCTGCCTCTTCTTTGTTTAACTTATCTGCAGGTCCTCACATCGTTCCGTGGTCGGCTGTTCAAGCCTATCGGAATCCTGCACCAGCCCCAGAACCAGAGCCACAAGATGAGCCTCCACGACTATCTGTTTATTCTTGGGATCTAGAGGAGGTTGCCAGCCAGTGGTAGCAGGAGCCTTCTTTGTCGCAGTATGACCCCAGCTTCACCTACGGGTATCCGCCAGGCTATCCCTGGCAAAAGACCAACTTAGGCCAAAAGCCTAAGCTTGGGGGAGTACGTATTTCCCACTGACATTACATTCATGTTCACACACACTCATTGCTAGATGTCGGTGCTCATACTCTTTCACTGTAATATCCATGCTAGTTTATTTTCTTTTTTCCTGCTTTCTTCTTGTGTGTTTAATAAACCTTAAGAAAAAACCAAAAAATAATTAGTAATGGTTTATTTCTTTACTGTAGTAATTAAAAAGTAAACTCAAAAATATTTCCCGTTCTTCTTTTGCTTGGTGGGAGCTTTCCCGTGTAAATAGTTTTTTATTTCTTTTCCTTTCTTTGGGGGTCGAGAAGACTATATTGAAAATGCTTCGTGGCTCTTATACGCATGATTGTTTATTTAACTTAGAGCCCATATTAGTTGTCTTCTCTCTTGAGTTGAATGCTTGCAGATTCCAGCTTAGTCCAATGCACATGCACTCTTATTATTATACACACCGTTCGGTCGTGCAAGTGAAAGGCAATAATGATGATATATGATGGACTTATTGGGATGAGAAAAGCTGGTATGAACTTGACCTCTCTTGTTTTTGTAAATATGATGATTCATCGTTCCTGAGTTAGCTATTATGAAGTAAACATATTTGCAATGACATTTAGAGATTATAGTTGCTTGTGCCATGCTTGATTAGCTATGAGTTATAATGGTTTACCTTGCGTGCCAACATGCTATTAGAATGATTATAATGTGGTATGATGGGATGGTATCCTCCTTTTAAATGAATTGAGTGACTCGACTTGGCACATGTTCACACATGTAGTTGAATCAAATCAACATAGCCTTCATGATATTTATGTTCATGGTGGATTATATCCTACTCATGCTTGTATTTGGTGTAAATTAATTTTAATGCATGTTTACGACTGTTGTCGCTCTCTTAGTTGGTCGCTTCCCAGTCTTTTGCTAGCCTTCACCTGTACTAAGCGGGAATACTGCTTGTGCATCCAAACTCCTTAAACCCCAAAGTTGTTCCATATGAGTCCACTATACCTACCTATATGCGGTATTTACCTGCCGTTCCAAGTAAATTTGTATGTGCCAAACTCTAAACCTTCAAATAAACATTCTGTTTTGCATGCTCGAATAGCTCAAATGTCAACTAGAGCTGCCCTTTATCTTCCGTGTTAGGCGGGTTATTCTCAAGAGGAGTGGACTCCGCTCCTCATTCACGAGAAAATGGCTAGTAACCGGGATGCCCAGTCCCATGCTTCATGCAAACTAAATCAAAATAATTGCAAACAAAACTCCCCCTGGGACCCGTTAAATGTTGGAGGCACTCGTTGTTTTGAGCAAGCCATGGATTGATGCTTGTGGAGGAGGGGGAGTATAAACTTTAACATTCTGTTTGGGAACCGCCTATAATCCGTTTAGCATGGAAGATATCATCGTCTTTTAGTTGTTATGTTGACAATGAAAGTATGCCGCTCAAAATATAATTTAACTCTATTTCAAAACCGAGCTCTGGCACCTCTACAAATCCCTGCTTCCCTCTACGAAGGGCCTATCTATTTACTTTTATGTTGAGTCATCACCTTTCTTATTAAAAAGCACACGCTGGAGAGCACACTGTCGTTTGCATTCATTATAATTGGTTTATACTGGTTATGACTTCACTGGTTCTCTTTTACCATGAATTACAATGTTTAGTCAGTCCTTGATCTTTAAAGGTGCTCTGCATTTACGTTTTGCAGTCTCAGAAAGGGCTAGCGAGATACCATTTTGTTATATCATGTTATGATTATTTTGAGAATGTGTTGTCATCCGAGTTTTATTATTATGGCTGGCTAGCTGATTATGCTATTGATATGAGTAATTGTGAGACCTACGTGTTATTGTGAGTATGGTTAGTTCATAATATTTACTGAAACTTGAATGCTGGCTTTTCATGTTTACAACAATAAGAGCAAACAGAGTTTGTAAAAGTTTTTCTTTTTCTCTTTCAGTTTGTCAAATGAATTGCTTGAGGCCAAGCAAGGGTTTAAGCTTGGGGGAGCTGATACGTCTCCATCGCATCTACTTTTCCAAACACTTTTGCCCTTGTTTTGAACTCTAACTTGTATGATTTGAATGGAACTAACCCGGACTGATGCTGTTTTCAGCAGAATTGCCATGGTGTTGTTTTATGTGCAGAAAATAAAAGTTCTCGGAATGACCTGAAACTCCACGGAACACCTTAGAAAAAAAAATAAAAAATCCTCGCCAACGATGAAGACCAGGGGGCCCACACCCTGCTCACGAGGGTGGGGGCGCGCCCCCCTGGGCGCGCCCCCCTACCTCGTGGGCCCCCATATATTCTGTCTCAGGGTGAAAAAATCAAGGAGAAAGTTTCATCGCGTTTTACGACACGGAGCCGCCGCCAAGCCCTATTCTCTCTTGGGAGGGCTGATCTGGAGTCCGTTCGGGGCTCCGGAGAGGGGGATTCGTCGCCGTCGTCATCATCAACCATCCTCCATCACAAATTTCATGATGCTCACCGCCGTGCGTGAGTAATTGCATCGTAGGCTTGCTGGACAATGATGGGTTGGCTGAGATTTATCGTGTAATCGAGTTAGTTTTGTTAGGGTTTGATCCCTAGTATCCACTATGTTCTGAGATTGATGTTGCTATGACTTTGCTATGCTTAATGCTTGTCACTAGGGCCCGAGTGCCATGATTTCTGATCTGAACCTATTATGTTTTCATGAATAAATGTGTGTTATTGATCCTATCTTGCAAGTCTATAGTCACCTACTATGTGTTATGATCCGCCAACCCCGAAGTGACAATAATCAGGACCACTCCCGGTGATGACCATAGTTTGAGGAGTTCATGTATTCACTATGTGCTAATGCTTTGTTCTGGTTCTCTATTAAAAGGAGGCCTTAATCTCCCTTAGTTTCCAATAGGACCCCGCTGCCACGGGAGGGTAGGACAAAAGATGTCATGCAAGTTCTTTTCCATAAGCACGTATGACTATATACGGAATACATGCCTACATTACATTGATGAACTGGAGCTAGTTCTGTGTCACCCTATGTTATGACTGTTACATGACGAACGGCATCCGGCATAATTATCCATCACTAATCCGGTGGCTACGAGTTTTCCGTACACTGGTTCTCGCTTATTTACTTTTCCGTTGCTACTGTTACAATCACTACAAAATACCAAAAACATTACTTTTTGCTGTCTTTACTTTTGTTACCGTTACCACTACTACCATATTAGTTTGCTACTAAACACTTTGCTGCAGATACTAAGTTTCCTAGTGTGGTTGAATTGACAACTCAGCTGCTAATACTTGAGAATATTCTTTGGCTCCCCTTGTGTCGAATCAATAAATTTGGGTTGAATACTCTACCATCGAAAACTGTTGCGATCCCCTATACTTGTGGGTTATCAGCAACCATCATTTCACTCTAGGGCGCAAGAGCATAAAGAAAAGAGAAAACAATGATGCATGCGGCAGCTACCTAGGGCACCCTAGGGTAGGGGTCTCCACTACAGATCCTTTTTTTGAAAGCGCCTCCAGTACAAATCGGCTACTCCCTCGTCCTCTTGAAGAAAACCGATGATGAGTGCGGCGGTAGGGTTTGTAGGAGTACTACAGCGTGCGGGGCCACATCGTAGTAAACGGGTTCGAGTCGACGCCTTAAATATGTGTGTGCCGCTTGGTTTTACGGGAACGAGGAAGTATTTTGGGTTCGGGGACCAGTGGAGATATAGTACGTACAAAAAATTGTGGACGTAGGTTCGACCAAAAGGCAATGATGCATGGGCCTTTCATTTTGATATACCTGGGGCCGCGTGAAATTTGCTACTCTACTCAAAACTAGTAAGGCACACATGTATTGAACGCATGAGATTTCGAAACCAAATTATGAATAAATACACTCTATAGCATGTAAAGCATTGAGTCATATATGCATGATGTAGATGTTCGTTTAGTTCTTATAGTTCATCTCATTCAAAACCAATTAGTTTTATAAAAATGTTAAGGTTCATGGGGTTGTGCATTGTAAATCATAAAGTAAAAAACAAATAATGGCAATTCATTTAGAAAAAATAATCAATATGATACAGAAGATTCTAGAACAAAGGAGAAGTTCTTGTGTTTTTGAGGTTTGTGCATTATGCTTAAGTTCAACCATGGAGTCTTCTAAATTGTACATGTGGCAGATCTGGTGGAATGTTGATGATATCCAACGACCAGTAGTGCAATAAAAGGGGGGATTTTTTCGACTTGCGGTGTTTTTTTCTCTTTGATTTTCGCTTGGAAAGCATAGTGCCTGCTTGCTACCCCTCCCCGTGAGCACCCCGCAAGTGGGGGCTGGGCGTGGCGTGTGCACCTAGGCAGGCCAGGGCCCCCTCGGGGCAAAGGATGCTTCTGCCCTGTGCCCGCCTACGCGCACACCTTGCTAAGAGCTTTAGCATTGGCTCCTTGCACGAAGCCCGCGACTGGGCTAGCAACCACGCCAGGAAGCCCCTCCCGCGAGAGTAGGCTTGCCGGGGTGGAGGGCGTCTCCGCGGCACAAGTACCAACCCAAGGCCGTGAATATGAAAGGTAAATCACACGAGCTACTCTAGTTGAGAGCCCGTTGGCTCGCGACAATGCATTCTGAAATTAACTCAAGAAATGTAGCATCAGGAAATATTTTCACTCCCCACGGGGGCACATCCAAAAATATTTAAAGGAAGAACAGAGAAGTACAGGCCTAGCGGGACACGTTGTCGCCTGTGTCATCGTCGTTGCCATCATCATCAGCTCCGCCCTTCTTGGCCGCGGGCGCGGCCACATCATCAGCAAGAGAAAACTTCTTAACCAGGTCATCCATGTGATCATCCGATCAGCTCGCAAGCTTGCCCTACATGGCTCCGGGCAGGGGGGCTATCGTGGCGCTGAAGTCAAAAGCTGGGTCTTGGTTGAGAAGGCAACTGAAGATGCGCGAGAATGCATGCCCAAGGAGATCCCGGCTCTTCTCCTTAACGAGTTGGCGAGCCCTCGTGGCCTTGCTTTCGAGGCATGTCATGACTTGGGTAACGAAGTGAAGGTAGCCAGCGTCGTCAGACTCGTGCGGGCGGGCGATGTTCTATTTGCAGATGGTGTCCAAGGCGCGGTTGGCCCTCGCCCTCGGGTCGTCAAGCATCTTGGAGCATTCCCGCTGCAGCGTCCGGCGGTGGTTCGCATCGGCTGACACCCTCTCCATGAGGGACGAGACGCCCGCGACCTGATGCCGAAGAGAAGACAGATCTGCCTCGGCAACGACTCGGGCTTCCTCAACGACCATCCCGTGTCGCTCTGCCTGGGCAAGCTGGGCTTGGAGAGCATTGGTTTTGCCTTGCAGCTCGGCATACCGTTGCTTGAAGTGGGCCTCCTCAAGCCCCAACTTCCGGCGATACTCTGCGAGAAGGGACGCGCGAATCTCTGCCACCTTCTGGTCAACCTCCAGCTAGATCTTCGCCTCCCAGGAAGCAAGGGCCTCCTCGTCCAAAGCCACTTGACGCTCCATCACCTCCAGTCGGTCGCGCTCCAAGCTTTGCGCCATCGCCAGCCTCGGTTGCGTCGGTAGGGGCCCCACCCGGCCGCTCCCAAGGGTGGCTTTAAGTGTCTGGACCTACCGTTCGAGATCAGCATTCAAGGCTCGAAGCTCCTTCTCGCGCTCTTCGGCTGCCTAGCGGCACTGCTCTGCGGCCCGCGCCCCCTCCTGAGCATGGATCCAGGCCTCATGAGAGGCTGCCAGGGACCCCTCGACACTCGCGCGGTGCGCTCATGTTGCATGCTGATACGTCTCCAACGTATCTACTTTTCCAAACACTTTTGCCCTTGTTTTGGACTCTAACTTGCATGATTTGAATGAAACTAACCCGGACTAACGCTGTTTTCTGCAGACCTGCCATGATGTTGTTTTATGTGTAGAAAAGAAAAGTTCTCGGAATGTCCTGGAAATCCACTGAGGCACTTTTTGGATTTAATAAGATTTTTTGGCGAAAGAATTAATGCCAGGGAGCCCACAGCCTATCCACGAGACAGGGGGGCGCCCCGCCCTAGGGCGCGGCCCCCTATCTCATGGGCCCCCTGGACCTCCTCCGACCTCAACTCCAACTCCATATATTCCGTCTCGGGGAGAAAAATCAAGGAGAAAGTTTCATCGCGTCTTACGACACAGAGCTGCCGCCAAGCCCTAATCTCTCTCGGGAGGGCTGATCTGGAGTCCGTTTGGGGCTCCGGAGAGGGGGATTCATCGCCGTCGTCATCATCAACCATCCTCCATCACCAATTTCATGATGCTCACCGCCGTGCGTGAGTAATTCCATTGTAGGCTTGCTGGACGGTGATGGGTTGGATGAGATTTACCATGTAATCAAGTTAGTTTTGTTAGGGTTTGATCCCAGTATCCACTATGGTCTTGAGATTGATGTTGCTATGACTTTGCTATGCTTAATGCTTGTCACTAGGGCCCGTGCCAAGATTTCAGATCTGAACGTATTATGTTTTTATGAATATATGTGTGTTCTTGATCCTATCTTGCAAGTCTATAGTCACCTATTATGTGTTATGATCCGACAACCCCAAGTGACAATGTCGGGACACTTCTCGGTGATGACCGTAGTTTGAGGAGTTCATGTATTCACTATGTGCTAATGCTTTGTTCGGTTCTCTATTAAAAGGAGGCCTTAATATGCCTTAGTTTCCGCTAGGACCCCGCTTCCACGGGAGGGTAGAACAAAAGATGTCATATAAGTTCTTTTCCATAAGCACGTGTGACAATTTACGGAATACATGCCTACATTACATTGATGAATTGGAGCTAGTTCTATGTCACCCTATGTTATAACTATTGCATGAGGAATCACATCCGGCATAATTATCCATCACTGATCCATTGCCTAAGAGCTTTTCATATATAGTTCTTCGCTTATTTACTTTTCCGTTACTCTTCATTACAACTACTACAAAACCAAAAACATTTATCTTTACTTTTGCTACTGTTACCATTATTATCATACCACTTATGCTACTAAAAACTTTGTCATGCGATACTAAGATATCCGGTGTGGTTGAATTGACAACTCAACTGCTAATACTCAAGAATATTCTTTGGCTCCCCTTGTGTCAAATCAATAAATTTGGGTTGAATACTCTACCCTACAAGCTGTTGCGATCCCCTATACTTGTGGGTTATCAAGACTAATTTACGCACCTTGCCGGGAGCATAGCTCTATTCTCTAAGTCACTTGGGATTTATATCTGTTGATCACTATGAAGAACTTGAAAGACGATCGAACTACTATTTTGCCCTCAACTACGAGGGGAGGTAAGGAACTGCCATCTAGCTCTGCACTAGATTCTCTTTCTGTTATTAGTAGGCTTGCGACACCTAAACCTGCTACTGCTATGAATTCTGATATGTCGCATGTTATTGATGATGCCACTTCTGCTATGCATGATGAAACTACTTCTGTGTGTGATACTACTTTGCCATTAGGTGAATTTCTAGATGAACAACTTGCTAGAGTTAGGGGGAATGAAAATATTGAAGAACCTATTATTGATGATAGTGATGATGAAGGTTCCCCCAATGATTATGTATTACCTGTTGTTCCTAAGGGTTATGTTATGAATGAAAAAGCTGCGATGGAAATTCTTGCTTGCAATGATAGAAATGATCTTAAGAAATTATTAGCTAAATGGAAGCAGCAGTCTCTTAATGCTAGAATGAAACCCGATCCTGTTTTTGCTACTTCACCTATCTATGTTACTAATAAGGATTATGAATTCTCTGTTGATCCTGATATTATTACTTTAGTTGAATCTGATCCTTTTTATGGCCTTGAATCTGAAACTGTTGTGGCACATCTTACCAAGTTGAATGATATAGCCACCCTATTCACTCATGATGAGAAGTCTCGCTATTTATATATCCTTAAGATATTTCCGTTCTCATTAAAGGGTGATGCTAAGACTTGGTATAATTCTCTTGCTCCTGCTTGTGTGCGTAGTCCCCAGGATATGATTTATTACTTCTTTGCTAAATATTTCCCTGCTCATAAGAAACAAGCTGCCTTACGGGAAATATATAATTTTGTGCAAATCAAAGAAGAGAGTCTCCCACAAGCTTGGGGGAGGCTTCTCCGTTATAATGCTTTGCTGATCATCCTCTTAAGAAAAATGAAATACTTGATATCTTTTATAATGGACTAACCGATGCTTCCAAGGACTACTTGGATAGTTGTGATGGTTGTGTTTTTAGGGAAAGAACAGTCGACGAAGCTGAAATATTATTGAATAATATGTTGACTAATGAAAATAATTGGATTCTTCCCGAGCCAGTTCCTGAAGTAACTCCTGAACCAATTGAGACAACTCCTGAGCCTATTCCTAAACCCACTCCGAAGAAGAGAGGTGTTTTATTTTTCAGTCCTGAAGATATGCAAGAGGCAAAGAAATCAATGAAAGAAAATGGTATTAAAGCTGAAGATGTAAGAATTTACCACCTATTGAAGAAATATATGGTCTTAATATGCCGCCTGAAGAGCCACATTGTCTTGATAACCCGACACAGGTAGTAAAGGTAAATTCTCTCTATAGATATGATAAAGTTGAAATACCCTCTACTAAATTTCATAGACCATGTTTAGATGAATTTGACGACTTTATGGCTAGACAAGAGAGTTTTAATGCTTATGTTGGTAGAGAGTTAAAGAATAATGCTTTCGAGATAGGACGCGTAGGTGATAATCTGGCTAGAGTTAAAGATGAACTTCACCGCGTTAGCAAATATGTTTCTATGGTTGCTACTCAAGTTGAGCACGTACTCAAAGCTCAAAATGATTTGCTTGATGAATTAAATAATAAAAATGGCTTTGCTGTTAGAGTGGCTACTAAAACTAGTAGAATGACTCAGGAACCTTTGTATGCTGAAGGCCACCCTAAGAGAATCAAGCAAGATTCTCAGAGAAATAATTTAGAGGCACCTAGTTCTTCTAAAAAGAAGAAAAAGAAAAAGATAGAACTTTGCATGCTTCTAGTGAATCTACTATAGACACACGTGAGAATCCCAATGATATTTCTATTTCTGATGCTGAAACACAATCAGGTGATGAACATGAACCTAGTGATAATGTTAATGACAATGTTCATGTTGATGCTCAACCTAGCAAATACAATGATGTAGAGATTGAACCTGCTATTGATCTTGATAACCCACAATCAAAGAATCAACGTTATGATAAGAGAGACTTTATTGCTAGGAAGCACGGTAAAGAAAGAGAACCATGGGTTCAGAAACCCATGCCCTTTCCTCCTAAACCATCCAAGTCAAAGGATGATGAGGATTTTGAGCGCTTTGCTGAAATGATTAGACCTATTTTCTTACGTATGCGCTTAGCTGATATGCTGAAACTAAATCCTTATGCTAAGTATATGAAGGATATCATCAAAAATAAAAGAAAGATACCGGAAGCTGAAATTTCCACCATGCTTGCTAATTACACTTTTAAGGGTGGAATACCAAAGAAACTTGGAGATCCGGGTGTACCAACTATACCATGTTCCATTAAAAGAAACTATGTTAGAACTGCTTTCTGTGATCTTGGTATGTGATCTTGGAGCCGGTGTTAGTGTTATGCCTCTCTCTTTATATCGTAGACTTGAATTGAATAAATTGACACCTACTGAAATATCTTTGCAAATGGCTGATAAATCAACTGCTATACCTGTTCGTATTTGTGAGGATGTGCCTGTTGTAGTTGCAAATGTCACTATCTTAACGGACTTTGTTATTCTTGATATTCCCGAGGACGGTAGTATGTCTATTATCCTTGGTAGACCTTTTCTTAATACTGCAGGGGCTGTTATTGATTGCAACAAAGGCAATGTCACTTTTCATGTTAATGGTAATGAGCATACGGTACACTTTCCGTGGAAACAATCTCAAGTCCATGGCATCAATTCTATTGAAAAAGTTCCAACTATCATTTTTGGAGGTTTTGAATTTCCTCTCCCTACTGTCAAGAAAAGTATGATATTATTATTGTTGGGGATTTTCATATCCCCGTTAAGGTAACTTAGTGTTATTCGAAATTTCTCCGGTTCCGTGTTATTCGGAATGAGTTTGTTAACAAGACTTGATCAACCTTCTTAGTGGGTTCATTTTGATGATCACGAGATGGATGAAACTAGAAGGCACAACCTTCTGTACCCACTTTTTATTTTCTGTTATTTAGAATAAATAAAGCAAAAATAGTATTATCCGTCTGTTTTCTGAATTATCCGTGCATTAAAAAATAGTCCAAAAATAAAAGTGCTGCAAATGCCCGGCATATTTAGTATGATTTTTTCTGGAATATTTGAGGATTTTAGGCACTCGAAAACACTGCAGGAGGGGCAAGCACCAGCCACGAGAGGAGGCGCGCCCCAGAGGGCGCGCCCCTGTCTCGTGGGCCCCTGGTGGCTCCCCTCCACTTATGCCAGCACCCACACACTTCATCTTCTACGCAAAAAAATCCCCATCTAGCTCAAGCACGAGTTCTAGCTCATTTTGCTGCGATTTTCGATCTCTTAGCTCAAAGCTCCATTCACAAAACTGCTTTGGGAGATTGTTGCTTGGTATGTGACTCCTCCATTGGTCCAATTAGTTTTTGTTGCATAGGTGACCATGTTCTTGAGCTTGCATGTTAAATTTTTGAGGTCCCAAGCAATTCCAATGCATGATATAGGCTCTAGGCACTTGTAGGAGTAGTTGCTATCAATATTGTTTAGTTTTATTCAGTTTTATTTTAAAGTTACTAAAATTTTAGAAAAAGAAATATGCTAAGAAGAATGTACCAAGGGTGTTCCTCGGCAAAGAAAGGGCCAAGGATTGCTATACGTGAACAACATGTTAATTTGCAAAGGGACGCAAATGTACGGGCTTGTGAGTGGCCATCCGATGATTTTATGGTCGAAGCAGGCTTCAAGGAGGAATTTGACGCATATGTGCGTAATGCCGAGCTGGAGGACTTCTTACAAGATAAGTGTCCTCAATATTATCAATTGATTGATTCCTTTGTGCGGAGGTTCGAATATATTTCTGCGCGTAATTCTCCTAGTGTCATGTTTGATATTTATGATACATCTTATACCATGGATTTAGAGGATTTCACAACTGCTTGCAAACTCCCGCAGTGGGGTAATATTAATGATCCTCCCAAATCTGAATTTAGAGATATTCTTGCTAGTATTACTGTGGGAGAATCTAGGGACGTAGCACAAGCTACCATAGGGAGCATTCACTTTCCTGCTATACATAACTTTGCTCTCTTTATTGGTAGATGCATTAATGTTAAGGACGAGGTATGTCACATGTGTTCCCCTGATCTTAGTGCCCTCAAGAGTGTTGTGTCAGGTTATAAAGGTTATAACTTGGGGGCAATAGTTGCACGTAGGTTGCAGAATAATAGTAGAAGGGGTGATTTCTTTGGAGGAATTTATGCAACCCGTGTGGCTAACTTTCTTAATATAGCTCCACGAGAGGGGGATATGATTGTACCTCCTGTTTATTTGGATAAAGAAGCTATGTTTGATCATCATTTTCTTGAGAGGAATGAACAATTCCTCCATTATCGGCTAATCTATGACAGATGTAACGTCGTCCCTGTTACTCTTCCTGCTCCCTACCTTTATAATTATCAGGAAAAAGGAAGATATGTTGTCACCAGGGAGGAAGCAACTGAATATGAGAGGGGAATGGAGACAGCTCGCCAACACGCGGCTGCTCAGGAGGCGGTCGCCTCAGCATCTCAGTACTACCCCAGTTTCACTTATGGATATCAGCCAGGCGGTCATTGGTACTAAACCAACTTAGGCCAAAATCCTAAGCTTGGGGGAGTACGTATTTCTCACCGACTTTACATTCATGTTCACACACTAGTCGTCGGTGCTCATACTCGTTCATTTTATTATCCATGCTAGTTTAAATTTCTTTTTCTAGTTTTCTTCTTGTGTGTTTGATAAACCTTAAGAAAAACCAAAAAAAAATTAGTTAGATTAATTTCCGTGCTTGTAGTAGAAATTAAAATGAAAACCCAAAAAGATTTCTAGTTCTTCTTTTTACTTGTTGGGAGCTTTCCCGTGTAAATAGTTTTATTTTCTTTTCTTTCCTTTAGGGGTCGAGAAGACCATATTGAAAATGCTTAGTGGCTCTTATATGCATGATTGTTTATTTAATTTAAAGCCCATAGTACCTTGTCTTCTCTCTTGAGTTGAATGCTTGCAGATTCCACCTTAGTCCAATGCACGTGCACTCTTATTATTATACACATCGCTCGGTCGTGCAAGTGAAAGGCAATAATGACGATATACAATGGACTTATTGGGATGAGAAAAGCTGGTATGAACTCGACCTCTCTTGTTTTTGTAAATATGATGAGTTCATCGTTCCTGAGTCAGCTATTATGAAGTAAACATATTTGCAATGACATTTAGAGATTATAGTTGCTTGTGACGTGCTTGATTAGCTATGAGTAATAATGGTATACCTTGCGTGCCAACATGCTAATAGAATGATTATGATGTGATATGATGGGATGGTATCCTCCTTTGAATGAATTGAGTGACTCACTTGGCACATGTTCACGCATGTAGTTGAATCAAATCAACATAGCCTTCACGATATTTATGTTCATGGTGGATTATATCCTACTCATGCTTTTACTCGGTGTGAATTAATTTTAATGCATGTTTACGATCGTTGTCGCTCTCTCGCTTAATTAGCTTCCAGTCTTTTGCTAGTCTTCACCTGTACTAAGCGGGAATACTGCTTGTGCATCCAAACTCCTTAAACCCCAAAGTTGTTCCATATGAGTCCACTATACCTTCCTATATGTGTTATTTACCTGCTGTTCCAAGTAAATTTGTATGTGCCAAACTCCAAACCTTCAAATGAAATTCTGTTTTGTATGCTCCAGCAACTCATGTTTCATCTAGGGCTGCCTATATCTTCCATGCTAGGTGGGTTATTCTCAAGAGGAGTGGACTCCGCTCCTCATTCACGAGAAAGGGCCGGTAACCGGGATGCCCAGTCCCATGATCCAAAAAGATCAAAGCAAATCAAAATAATTAAACAAAACTCCCCCAGGGCTATTGTATGTTCGAGGCACTCGTTGTTTCGAGCAAGCCATGGATTGATGCTTGTTGGTGGTTGGGGGAGTATAAACCTTTACCATTCTGTTTGGGAACTGCCTATAATGCATGTAGTATGGAAGATACAGCCATCTCATAGTTGTTGCGTTGACAGCGAAAGTATGCCGCTCAAAATGTTATTCACTCTCTATTTTAAAATCGAGCTCTAGCACCTCTACAAATCCCTGCTTCTCTCTGCGAAGGGCCTATCTATTTACTTTTATGTTGAGTCATCACCCTTCTTATTAAAAAGCACCCGCCGGAGAGCACACTGTCATTTGCATTCATTATTATTGTAATATATTGGGTATGACTTGACTGGATCTCTTTTACCATGACTTACAATGTTTAGTCAGTCCTTGATCTTTAAAGGTGTTCTGCATTTATGTTTTGCGGTCTCAGAAAGGGCTAGCGAGATACCATTTTGTTATATCATGTTATGATTATTTTGAGAAAGTGTTGTCATCCGAGTTTTATTATTATTGCTCGCTAGCTGATTATGCTATTGATATGAGTAATTGTGAGACCTATGTGTTATTGTGAGTATGGTTAGTTCGTAATATTTGCTGAAACTTGAATGCTGGCTTTTCATGTTACAACAACAAGATCAAACAGAGCTTGTAAAAGTTTTTCTTTATCACTTTCAGTTTATCAACTGAATTGCTTGAGGACAAGCAAAGGTTTAAGCTTGGGGGAGTTGATACGTCTCCAACGTATCTACTTTTCCAAACACTTTTTCCCTTGTTTTGGACTCTAACTTGCATGATTTGAATGAAACTAACCCGGACTGACGCTGTTTTCAGCAGAACTGCCATGCTGTTGTTTTATGTGTAGAAAAGAAAAGTTCTCGGAATGTCCTGGAAATCCACGGAGGCACTTTTTGGATTTAATAAGAATTTTTGGCGAAATAATTAATGCAAGGGGGGCCCACAGCCTGTCCACGAGACAGGGGGGTGCCCCGCCCTAGGGCGCGGCCCCCTATCTCATGGGCCCCCTGGACCTCCTCCGACCTCAACTCCAACTCCATATATTTCGTCTCGGGGAGAAAAAATTCAAGGAGAAAGTTTCATCGCGTTTTACGACACGGAGCCGCCGCCAAGCCCTAATCTCTCTCGGGAGGGCTGATCTGGAGTCCGTTTGGGGCTCCGGAGAGGGGGATTCGTCGCCGTCGTCATCATCAACCATCCTCCATCACCAATTTCATGATGCTCACCGCCGTGCGTGAGTAATTCCATCGTAGGCTTGCTGGACGGTGATGGGTTGGATGAGATTTACCATGTAATCAAGTTAGTTTTGTTAGGGTTTGATCCCTAGTATCCACTATGGTCTGAGATTGATGTTGCTATGACTTTGCTATGCTTAATGCTTGTCACTAGGGCCCGAGTGCCAAGATTTCAGATCTGAACGTATTATGTTTTTATGAATATATGTGTGTTCTTGATCCTATCTTGCAAGTCTATAGTCACCTATTATGTGTTATGATCCGACAACCCCGCAGTGACAATAATCGGGATACTTCTCGGTGATGACCGTAGTTTGAGGAGTTCATGTATTCACTATGTGCTAATGCTTTGTTCCGGTTCTCTATTAAAAGGAGGCCTTAATATCCCTTAGTTTCCGCTAGGACCCCGCTTCCACGGGAGGGTAGGACAAAAGATGTCCTACAAGTTCTTTTCCATAAGCACGTATGACAATTTACGGAATACATGCCTACATTACATTGATGAATTGGAGCTAGTTCTATGTCACCCTATGTTATAACTATTGCATGAGGAATCGCATCCGGCATAATTATCCATCACTGATCCATTGCCTAAGAGCTTTTCATATATTGTTCTTCGCTTATTTACTTTTCCGTTGCTACTGTTACAACTACTACAAAAACCCAAAAACATTTATCTTCACTTTTGCTACCGTTACCATTACTATCATACCACTTTTGCTACTAAATACTTTGCTGCAGATATTAAGTTATCTAGGTGTGGTTGAATTGACAACTCAACTGCTAATACTAAAGAATATTCTTTGGCTCCCCTTGTGTTGAATCAATAAATTTGGGTTGAATACTCAACCCTCGAAAGCTGTGACGATCCCCTATACTTGTGGGTTATCACATGCGCTCAAGATTGACCACGACCTTCAGCTGGCACCACCCGCACGCAAGACGGAGGTTCTCCACCTATGGCGAGAGTCGACATCGGCAAGCTCCGCTCCAAGCTGACCAAGCGCGCCTGCAACTACCTGAAGGAGGTTGTGGCGGATGACGCTCCTCCCATGTGCAAGCTCCAACACCTCTCCGGGCCTCTCTTCTACACCATGTTTTACCGGTGTGGAGTGAGGCAATTAGCCTGTCCTCGGCATGGGCACGGTGGCCGGAGCCTCTTTGGCCACCTCTCGGGCTTCGGGCTCCACACAGTGGGGCGCAACTCCATCGCTTGAAGATAAAGCTGCCATGTTAGACATCCAGCTGCTCGCAAGAATCATCAGAAGGCTCCTTGATGCAACCTCCACAGTTTGGGGGCTGCCGTAGCGAAGAGGTGCCAGGAGAGCGGACTCGCGATCTTCCTCCGGTGACCGCTGCTCCTGGGACAACACCGCCTCCCGAGAGGCTTCCTGCTTCAGGATGCTTGGGGCGGTGACCGGCATTGGGCCTCGCGAAGGGCGCGTCAAGAGCGAGCTCTTCGCTAAGGAAGGAGGAGGCCTGAAGGGCAAATGTTAGGAGGGAACCTGTCACGCAAGAACCCAAGCGGGAAGGTACTTACTCATCACCGTCCAACCAAATTCTTTATTTCAGGGCCCGCAGGGCGACGTCGCGGCAGCTCCCAAGACCCCTCTTGCGGGTGGCCTTGATGGTCTGAGGAGGCGTCCCGGAGCGGGGCGTGCTGCCCCTAGAGGCGGTGGAGGCGATTCTAGCGATGGACGTGGCTCCCCTCGGGTCGCCCTCAGGGCCAAGGGGAGTCACTTCAGGAGCACCTGGCGCTGCCAGGCCCTCGGGGTCTGACTCATGGGCATGAGGAAGTGTCCGGCCTCCCGGGGCCACCTCAGGAGCGGTCGACGGCGCGTGCGTCACCACCACCATTTGAAGGGCAAGCACGGGGGCTACCACAATAGGATTCTCGTGAGGCCCCTCATGGCCCATAGGGAGCAGACACCACTCGTCGAAGCATGGCATCTGCCTGACAAAGTCCTCCGTGTTCGAGCACTGTTACAGGAGGAGGCCCCCCTTAGCAGGGAGCACGGCTGGAGCCGGGTTTCCCATCAAGAGCTCGTGCACAGTGCTTAGTGTCTCAGCAGGAAGTGTAGTCACCTGGAGCCTCATGGGATCTTTTTTGTCCCGTGAAGGTCCACATTGGGCGCTTATGGCGCTGAAGCGGTGCGATCCACCTTCGGATGAACTCCCTCGCCTCCATCAGCGCCGTCACACTCGCCTCCTGCAGCTTGGCTAGCTTGGACCAAACGCGCCCAAGCCAACGGTCGACAAGCTCCGCGTGCCCCCAGCCGGAGCTCGGGATCACCGGCGCACATGGAAGAAGGAGCAGGGGGCTGAGCATGGCGGCGTCCACATACACCCACCGCCTCCGATACCCAGTGGTATCTGTGCGGAACGTGAAGTAGATGCCGGAGCCTACTGAGGGAGTCCTGGACTAGGGTGTGTCCGGATAGCCGAACTATCATCATTGGCCGGACTCAAGACTATGAAGATACAAGATAGAAGACTTCGTCCCTTGTCCGGATGGGACTTTCCTTAGCTTGGAAGGCAAGCTTGGCAATACGGATATGTAGATCTCCTACCATTGTAACCGATTCTGTGTAACCCTAGCCCTCTCCGGTGTCTATATAAACCAGAGGGTTTTAGTCCGTAGGACGAACAACAATCATACCATAGGCTAGCTTCTATGGTTTAGCCTCCTTGATCTCGTGGTAGATCTACTCTTGAACTACCCATATCATCAATATCAATCAAGCAGGAGTAGGGTTTTACCTCCATCGAGAGGGCCCGAACCTGGGTAAAAACATCGTGTCCCTTGTCTCCTGTTACCATCCGCCTAGACGCACAGTTCGGGACCCCCTATCCGAGATCCGCTGGTTTTGACACCGACATTGGTGCTTTCATTGAGAGCTCCCCTGTGTCGTCGCTCATAGGCCCGATGGCTCCTTCGATCATCAACAACGACGCGGTCCAGGGTTGAGACTTTTCTCCCTAGACAGATCTTCGTATTCGGCGGCCTAGCACTGCGGGCCAATTCGCTTGGCCATCTGGAGCAGATCGAAAGATACGCCCCTGACCATCAGGTCAGATTTGGAAGTTTGAACTATACGGCCGACATCCGCGGAGACTTGATCTTCGACGGATTCGAGCCACAGCCAAGCGCGCCACACTGTCACGATGGGCATGATTTAGCTCTACCGCCGGACAGTGCCCTGGAGGCCGCACTAGAGTCCGCTCTGACCCTTGACTCGGAGCCGACTGCGCCAATCGAGGATGAGTTGCTAGACACCGCCTCGGGGGCTGCTACGGCGATGGAGCCAAATATCGACCCGGTCCCTTGTAAAGCTTGTGACTCCAAGGTGTCGGACTCTTCTCCGGACACCGAACCCTCCGCGCTCCTGCCAATCAAATCTGATTGGGCGCCGATCATGGAGTTCACCGCTGCGGACATGTTTCAGCACTCGCCCTTCGGCGACATCCTGAATTTGCTAAAGTGCCTCTCCTTATCAGGAGAGCCTTGGCCGGATTATGGCCAGGACGGTTGGGATACGGACCACGAAGAAATTTCAAAGCCCACCCACCACCCACTTCGTAGCCACTGTCGATGACTTAACCGTCATGCTAGACTTCGACTCCGAAGACATCGACGATATGGACGACGATGCCGGAGACGGCCAAGAACCAGCGCCTACGGGGCACTGGAAAGCCACCTCAACCTACAATGTATATATGGTGGATACACCTAAAGGAAGTGATAACGAGGAACAACAGGACACTGCGAAGGATAATTCCCCCGAAAAATAGCCGAAATGGCGCCGCAAGCGCCGCCCAAAGTCCCGCCTCTACAACGATAGCACCCATACAGACCCAGCTGCAGAGCAGGGCGAACCAGTGGACGACGAACATGCCACCAAGCAACCATCCGAACAGGACGAATTGGGTAAACAACCCATCCCCAGCGAAAATAACAGTCCGGATGATCTCACGTCGGACACATCGTTGGAGAAGAAGAACCTTCACAAAAGGCTCGTCACCCCTGCACGAAGTCTGAAGAAGCAGAAGCTGAAGCTCAAAACAGCGGAAGATGCACTCAGAATGAGATGGAGCAAAGTACTCAAGACCGCAGACAAATACGGCCATAGCCACCAAGCAAAGAGCTACCCGAAGCGCAAACTATTGCCCGAATTTGATGAAGAGGCCGTAGAGCCCCCACAATCAAAAAACAAAGAGGCCGCCCGGTCGGATAGACGACCACATGACAAACAAAGAGCGGCAAGCGGCGCCGCACACAAGCCGGCACGCGATCCACATAAGGATCCACGCAAAAAGGATGGCCCGGTCAGGTCCATCTAAGGGCCAAGAAAGAAAGCTCCAGAAAGCAACACAACACGTCGAGTATTCGAAAATCATGGTACACCCAAATACAGGGGCGCCGCACACCCCCTATGTTTCACCGATGAGGTACTGGATCATGAATTTCCAGCGGGTTTCAAGCCCGGAGTCTGGATTGAGGATTACATCCTACACATACATATGGCTAGAGGAGACGACCTCCATGCCATAAAAAACTTACCCCTCAAGCTCAAAGGGCCAGCCCGGCATTGGCTCAAAAGCCTCCCAAAAAATACCATTGGAAGTAGGGAAGAGCTCGAGGATGCATTTCGAGCAAATTTTCAGGGGACTTATGTCCGCCCTCCGGATGCAGACGATTTAAGTCACATAACTCAACAGCCCAGAGAGTCAGCCCGCAAATTCTAGAATAGGTTCCTCACCAAAAAGAACCAAATAGTCGACTGTCCGGATGCCGAAGCCTTAGCAGCCTTCAAACATAATGTCCGAGACGAATGGCTCGCCAGACACCTCGGCCAAGAAAAGCCAAGGACAATGGCCGCACTAACAATCCTCATGACCCGCTTTTGCGTGGGAGAAGATAGCTGGCTGGCAAGATGCAACACCAGCGACCCAAGTACATCCGAGGTCAGGGATGGAAATGGGAAACCACGACGCAGAAAAGACCAGCGCCGGACTAAGGAAAATGGCCCAAAGAGCACGACAGTCAACGCCAGGTTCAAAAGCTCTAGGCAGAACAACAAAACACTGCCTCTCAAGGACAATAGTGACGAGCTATCCAACCTAAACAAAATCTTGGACAGGATATGTCAAATCCATAGTACCCCCGGGAAGCTGCAAACCATACCCACAGAGATTGTTGGGTCTTCAAGCAGTCCGGCCGACTTAACGCTGAACACATGGGGCTCGACACACCAGTGAGGACGATGCCGAACCCCACAAGCAGAGCACCGGAAAACAAAAGAATTTCCCACAAGAGGTCAAAACAGTAAATTCACTTCAAGTGATAACAAGGAAAAATAGAGCGGACCCCACTAAAGTACGCGCCGCACGGTCCACCCCAGCGGAGTCCCGAAACTGGATGACAAAACCAATAACTTTTGACCATCAGGATTACTCCGGAAGTATCCGAAACGCAGGATGGACTGCTTTGATATTGGATCCTATAATCGATGGACTACAATTTACACAAGTCCTAATGGACGGCGGCAGTGATCTAAACCTGCCATACCAGGACACAATCCGCAGAATGGGGATAGACCCAACCAAAATAAGCCATAGCAACACTTCCTTTAAAGGAGTGACGCCAGGCCCATATGCCAATTGCACGGGCTCCCTACTACTAGAAGTTGTGTTCGGTTCACCCGACAACTTCCGTCGCAAAAAGCTAATCTTCCATATCGCCCCATTTAAAAGTAGCCATCAAGAACTATTGGGACACGAAGCTTTCGCTCGCTTTAACGCAATACCGCATTACGCATCTCTTACACTTAAAATGCCCGCACCACGCGGCATCATCTCATTAAAGGGTAACTTCGAGTGTTCCTCGACCGCAGAAGAACGTGAGACTGCCTTGACAGCCACACACTAATCCGGCTTTGCTGATCAAAGCCCCTAAAGCCGGTCATTCAGACCCCGGACACGGTTAGGCGAGTACGGCATACATAAACAAGGGGCTTACTAGTCGTGTACCCCTTTACAAGGGGCTCCACGCATGAACAATGAGAGCCAATAAAGCTCAATTTTATTCATTTATTGAATCATACTCTGTTTTAAATACATTTTTCGCATGATCCCTTCTTTTTTTCAAACTAAGTTCTTCTCTTTTATAGATGAACAACGTGCTACACCCGTCCAGGATACGGCACAACGGAGACACAGGCCCAGACGTGCAGTAGGGACCCGTTGCAAGGATTCTTTTCAGATTAAGACCCTGCATAAACCTTTCTTACTGCCTCTTGTTGATACACATCCCCCGGTTTCTTACCATAACCGAGGAGGAGGCTGGTGTTTTGGCATCGGCCGCGTTAGAAGTTCTAGCGCGTACCCGGACACTAGGGGCTTAGGGCATCGTTCTACCCGTTTTCATAAAGACCGAATACCTCAGGGAGTGTTCGGCGTTTTGAGTTAGGCCTTATATGCATCAGCTCCAAATCATGTCTTTGGTCAAATGTTGGGTTTGCCCGGCTCCTATGTTTTGCTGCCTTACGTTCCGTTCTATCGGCTAACGCGGCACCAGGAGAACTACTGCGATTGTGCCCCGGTTCGGCCGGGTGAGCACCTCAGTAGAGAAAGCTGAAAACTGACTGTCATGATATTGCGAGAGACTGGTTAACCACTCGATCGGCCACCGGAATGTTTAGAATTCCTCTGCTTTGACGAAGGACAGTTTCCCGATCAGGCACACACGCGCCCCGAATTCGGAGAGCGCGGTGCCCCTAGGGGCTATATAGTAGCCCCACTATCGAACTCTTATGGCTAAGTGAAAGTGATAAAGCATTATAGTCCGGTTGCCTAGTTTGCTACTATATCACCTCCTTCACAGGACCAAGACGTTGGATTAAGTGTGAAAATGCGCTTTTTTTGCAAACACCCCCCGCACTACATGCGTGGGGGCTGAAGCCGAAGACTGCCATCTTTCAGGTTATATACATACATATACATTAACGGCGTCACAGGAGGTATTTCAATACTTGAACGCACAAGTATGAAAAGCCCTTATATATTTGAAACATGGTTTCACAAATCATACATGTCATTTGAACATAACATTTTTCGAGCACCGCGACTCTATTAAACGAGCGCCCTGCAGGACTTCCTCAAAGTAGTGCTCGACGGGTAATCGGTTTCTGTCCGAATCCCGGGATGCAACGTCGGTGGCCTCCATCTCTGCCCAGTATGTTTTGACACGGGCGAGGGCCATGCGTGCACCCTCTATGCATGCCGACCGCTTCATCGCCTTGATATGCGGCACCGCATCAAGGAACTGCTGCACCAAGCCAAAATAACTCTTCGGCTCGGGCCTTTCCGGCTACAGATGACCCACGACATCCTTCATGGCAAGTCCGGACAACCTGTTCGGCTCAGCCCACTCAGCCAACCGATCGGTTAACGGAAGTGGACGCTCCGGATTATGGAATTGAGACCAATAAAGCTCTTCCATTCCGTGATCCTTTTGTCCTCGGAAGTGTGCGACTGCGTCGGCCGCACTCGCTGCCAAATTCAGATAAGCATCCTCCGCACCCCACAACTGGCCCAATTGAGCATATTTCGGATCCGTGAACTTCCTACACAGCAGAAAGGGCTTTCCAGCCGCAATATCCCCGGCCTGACGTAACTCCTCCTTCATAGCCCTCATCGCAGAGTGGGCATCCTTAGCTTTGGCGGTGGCCTTCTTCAGGTCCTCTTGCTCCTCTCGGCGTTCTCTTTCAAGAAACTCACAGCGGTCAGTAGCATCCTTCAGCTTCACGGCCATTTCGGCCACTTCCTCTCTGCGTCGGCAGTGAGCAGCCTGTTCGGCTTTTAGCTCTTCAGCCACCTTCAAGGCAGCCGCATCACTTTTTCTGGCTTGCTCCTTGACTCGGGCAAGCTCCGCCCGAAGGTCCTCCATAGCAGTGGCGCCATCTGCATCAAGCATACATGTTGTAAGGCACGGGCGTCAAGCTCACTTACAAGGTGTCCACAGAGAAGCCACGTACCTTGTGACTCGTCAAGTTGTTTATTGACCAGCGCGATGTCAGCATCCGCAACGTCAAGTTGCCGCTTCAGTTCGGAAACTCTATCAGTGCGGCTGGCCACCAAACATCCCGCCACCTGATAAGGAAGGGCGACATCTTATAACTGAGATTATGATCCTCGGCACGCTGTTGCTTCTGACAACGTACCAAGTCTCAGGGGCTACTATCTATACAGGGCACACTCTATGCGCAAAACTGTCAAAAGGTATATTATTTTTACGTACCTCAAACCTCGTCAGTAAACTTCTGATAGCCTCATGCAACCCGCTCTCAGCGGATGAAATTCTTTCAATCACTGTACTCATCAACGTACGGTGATCTTCTGAGATAGACGCCCGCCCAAGCAGATCCTTCAGCTCCTCCGGCCATACACTAGTTGGTGCCGAACTCTCCGGCAACGCCGGACTCGGGGAGACCCTCCGCGACGACACCTCAGGGTCGTCCGCCCTGCCTGACGGTGTGGCAGATGGAGGGGTTTCTCTCTCCATCATCTCCGGACGAAGATCCCGCGAAGATGAGCTCTGCTGAGAAGGGCTGAGATCCGAACTACAAGATAAAAACTTCGGTTATCCTCAGAAATAAAAACAGGGATGTCCCTTATTACAAAACTCCCCTTTCTACTTACAGCTCGCTGGAGGGCTGATTCGCTTGGGGAAATAGTGCGGCCGGGGCTTCTCCTGGCGCAGGACCCTCTGGTGAATATTTCTTCCCCCGCTTTGAGGCCTTGGCCTTCGGACCTTCGGAAGCGGTCCTCTTCTCCCTTTGGAGGGGGGATTCTCGATCCCCCCTTTCTTGAGAGCTTCCTTAGCGGAGGCGGTAGTTTTCCTGTTTGCCCCTTCGCCCTCTTCCGAGGGTGCAACCTCCAGCATCTTGACTAACACGGGATCCGGCGTGGTCTCGGGGAGGGGGGCCAGACACCGTATCAGTTTTGCTTTCGCTATCCACTCCTGTTCAAGGGATAGCTAGTTAAAGGGAAAGCCCATGATAAATGAACAGACGGTATGTCCGGATACAGGACTACTTACTTGAGTATCCGGGCGATTGCAGCTCAGGCCTACATCCTCGGTCAAATCTGGACACATCTCTTGTGATCCGAAGAACAACTTATACATCTCCATGGGCGTCGCACCCATGAAGTGTTGAAGAGCTCGCGGTCCCTCCGGATTGAATTCCCACACGCGGAGGGGGCGACGTTTGCAGGGCAGAAGGAGCCGAATCAGCATGACCTGCGCCACTACAACCAGATTGATCTCCCTCTCTTGGAGGTCTCGAATGCGGCCCTGCAATAATGGCACGTCCTTGGACGGCCCCCAGTCAAGCCCTTTGTTGACCCATGACGCCAGCCGTTGTGGAGGGCCCGAGCGAAGGGCAGGCGGCGCTGCCCAGCCGGTGCCCCTGGGAGCGGTGATGTAGAACCACTCCTGTTGCCACAAACCGAGCTCCTTTTGAAAATAGCCCTCGGGCCACGGAGCATCGACTCTCTTGCTTATAACTGCCCCCCCCCCCCGCACTCTGCCTGCCGCTCCTCGATCATCTTCGGCTCCATGTTGAAGGTCTTGAGCCACAATCCGAAGTGAGGAGTGGTGTGAAGGAAGGCTTCCCATACAACAATGAATGATGAGATGTGGAGGATGGACTCCGGATCCAAGTCATGGAATTCCAGCCCATAATAAAACATGGGCCCCCTCACGAAGGGGTCCATCGGGAAGCCTAAACCCCGACGGAAGTGAGACACGAACACCACGCTCTCGCCAGGCTCGGGAATGAGAATAACTTGCCCTGGGAGGGGCAGCCTGTGCGAAATTTCGCCGGTTAGATACCTTTCGTCTCTCAGCTTTAGCACATCTTCTTCCGTGACAGAAGAAGGCATCCACCGGCCCTGAAGGTCGGAGCCGGACATTGTCGAAGATCCGAAGTGCCTGAATCTGGAGCCTTGGGTGTTGGAACTCAGGGCGAGGGGAGGATTCGATTGAGGATTGAAGAAAAGGAACAGGCCTTGTTCTCGTTATAAACGGGTTGAATACCAAGAGCCGTCCCCGTAACCGTTCGGGACTCGCCTTCGATGGAGGAGGTGAGCCAACGGGCGTGGTTGGGTTACCCACGACCGTATTGATGAGAATCCCGGAATAAGGGGACATGATCTCTGCTTCTACAAGACGTGCCAAGGAAACCGCTTCGCTAAACGCGCTGAGGTGGAATAATAAAAACGATTCGAGTAAAGGCTTGGCCGTGGTGTGACGTCATGCCACGAAGTACTTCAGCAGATTGAACTTGTGTGTATATTATTCTCTCTATGGTGGTATGTGGAATTTATTTTGCAGAGCCGGACACTGTCCTGGTGTTCACAAATCTTCTATGAATTATTCGGAGGAGGAACCCGCCTTGCAATGCCGAAGACAATATGCGCGCCGGACTCATCGTCATTGAAGCCTTGTTCGTGGGCTCTTGAGGAGTCTGGACTAGGGGTGTCCGGATAGCGAACTATCATCATTGGCGGACTCCAAGACTATGAAGATACAAGATTGAAGACTTCGTCCCGTGTCCGGATGGGACTTTCCTTGGCGTGGAAGGCAAGCTTGGCAATACGGATATGTAGATCTCCTACCATTGTAACCGACTCTGTGTAACCCTAGCCCTCTCCGGTGTCTATATAAACCGGAGGGTTTTAGTCCGTAGGACGAACAACAATCATACAATAGGCTAGCTTCTAGGGTTTAGCCTCCTTGATCTCGTGGTAGATCTACTCTTGTACTACCCATATCATCAATATCAATCAAGCAGGAGTAGGGTTTTACCTCCATCGAGAGGGCTCGAACCTGGGTAAATACATCGTGTCCCTTGTCTCCTGTTACCATCCGCCTAGACGCACAGTTCGGGACCCCCTACCCGAGATCCGCCGGTTTTGACACCGACACCTACCATTGCCGCCACCACCTGGAACGACACGCACCCAGAGCGTTGTCGTCCATCAACAAGACGGAGCAAGGAGAAGTAGCAGAGCAAGGCCACGGACGGATAAATGCCCACGAGGGCCTCGCACAAGAAGGGGAAGACGGAAAGGAGGACTATGGAGGAGAGATCTAGATGCAATGCCTAGATTTGGTAATGCGAGAGCACGACATTGAAGAAGTCAGAGAAGGGAGGGATCAGAGCAGCCGAGAGGGCATCAAGATGAACAGGAATTTCAGTGGCCCCCAACTCGATCAAAGCTCGAGAAGCAGGCTAGGCCTTTGTCACTTTCCACTCATTGGAATCGGCTGCAAGGGACAGGCGGACCTTGTCCAGCCCTTCCTTGTTGACCACTACTGATCGGTCGAGCGCAGGCTCTAGCTCCGGCAAGGGATGCTCGGGCGCGCGAGCTCTGTTCTTCTTCTTCGACTTTTGAGCCATGGCGGCCAAGGAATATGAGCAAGATGCGGTGTCTGGAGAAGAGAGCACAAGCTCACAAAGGGAGGCGGAAGCAGAGGACGAGCGTGATGGACAATGATGGCGAGGCTGTGCTCGCAACAGGCAGTTGTCAAATCGGACATTTGTCGAGGCATCGCGGGGAATTGGACGCGCCCACGTCTTATCGAGCGCCATGCATCGGCTTGGAACGCAGGCGATTGGGGGCCACTGCATTCCGACCTTACCCTTTGGCATCGCCTCAAAGCCAAGTGCGAGTGCGCCTTGGTCCCAGGGGCTTTTGTTGGCGTTCTGGGAACCAGGGTACCTAGACCTGCCTGCCTGTGGCCCACGACGTGGCTCCATTGACGGCCTGTACGACCCAACTTTGACTACGGCAAGACAATACCCTCGCAAGGGGCCAAGCCTCGTGAGGCGGGTGACATCAAGACCTCCTGAGGGAGCAGCCTCTTTAGGTGGCCTCCTGAGCGGAGCAGAGATTTCAATGCAAGACCCAGCCTCACGACGCTAAAATGACACCAGCCATGACGACCAACGCCAGGCGCGCACCAGCGGGAGCAAAGCAGCAGGTTTCCTCTATGGTGCTAAGGAGGCAAGCGCAGGTGTGGAGTCCCAAGGAATCAGCCAAAGGTTGCCATTTGCGTGCAACGAGAATAAGACTGCCAAGACGGCCGGATGGATGTCATCGACGAGCCCACCACAACATCATGCTCAGAGGCTTTGCAGGCTAAGACCACCTTTCGTCAGGATTAGATGTACTTCTTGTCCCCTTCCAAATTTGGCCGTTGTGGGATCCCTTCCTTCCTAAGTTTTGGAGGAAGAGGACTAAGGCAACACTATAAATATAGCCTAGCCACCACCATAGAAGGAGATGGAGTCCTAGAAGAGAACGGACCCCCGAAGACCGAATCCCTAGATCCCATCATAAGAACACGCCTCCAGAGGCTGTTCTTCCACTTGTACGAGTTCATCCTCTGCCCCTCGTGAGGCTAATCCACCACAAAGCGGGAGTAGGGCATTACACTGCAAGGTGGCCCGAACCTGGGTAAATTGTTGTGCCTTTCTCTGTCGTGTTCATCGAGCTAGGTCGTGAGAGCAGCGGATCGATCGGCTTGAGAGGTTGAGTTCTTCGCACATGCCCCTGAGTTCGAACCTTTCTTGGGTTTGCGGAGCCTGGAATCCGAAACCTAGTTCATCTCTTGTGTTCATTCTTTGTACGGGAACTATAGATTGGTGCTTATGGGTAAATAGTAGTGTTGATTACATCTTTTAGTTGATTACTATATGGTTTATTTGGTGGAAGATTATATATTCTGATTCATTATGCTATTTATTACCCCTCTGATCTTGAGTATGATTATCATTTGTGAGTAATTACTTTTTTTCTTGAGGTCATGGGAGAAATCATGTTGCAAGTAATCATGTGGACTTGATATGTGTTCGATATTTTGATGATATGTATGTTGTGATTCCCTTAGTGGTGTATGTGAACGTCGACTACATGACACTTCACCATATTTGGGCCTAAGGGAATGCATTATGGAATAGTTATTAGATGATGGGTTGCGAGAGTGATAGAAGCTTAAACCCTAGTTTATGCGCTATTCCGTAAGGGACCGATTGGATCCAAAAGTTTAATGCTATGGTTAGAACTTATTCTTAATACTTTTCTCGTAGTTGTGGATGCTTGCGAGGGGGTTAATCATAAGTAGGAGGTTTTTTCAAATAAGAACAACACCTAAGCACCGGTCCACCAACATACCAAATTATCAAAGTAGCGAACATGAATCGAACCAACATGATGAAAGTGACTAGATGAAACTCCCGTGTACCATGAAGAACACTTTGCTTATCATAAGGGACCGTTTTGGCATGTCCTTTGCCTCAAAAGGATTGGGCTACCTTGCTGCAATATTGTTACAACAACCATTGCTTGCTCATCACAAATTATCTTGCTATCAAACTACTCTGTTACTTACAATTTTCGCACTTGCAGATATTAACTTGCTGAAAACCACTTGTCATTTCCTTCTGCTCCTCGTTGGGTTTGACACTCTTACTTATCGAAAAGGCTAAAATATATCCCATATACTTGTGGGTCATCAAGGCTCTTTTCTGGCGCCGTTGCCGGGGAGTGAAGCGCTCTTGGTAAGTGGAAATTGGTAAGGAAAAATTATTACTACGTGCTGAAATTTATTGTCACTTGTTACTATAGAAATCAATCCTTTGAGGGGTTTGTTCGGGGTATCTTCACCTCAGCTGGAACCATAGTTAGTTACCCCTCAACCTACTGCACCTACTGAAAATATTGAATATTAAATTCCTTCGGGTATGGTAGAACAACTGCTAGCTAATCCTTATGCTGGAGATGGAACCGAACATCCCGACAAGCACTTGATATATGTGGATGAAATTTGTGGATTATTTAAACTTGCAGGTTTACCCATAGATGAAGCTAAGAAGAAGGTTTTCCCTTTGTCTTTGAAGTGAAAGGCATTGACATGGTATAGGCTATGCGATGATATTGGATCTTGGAACCAGAATCGGTTGAAATTCGAATTGCATCAAAAAAATTATCCTATGCATCTAGTTCATCGTGATCGGAATTATATATATAATTTTTGGCCGCGTGAAGGAGAAGTATCGCTCTAGCTTGGGGGAGGCTTGAGTCAATGTTATATTCATGCCCCAACCATGAGCTCCCAAGAGAAATTATTATTCAGAATTTTTATGCTCGGCTTTCTCGTAATGATCAATCCATGCTCGATATTTCTTGTACTGGTTTTTTATGAAGAAGACTATTGAATTCCGGTGGGATCTTTTAGAAAGAATTAAACACAATTCTGAAGATTGGGAACTCAACGAATGTAAAGAGTCAGGTATTGAGCTTAAGTTTGATTGTGTTAAATCTTTTATGAATACCAATGCTTTTCAAAAGTTTAGCACTAAATATGGACTTGACTCTGAGATAGTAGCTTCCTTTTGTGATCTTTTGCTACTCATGTTGATATTCCTAAAGAGAAGTGGTTCAAATATCACCCACAAATCAAAGAAGAAATTAAAGAACTGGTAAAATCTAAAGATGAAGCTATCACTTATAATGCCGATCCTGTTGTTCCCACTTCTTATATCGAAAAACCATATTTCCCTGTTAGGATGAAGGAACATGCTAAAGTTTCAACTATGGTCAACAAAAGTTATATTAGAACACCTAAACCAGCTGAACAAATCAAAGTAGAACCTAGTGTTTCTATGGTTAAAGATCTCTTGGTCGATAATATTGATGGGCATGTTATTTACTTCTGTGATGAAGCTGCTAGAATTGCCAAACCTGGTGAAAAAGATAAACATAGACCTGTTGTTGGCATGCCTATTGTCTCAGTTAAAATAGGAGATCAATTTTATGATGGTTTATGTGACAGATGTGCTAGCGTGAGTTCTATTCCTTCTACCTTATATCAAGAAATTATGAATGATATAGCACCCGCTGAAATAGAAGACATAGATGTTACTATTAAGCTTGCCAATAGAGATACTATATCACCAATTGGGATTGCTAGAGATGTTGAAGTCTTGTGTGGGAAAATAAAATACCCTACTGATTCCCTTGTTCTTGGTTCCCCACAAGATGACTATTTTCCCATTATCTTTGGTAGAGCTTTCTTGAACACAGTTAATGCTAAAATAGATTGTGAGAAATAAATTGTCGGTGTTAGTTTTGGTGATGAGTCTCATGATTTTAATTTTTCTAAGTTTAGTAGAAAACCTGATAAGAAAGATTTGCCTAGTAAGGATGAAATAGTTGGTCTTGCCTCTATTACTGTGCCTCCTACTGATCCTTTATAACAATATTTGCTAGACCATGAAAATGATTTGCATATGCATGAAAGAAATGAAATAGATAGAATCTTGTTCGAACAACAACCTCTGCTTAAACACAATCTGCCTATTGAACCATTGTTTGAATTAAAACAATTGCCAGACACTTTGAAATATGCTTATCTTGATGAGAAAAAGATATATCAAGTTATTATTAGTGCTAACCTTTCAGAACATCAAGAAGAAAGATTATTGAAAGTTCTAAGGAAGCACTGAGCTACTATTGGATATACTCTTGATGATCTTAAGGGTATTAGTCCCACTCCATGCCAGCACAAGATTAATATGGAACCTGATGCCAAACCTGTTGTTGATCACCAACGTCAGTTAAATCCGAAGATGAAAGAAGTGGTAAGAACGGAAATATTGAAACTTCTGGAAGCAGGTATAATCCATCCTATAGCTGATAGTAGATGGGTAAGTCATGTTCATTGTGTCCCTAAGAAGGGAGGTATTAATGTTGTTCCTAACAATAAGAATGAACTTATTCCACAAAGAATTGTCACAGGCTATAGAATGGTAATTGATTTTAGAAAATTAAGCAAAGCAACTAGAAAAGATCATTATCCTCTGCCTTTTATTGATCAAATGCTAGAAAGATTATCTAAGGACACACATTTTTGCTTCCTTGATGGATATTCTGTTTTTTCACAAATACCTGTTTCTCAACCTGATCAAGAAAGACCACTTTCACTTGTCCTTTTGGAACTTATGCTTATCGATGTATGCCTTTTGGTTTATGCAATGCACCTGCTACCTTTCGAAGATGTATCGCTGCTATATTCTCTGATTTTGTGAAAAGATTGTTTAGGTTTCATGGATGACTTTTCTGTTTACGGGAAGTCTTTTGATGATTATTTAAGCAATCTTGATCGAGTTTTGCAGAGATGTGAGCAAAAAATCTTGTCTTGAATTTGGAGAAGTGCCACTTTATGTTAACGAAGGTATTGTTTTGGGCCATAAAATTTCTAAAAGAGGTATTGAGTTGGACAAAGCCAAGATTGAAGAAATTGAGAAAATGCCATGTCCTAAAGATATCAAAGGTATTCGTAGTTTCCTTGGTCATGTTGGTTTCTATCTGAGGTTTATCAAAGAGTTTCCTAAAATTTCTAGGCCTCTTACAAATCTTTTGCAAAAGGATATCCCTTTTGTTTTTGATGATGATTGTTTGAAGCCTTTGAAACACTAAAGAAAGCCTTAATTTCTGCACCTATTGTTCAACCACCTGATTGGAACTTGCCTTTTGAAATTATGTGTGACGCTAGTGATTATGTTGTTGGTGTCGTTCTAGGACAAAGAGTTGACAAGAAACTAAATGTTATCCACTATGCTAGTAAAACTTTAGACAGTGCTCAACGAAATTATGCTACTACTGAAAAAGAATTCTTAGCAGTGGTGTTTGCTTGCGATAAATTTAGATCCTACATTGTTGATTCAAAATTGACTGTTCACACCGATCATGCTGCTATAAAATATCTTATGGAAAAGAAAGATGCTAAACCTAGACTCATTAGGTGGGTTCTTCTACTACAAGAATCTGATTTGCATATCACTGATAGAAAAGGAGCGGAGAATGCTATGGCTGATAACCTGTCTAGGATTGAAAATATTCTTGGTGACCCACAACCTATCAATGATAGATTTCCTGATGAGCAGTTAGCTGCAATAAATGTTTCTAATAGTACACCTTGGTATGCTGACTATGCTAATTATATTGTTATTAAATATATACCATCTAGCTTTACATACCAACAAAAGAAAAAAATTCTTCTATGATTTAAGACATTACTTTTGGGATGACCCACATCTTTATAAAGAAGGAGTAGATGGTATTATTCGACATTCTGTACCTCATCATGAACAAGAACAAATCCTACGGAAATGTCACTCCGAAGCTTATGGAGGACATCATGCGGGAGACAAAACTGCTCATAAGGTATTGCAATCTGGTTTTTATTGGCCTACTCTCTTCAAGGATGCTCGTAAGTTCGTCTTATCTTGTGATGAATGTCAAAGAATAGGTAATATTGGTAAGCATCAAGAAATGCCTATGAATTATTCAGTTTTTGTTGAACCATTTGATGTTTGGGGTTTTGATTATATGGGACCTTTTCCTTCCTCTAATGGGTATACTCATATTTTGGTGGTTGTTGATTATGTTACTAAGTGGGTAGAAGCTATTCCAACCAGTAGTGCTGATCACAACACCTCTATTAAAATGCTTAAGGAAGTTATTTTACCAAGGTTTGGAGTCCCTAGATATTTAATGACTGATGGTGGTTCACACTTTATTCGTGGTGCTTTCCATAAAATGTTTGCCAAGTATGATGTTAACCATAGAATTGCATCACCCTATCATTCTCAGTCTAGTGGTCAAGTTGAAGTTAGCAATAGAGAAATAAAACTAATTTTACAAAAGACTGTCAACAGGTCCTGGAAGAATTGGTCTAGGAAATTAGATGATGCACTTTGGGCTTATAGAACAGCATATAAAAATCCTATGGGTATGTCTCTTTATAAAATGGTTCATGTAAAAGCTTGTCATTTGCCTCTTGAGTTATAACATAAAGCATATTGGGCAATTAAAGAATGCAACTATGATTTCAAACTTGCTGGTCAAAAGTGGTTATTTGGTATTAGTTCATCAGATGAATGGAGAACCCAAGCCTATGAAAATGCCAAGTTATTTAAATAAAAACTTAAAAGATGGCATGATAAAAGAATCCAAAAGCGTGAGTTCAAGGTTGGAGAATATGTTCTTTTGCACAACTCTCATTTCAGATTCTTTGCAGGAAAACCCCTCTCCAAATGGGAAGGACCCTATGTTCTCGTGGAGGTTTATTGATCTGGAGCTATCAAAATAAATAATGTCGAAGGTACTAACCCGAAGGATGTTAATGGGCAACGAATAAAACATTATATCTCAGGTACGCCCATTAATGTTGAAAGCAATATTATCCAAACTATGACACCGGAGGAACACATAAAAGAAACCTTCCGGAACACTCCAGAATCGTGAAAAAGAGGGAGTACCTGATACAGTAAGTAAACGGACTCCAAAAAATCTGCAAAAATATTTTCTGTCAGTTTTGGAATATTTAGAAAATTAGGAAAATAAGAAACTACCAGGAAGGTGACCCTGGTGGGCACAAGACATCAGTGCGCGCCTAGCCAAGCGCGCCCACGTGGGTTGTGCCCACCTCGGGTACCTTCCGGACTCCATTTTTCTTCTGTTTGCTTGTTTCCCAAGATAAAAAAATCTGCATATACCCCCCGAACCTATTGACCTCCATATCACAGAGAGATCTCCTATTTTATTTTCTCGCTGTTTTTCTGACAGGTCTGAAATTATGTCGTCGCAAGACTCGGAGGGTGAGAGCTATGTTGTTGATTATATCGCAAACCTCAAGGTCTATGGGGAGGTGGTGCACTATAGCTGGACTTCGGGGGAAGAAGAAGACCATGATCCTAAGAGGGAGGAGGAGACGAGCTCAAACAAAGATAAAGCCCCATTGCCCCAACCTGGGACATGCACATTGAATTTAAGAAGTCGAGTCTCCCCAACAAAGCAAAGAAGCCTAAGATCCAGTTTATCCCCTTTCATTTTTTGCAGGAAAACAAGCAACATTTATGCAAAAAGGTATTGGAACTTGAGCGGGAGATCTGTGAATTGAAGGATGAGAATTCCACCCTCAAGCGTAAGCTAAGGAAGAAATACAAACCCTCTTCTTCATCACCACCACCTCATTCTTCATCACCAAAAGAAAATTGAGTATCAGGTAAGGGCCCTCCCCATGGCTTTCACCAAGCTTGGGGAAGGTGCCCCAGTATCGTATCACCTCCACTATCTTTTGCCTTTAATTTTCTTAGTTCGATCCATAGTTATCTTTTGCTTTAGATAAATAAAAGTTTAGTTCGATCCTTTCTTTTGAAAGTTTGCTTAGTGATCTATCTTTGTAATCATGTGCAAGATATATAATAAAGTTTAGTTTGAATTTCGCTTTCTTTACTTTCATGTTTCAATAAAAACGGAAATAAATGAAAAAGATCATATGCTAATCTTATGGTAAGTAATGACATCACATAAGGAAAAGTATAAGTAGAATATTCTATTCTAGATTGACAAACATAACATTGGTCAATGATGCAACTCATGAAAGAATTAATAAGGGAAGAGAAGATTCACATGCAAATACACTATCTTGGAAATCTTTTGTGATTGTGAGCACCCATCAAAATATTATAAGCCAAAATTGTTTACGTTGGACAAGGAAAACAATATCATGATTCATGTTTGTCCATATTCACATAGAAGTTATATTGTCATAGATCCTTCAACATGTGGTGCTTGCCCCCTATCTTTGCTAGCCAAAAATTCCGCACCAAGTAGAGATACAACTTGTGCATCCAAATATCCTTAAACCCAAATCTTGTTTTGAGATTCCACCTACCTACCTATGGTTTCAGTAAGATCCTTCAAGTAAGTTGTCATCAGTGGAATAAGGCAATAAAAATTGCTTAAAAATTGTAAGATCATTTAATGTAAGAGAAAATTGAGCATTGTGCGAACTTGTGATGGCGAAGAATAAAAGCGACAGACTGCATAATAAAGGTTGCCATCATAAGGGGCAAAATAACATGACATTCTCTTGCACTAAGGGATTGAGCATACAAAAAAAGCGCATGGCAATCTCTGCTTCTCTCTGCAAAGGGCCTATCTTTTACTTTTATGTATTTACTTTCATGCAAGAGTCAGAGTTCTTCTCTCTATTCCTTTTTATTTTCTCTTTTGGCAAGAATCATGTGGTGAGGAAAGATCTAGGCACATAAAAGTAAATACATAAAAGTATGTTTGATATATGGGTGGATATGGGTGGCATGAGTTATTAGTGTTGACATCACCCTTAAGGTGAGTATGTTGGGAGGCAAATCTATAAGCCCCTATCTTTCTATGTGCCCAGTTGAAACATTTTCCTCATGTGTATGCGGTGAGTGTTAGCAAACATAGAAGACTATATGATGGTTGAGTATGTGGACTATCCTAAAGGCTCCGATACGTGACCCTTCCTGAAAATATGATGAATTATAGTTGCATAGTTGACTGAGAACATAGTTTGTTGGTTTTCAATAGAGTTTACGCTTGATACTTCGATGTTGTGATCAATTGTTACTTATTCATGAGAAGTCTATGATGGAAGTTTTATGTTAAAGTTTGTTGTTGTTATAATAAGTTACATGATGCTTCTATGTCTGTATTTTGTTTTTATCGATGTTGTTAAAATTGTGGACATGTTTTTCGATTTCGGTTTTCGCTTGAGGACAAGCAAGGTCTAAGCTTGGGGAGTTGATACGTCCATTTTGCATCATTTTTACCTACTGTTATTTATGCTGTTTTATTGCATAACAATGCTTTTTGGAGTAATTCTAATGCATTTTCTCTAATAATATGCAATGTACACACAAAGGAGGAGAATCCCGACAGCTGGAAATCCGGACCTGAAAAGGCTACACCAGGCCACCTATTCTGCACAAGTCCAAATGAGCTAAAACTTCACAAGGAATGTTTATGGAATAAATGAGAACTATTGGAGCCAATAAGTACTAGAAGGGGCCCACCAGGTGGGCACAACCCACCTGGGCGCGCCAGGGAGCCCAGGCGTGCCCTGGTGGGTTGTGCTCCCCTCGGCCCATCTTCGGTGCCCCTCTTCTGGTACATAAGTCATTTTGACCTAGAAAAAATAAGGATATAACTTTCGGGACAAAGCACTGCCGTCTCGAGGTGGAACTTGGGAAGGAGCACTTTTGCCCTCCGGTGGAGCGATTCCGCCTGGGGAACTTCCCTCCCCGAGGGGGAAATCATCGTCATCATCATCACCAACAACTCTCCTATCTTGGGGAAGGAAATCTCCATCAACCTCTTCAATAACACCATCTCCTCTCAAACCCTAGTTCATCTCTTCTGTTCAATCTTTGTACTGGAACTATTGATTGGTGCTTGTGAGTGACTAGTAGTGTTGATTACACCTTGTAGTTGATTACTATATGGTTTATTTGGTGGAAGATTATATGTTCAGATCCATTATGCTATTTAATACCCCTCTGATCTTGAGCATGATTATCATTTGTGAGTAGTTACTTTTGTCCTTGAGGTCATGGGCGAAATCATGTTCCAAGTAATCACGTGAACTTGATATGTGTTCGATATTTTGATGATATGTATGTTGTGATTCCCTTAGTGGTGTCATGTGAACGTAGACTACATGACACTTCACCATATTTGGGCCTAAGGGAATGAATTGTGGAGTAGTTATTAGATGATGGGTCGCGAGAGTGACCGTCGGTGTCAAAACCGGCAGATCTCGGGTAGGGGGTCCCGAATTGTGCGTCTAGGCGGATGGTAACAGGAGACAAGGGACACGATGTTTTTACCCAGGTTCGGGCCCTCTCGATGGAGGTAAAATCCTACTCCTGCTTGATTGACATTGATGATATGGGTAGTACAAGAGTAGATCTACCACGAGATCAAGGAGGCCAAACCCTAGAAGCTAGCCTATGGTATGATTGTAGTTCGTCCTACGGACTAAAACCCTCCAGTTTATATAGACACCGGAGAGGGCTAGGGTTACACAGAGTCAGTTACAATGGTAGGAGATCTACATATCCGTATTACCAAGCTTGCCTTCCACGCCAAGGAAAGTCCCATCCGGACACGGGACGAAGTCTTCAATCTTGTATCTTCATAGTCTTGGAGTCCGGCCAATGATGATAGTTCGGCTATCCGGACACCCCCTAGTCCACGACTCATTTAGTAGCCCCTGAACTAGGCTTCAATGACGACGAGTCCGGCGCGCATATTGTCTTCGGCATTGCAAGGCGGGTTCCTCCTCCGAATAGTTTATAGAAATTTGTGAACACCAGGATAGTGTTCGTCTCTGCAAAATAAATTCCACGTACCACCGTAGAGAGAATAATATACACACAAGTTCAATCTGCTGACGTATTTTGTGGCGTGACGTCACACCACGGCCAAGCCTTTACTCGAATCGTTTTTATTATTCCACCTCAGCACGTTTAGCGAAGCGGTTTCCTTGGCACGTCTTGTCGAAGTAGAGATCGTGTCCCCTTATTCCGGGATTCTCATCAATATGGACGTGGGTAACCAAACCGCGCCATTGATTGTGGCGCTTGGGAGATAAGCGAGTTTTACCAGGCTGGTGGGGGCGCGCAGTTTCGTCCGCCCATATATAAAGGGATAAGGATCCACCTTTTTTACCTATGCCTTCTTCCTCCTTAGCTTATCCATCTCTGCACACTCGAGCTCCAGCGCCCAAGTCCGCACATCTCACCTCAACCTTCTCCAACCATGTCCGGAGCGGGAGGCAAGTGGATGGCCTCCTCCGTTACGGAGGGGCACATCAAGAAACTGCGCAAGGCTGGATATTTGTCCAGCGATATCGCGCACCGGCTCCCCGACGAGGGGCAGCTCATCCCCACCCCCGGGCCCCATGAGAGGGTGGTATTCCTTCCCCATTGCCTCTGCGGACTGGGCTTCCCACTCCACCCCTTTGTCCGGGGCTCATGTTCTACTATGGCATGGTTTTCCCTGATCTGGCCCCGAATTTTATCCTCAACATCTCGGCGTTTATCGTCGTGTGCGAGGCCTTCCTCTGCATCCAGCCCCACTTCGGCTTATGGCTAAAGACCTTTAATGTCAAGCCGAAGGTTGTGAGGGGCAGCCAAGTGGAGTGCGGAGGCGCCATGGTGGGCAAGATGCCCAACGTCACCTGGCTCGAGGGCGCCTTCGTGGAAACCATCAAAGGGTGGCAATCGGGGTGGTTCTATATCACCGAGCCGTGTGACCCCGAATGGGTAGCGGCCCCTGAATTCAGATCTGGCATCCCCACGTGGCTCACCTCCTGGAAAGAGAAGGGCCTGCCGTGGGGCGATTCGGAAGAGCTGACCGAACTCCAATCCTGTCTCCAAACCCTGGTGAACAAGAAGCTCAAGCTTGTCAACGTAATCCAGGTCATGCTCATCCGCCGGATTCTCCCCTGCCAACAGCGGGACTTCAACTTGTGGGAGTTCGATCCAGCACAACACCAGACTTTGAGCGGGCTCTTCGACACTACGTACGAAGAGGCCTGGAGGGTTCTGTTCAAGGGCGCCGAGGCTCCCGCATCCGCTACCGAAGATCGCGGATTCAGCTCGCAGCGTCCGGCTGGCGAGGTAAGCTATGTTATCCTTTATGGGACACTTGCTTTTCATAGTTTGACTCTATGCGGGATCTAAACTCCCAATACCTTTAACAGGGCTGACAGAAGACGTCCGGACAGGTTAACTGTCCGGCTCCCCTTCTAGAAAACCTAGCGGATGCCCGTTTGACAGGGCTGCTGGTCCCGGCGCCTTACGTGGTGCCAGAAAAGAAGGCCAAGAAGAAGGCCATGGGAACCCGGAGGAGTTCCCAGCGTCAGGTGTTATCGGATTCATCGTCCGATGACTCCGAGGCGGACTCCTCCCACGAGGACGAGGAGGAGAAGAAAGAGGCCTCTCCCGCAGCAGGGGGAGAGAAGAAGAGGAAGGCCTCCCAACGGGGAGGCCAAGGGTCCAAGAAGGAAGGACCCTTCCGGATCTGTTCCACCAACGCCGACGACGGCGACGAGGAGTGGCCCTCAAGGGCCAAGCCCCTGGCGAGATCGTAAGTGTCCGGACCCCTGAATAACTCATAATTTTTCTTTTTGTCGCATAGCATCTTCTAACGCCCCATACAACCCTGTAGTCCGCCCAAGGATGATCTCCCCGCTTCGTCGAGCGGGTCCTTGGGATCGTCGGATGTGAATAGCGCTTCACTTCCGACCGCCTCCTCCCCCCGTGACGCCGACGACGCCGAGGTGGGATCCCAGAAGGGGACCCACCGAGGAGGAGGCCCCGAGGTGCCGCAGGCAACCTCCGGACTTTGGACCAGACTCGCACCGAACCTTCAAGGGTTCCGAGTCGGCGGGCGACCCTTCGTAAGAAGGGCAAGACTGTGACGCCGGCGGCCTCCGTCCAACCGGAGGCGCCGGATAACTTGCTGGAGGCGCTCAACAGCCCTTCAATTGATGAGGAACGCCGCACTGTCATGAGTGCGGTGATTCAGAAGATTCAGCTCGCCAAAAGCGGGCTAACTGAAGCCTGCAGCAGCCTTCTATCAGGCTTTGAGGTAAGAATTTTTAAGATACGTAAGATAGTACCGTATAGATAGTAGCCCCTGATGCTCGGTTCGGTGTTCGGAAAGAAAAGCCGAACTGAGGATCTAAAAAGATATACACAGGAGTCTAACAAAAATATGTCAATATGGGAATGCAGGCTGCGCTGCTGACCTCTGCCGCACTGACTGCGGAGGTCAATTCCTTGAAGCAAAGCCTCGAGCGGTCCGAGATCAAGCTCGGCCGTGCCAAGAAGCAGCTCGAGGACGAGGAAGGTAAGTAACGCCTTATTAGAGTTGTACCTTATAGAAAAGGATTTGGTTGCAAGAAAAAATGACAAGAATAACATGGGTACTCCAGGGGCTACTAACGAGGTGGCGACCCTGAAGGAGGTGGTGTCCTCGGCTGAACGCAATGCGGCCGCGGAACGCGCCGAGCGAGAGAAACAGGAGGCGCGGGTGGCGGAGGTACGGCAAGAACTCCAGGCTCTCGTGGAAAAGTACGAGAGTTTGGAGCGTGACTCGAAGACTCGAGAGTCCGAGCTTGCGTCGGCTCTTGAGAGTGCCAAAGCCGCTAAGGCCGAAGCCCAAAAGGCCCTCCAGCAGATCGAGGCAGTAAAGAAGATAGCGGCGGGTAAGGCATTCTTCATGCAAAGCAAGCATGTAAAAGTGAATTACCTGTTACTTACCTAAATTCGGAGCTTTCCAGGAGCGTTCGCAGATATGCCCCGTAGCGTGTCCGATGCAGCCGCGTTCTACAGAGCCGAGGAGCAGAGCTCGACGGAGAAGGTGTTCTGGTCTCAGTATGCTGAGGCCGGACATCTGGTGCCCCTTAGTGACTAGCTGAAGCAGCTGGTCGAGCTCCACAAGGTGGCCGAACAGGCCATGAAGGGCCTCATAGTTCGGCTATGGCCCAAAGAAGCCATGCCTGGGAGCTACTTCGGTCTGGTGCGGCGGCTGGTGGACGCCTGTCCATGGGTCGATGTCATCAAGCATTCCGCCTGCATTGAGGGTGCCCGTCGGGCCCTCGCCCGCGCTAAGGTGCACTGTGGCAGGACGGACGCCGAGAAGCTTGTGACGGACGCGCCACCGCCGGGCAAGGAGTATCGCACGCCCGAGATGTATTATAAGGTTGTCCTGAAGGGTGCCCGCATTATTGCGGGTGAATGTTCCAAAGATGTAATTTTTGAGTAGACTCGCATTTTGTTATCCTGTGTGCTGAAAACTTTTTTCATATGCGCTAAGCAACACTTTTTAATTTAAAATATTACCTTCTGTGCGGTCGTTTATCAAATTTGAGAGATGGCAAGTCGTTGGCTTCAGCCCCCATGCCACGAGTGCTGGGGTGTTCGGGATAAACTTGAGCGCTCTTGTTCCCATTTTTGGGTCCTTCTAGGGAGGCGCTCAACACAACGAACAAGGCAACCGGACTTATAATGCTTGAACACTCTCACTTAGCCATAGAAGTCTATAATTTTAAATTTCGGCGAAGCCCCTAGTGTTCGGAAGGCCGAATTCGGGGCGCTATCCACGCCTGGGCCGGACAAAGCCGGTTCTTCGCTCTAAGCGGCATAAGTCTTTAGGGACTCGGAAAAACCTCTCGAATAGCGACCGGCTCTCGCCTTATCACGACGGTCAGTTTTAGCTTTCTCCACTTAGGTGCTCACCCAGCTCAACTGGGGCACAATCGCAGTGGTTCTCCCAGCGCTACCTTAGCCGATATAACGGAACGTAAGGTACCAAAACATGGGAGCCGGGTAAACCGTACTATTGACCCAAGACATGATTCGGAGCCGATGCATATAATGCTATAAGTTCGGGGTGCCGCACTTGTGAAAGTGTTCGGACTTATCACACCATAATATGGGGAACTTAAGCCCCTGGTGCATTTAGCCGTACCAAAAGTGTATGGATGCAACATGTCATAAGTGAACATATGTGTAAGAAAGGAATGCAATTATAGGCAAAAAGTGATGCATTGTTTATTCAAAAAATACTGCCATGAATGCAGAACGATACAAATAGTGCGATAAGCCCGGGGTGGGACTATTTGACATGTCCCCCTTTAGGGGTAGGCTGCGGAATGATGTATAAAACAGGTATAATGCTCGTAATGGAGACCACCTGGATGCTCATCGTAGCTTTTCTGCTTCCCTGGCTGTTTTATCGTGAGTTCGGCAGGTCTACTGCCAGACAGGGCTTCTGGTAAACGGAGTCCTGAGGAAAAAAGGAAAAAGAAAGATGATGACCCATTTGGGAGCCCCTGGTGTGGTTGAGCCGCACTCTGGGCCTGCCATGGTCGTGCCCCTCCCCCTTTGCCCATGGTATTTCCAGAGCGTAGTGATGTACGCGGAGTACTGGTTTTGCAATTTTGCGAGGGCTGGGGTTGGGTCCGCATTGCTACGCGTGCTCGGAACGTGCCAGGTGGTCTTGTTGTAGGTTACTCCGGGCGCGCTTGACGGTGTCCGGTCGCTTAGCAGCCGGACTCAAGAATTGCCTTAAGAGGCTACTCTGAACCTCCGCCGCGAGGGCCGCTGTATGCTCCTCCGTTCGGAGAGAGCGTTCGGTGTTTCCGTTGACTGTGATGACTCCTCGAGGGCCTGGCATCTTGAGCTTGAGGTATGCATAGTGCGTCACGGCATTGAATTTTGCAAACGCGGTTCGTCTGAGCAGTGCATGATAGCCGCTGCGGAACGGGACTATGTCGAAGATTAACTCCTCGCTTCGGAAGTTATCCGGGGATCCGAAGACCACTTCAAGTGTGACTGAGCCTGTACAATTGGTCTCTACACCTGGTATGCCGCCTTTGAAGGTCGTCTTTGTGGGTTTAATTCTTGAGGGGTCTATGCCCATCTTGCGCACTGTATCCTGATAAAGCAGGTTCAGGCTGCTGCCGCCGTCCATCAGGACTCTAGTGAGGTGAAACCCATCGACGATTGGGTCTAAAACCAATGCGGCAAATCCGCCATGGCGGATGCTAGTGGGATGGTCCCTTCGATCAAAAGTGATCGGGCAGGAGGACCACGGATTGAACTTTGGGGCGACTGGCTCCATTGTGTATACGTCCCTGAGCGCACGCTTCCGCTCTCTTTTGGGTATGTGGGTTGCGTATATCATGTTCACCGTCCGTACTTGTGGGGGGAAACCCTTCTGTCCTCTATTGTTCGGCGGCCGGGTCTCTTCCTCGTCGTCGCTATGCAGCCCCTTGTCATTGTTTTCGGCAATTAACTTGCTGCTCGTTGAATACCCAACAGTCCTGTTGGTGTGATTAAGCTGGCTTTTGGGTGCCGTGTATCTCGCACGAGCGATCGAGTATCCGGTCCAAATTGGATGGACCCGGAGTGGTTCTTTTGAATGGCTTTTTCCGCTGACCAGATTTGGAGCATCTGAATCCGGCGTTGACTGCCGTATCTTCAGTATTATCGCCGTTAATGCGGCGCTTGTGCTTATTGCGACACGACCTGCTATTGCTGTCCTTGATATCCGGACTACCAGATTTTTTGGTGAGGTTGTTACTGCGGGCTAGCCAGCTGTCCTCTCGCGCACAGAAGTGGGTCATGAGTGATGTGAGGGCTGCCATGGATTTCGACTTTTCCTGTCCTAGGTGCCGGGCAAGCCACTCGTCGCGGATATTATGTTTGAAGGCTGCAAGGGCCTCTGCATCCGGACAGTCGACGATTTGATTTTTCTTGGTTAAGAATCGAGTCCAGAATTGTTCGGCCGACTTGTCTGGCTGCTGAATTATGTGGCTTAGGTCATCAGCGTCTGGTGGTCGCACATATGTGCC
Organism: Aegilops speltoides; assembly: GCA_021437245.1. Classification (NCBI taxonomy): domain Eukaryota; kingdom Viridiplantae; phylum Streptophyta; class Magnoliopsida; order Poales; family Poaceae; genus Aegilops; species Aegilops speltoides. The sequence goes on along the minus strand of CM038143.1, from coordinate 211,819,921 downwards.
CTGGAAGTTGTCAAGGAATGCGGCTTCCAGGTCCTCCCAGCACCCAATTGATTCTGCTGGCAAGTTGTTAAGCCAATGCCGAGCTGGGCCTTTAAGCTTGAGTGGGAGGTATTTGATGGCATGAAGATCATCCCTGCGGGCCATGTGGATATGAAGGAGATAGTCTTCGATCCAAACCGCAGGGTCTGTTGTGCCATCGTAGGATTCAATGTTTACGGGTTTGAACCCTTTGGGGATTTGATGATCCATTACTTCGTCTGTGAAGCATAGTGGGTGTGCGGGGCCTCTGTATTGGGCTATATCACAACGTAGCTCAAGCGAGCTTTGTCTACTGTGTTCGGCCCGGCCGGAATTGCTGTATCCGGTGCGATTGTTGTCGTCGCGTATCGTGGGTCGCCCACGCGATCCGTAGATCGATCTTGATTGTCTTGCCTTATCCTCCAATATGTCTCGCAAGTCCGGCGCATTCCCCCGTGGCTTTGTACTTTTCGAGTGATGCCCGGGTATGGCTTTAGTGGAAGGCCTAGAGGCCTCTCTGTCGCTTCCACGAGGTGGCCGGTCGGCCGTATTGTGCACTGGTGATGTAGGTTTATATGCTTCCTCCTCTAATCGGGGCAGCAGCTTGCGTTTGGGGTAGCTTTTGGAGGGGCGTTCGAGTTCGTACTCTTCGGCCGCGAGGACTTCGGTCCATCTTTCGGCTAGCAAATCTTGATCAGCTCTAAGCTGTTGCTGCTTTTTCTTGAGGCTGCTTGCAGTGGCCATGAGCCTGCGTTTAAAACGCTCTTGTTCGACGAGATCCTCAGGCACGACGATTCGTCATCGTCGAGGCTTGCCTCGTCTCCGGAGGGAGGCATATAATTGTCGTCCTCTACCTATTTGTCTGCCGCTCTCTCATGAGGGCTGGCTTCTCCATCCTCCTGTGCTGAATCTTGCTGGAGGGGATTGTCTTCGGCACTGTCCGGGGTGTTATTATCTCCGGTGCCGGAATCTCCATTCTTGCTGTGGCAGGATTTTGAACGGCGCCGCTGACGCCGGTGCTTGGGCTGTTTTTTGGAGGGGTCATCCTCCGCTGTTCCATCGCCATTCCCATCCTTTGGGATGTCCACCATGTATATGTCGTATGACGAGGTGGCTTTCCAGTGCCCTATAGGCGCTGGTTCTTGTTCATGTCCGGCATCGTCGTCCATACCGTCGATGTCTTCGTAGTCGAAGTCTAGCATGTCGGTTAAGTCATCGACAGTGGCTACGAAGTGCGTGGTGGGTGGGATTTGAATTTCTTCGTCGTCCGCATCCCAACCGTCCTGGCCATAATCCGGCCAAGGCTCTCCTGATAAAGAGAGATGCTTCAGCGAGTTCAGGATGTCGCCAAAGGGCGAGTGCTGAAAGATGTCCGCAGCGGTGAACTCCGTGATCGGCGCCCAATCGGATTCGATTGGAAGGGGCGCGGGCGAGTCCGCGAGGAGTCCGCACCTCGAGTCACGAAGCCGCAAGGGACAGGTCGGTATTCGGCTCCATCGCCGTAGAGGTAGCAGCCCTCGAGGCGGTGTTTAGCCACGCATCCTCGATCGACGCAGTCAGCTCCGAGTTAAGGGTCGCAGCGGACTCTCGTGCGGCCTCCAGGGCACTATCCAGCAGCAGAGCTAAATCATGCCCATCGCGACAGTGCGGCGCGCTCGGCTGTGGCTCGAATCCGTCGAAGATCAAGTCTCCGCGGACGTCGGCCGTATAGTTCAAACTTCCTAATCTGACCTGATGGCCAGGGGCGTAGCTTTCGATCTGCTCCAGATGGCCAAGAGAATTGGCCCGCAGTGCAAAGCCGCCAAATACGAAGATCTGTCCAGGGAGAAAAGTCTCACCCTGGACCGCGTCGTTATTGATGACCGAAGGAGCCATCGGGCCTATGAGCGACGACATAGAGGAACTCTCAATGAAAGCACCAATGTCGGTGTCAAACCGCAGATCTCGGTAGGGGTCCCGAATCAAGCGTCTAGGCGGATGGTAACAGAGACAAGGGACACGATGTTTTTACCCAGCTTCGGGCCCTCTCGATGGAGGTAAAACCCTACTCCTGCTTGATTGATATTGATGATATGGGTAGTACAAGAGTAGATCTACCATGAGATCAAGGAGGCCAAAACCTAAAAGTTAGCCTATGGTATGATTGTTGTTCGTCCTACGGACTAAAACCCTCCAGTTTATATAGACACTAGAGAGGGCTAGGGTTACACAGAATCGGTTACAATGGTAGGAGATCTACATATCCGTATTGCCAAGCTTGCCTTCCACGCTAAGGAAAGTCCCATCCGGACACGGGACGAAGTCTTCAATCTTGTATATTCATAGTCTTGGAGTCCGGCCAATGATGATATTTCGGCTATCCGGACACCCCCTAGTCCAGGACTCCCTCAGTGACAAAAGCTTAAACCCAAGTTTATGCGCTATTCTGTAAGGGACAGATTGGATCCAAAAGTTTAATGTTATGGTTAGAATTTATTCTTAATACTTTTCTCGTAGTTGCGGATGCTTGCGAGGGGGTTAATCATAAGTAGGAGGTTTGTTCAAATAAGAACAGCACCTAAGCACCGATCCACCCACATACCAAATTATCAAAGTAGCGAACAAGAATCGAACCAACATGATGAAAGTGACTAGACGAAATTCATATGTACCCTCAAGAACACTTTTCTTATCATAAGAGACTGTTTCGGCCTGTCCTTTGCCTCAAAAGTATTGGGCTACCTTGCTGCACTTTTTTTACTACTATCGTTGCTTGCTCATTACAAATTATCATGCTATCAAACTACTCTGTTACTAACAATTTCAACACTTGCATACATTACCTTGCTGAAAACCACTTGTCATTTCCTTCTGCTCCTCATTGGGTTTGACACTCTTATATCGAAAAGGCTACAATTGATCCCATATACTTGTGGGTCATCACCCCACGACATCGTCTATGCGAGGACGCTTCTTACCACGGACCGTTGGCTTTTCATTGCCGCCAATGTCTTCATCGTCGTCCTCATCAAGGTAGTCAGAATCCCGATTCGACTGCTAGAATCCTACGACTTCACGACCCTACAAAAGCATGTCGATCCAAATCCCACTATGAATCCGGATCAGGTAGAATCCATGTTGGGTCGCGATCCAAATCATAGAATCCTATACAAAATTGTACAATCCCGACTATGCTATGGACTATATCCGATTCTACTAACTTACCTAAGTCGTTTGTTTAGTTGTAGCAAAAATAATATGCCATCATATAAACCCCTTTTCATATACCTCATGGACTTTATTCCCCTCCCAAGTCCAAACGCTCAGCCGTAGACACCTTTGATCTAGCTCTCAGAAACCCAAGATCGAAATTGAGGATCAGGCTGGTCGACATATGGAATTGGCGTGAAAAGGAGGATGCTTCAAAATTGATCGGAGAAGGAGATCAAGACCCTTCAAGGTTTAGCACTGTAGGTCAGATAGACAAGTGATCGACTATTCCCGCACTCTAAAAAGAACATAAGTATATTTCATGCATTGAAGGTTTAAATGTTCTACATATTTCCCTCTGATACATGTTCCATACATGCAAGCTAGATGGTAGGTTAGCCATAAAAAGAAGTGGAATACAATCATTGATGTGTACGTTCTTTGCTCCATATTTCGTGTCAAAACTCTCTAGAACCCATATAAATATCTTGTGTGCATACGAAATATCTTATTTGAGTAAATCAAGTAGAATCCTCGATCTTACGACTCGATTCTGTCCGAGGAAAACCGATCCGACTCCGAATCCCGACTCTAACTACCTTGGTCCTCATCCTCCTCGTTCGACCATTATGCCTCATCATCATCGTCGTCCTCCGACAGCTCCTCATCCGTCTGGTTGTCGAGTGATGACTCCGGTGGTGGTGTCCCTTCCATGATCCGGATAAAATCAAGGTCTGGGCTCGACACTGGACTCATGGAAGATGAGCGGGATGATTACAATGTTGACCTATCACCGGGCGCCAGACTGCCGGCGGAGCTGTCATCCTCGTTCTCGCTCGACATGGCTACGGTACGCATACAACCCGCAAGAAAGTGACATTGGAGAGTGTGTGCGAGTGTGTAGCGCTGCAAGTCAGGTACGGTGAAGATGGTGGACACTTAAGCAGGGCATGAAGAGAAGAGGAATGTTAATTGAACCAGGGGATTGACACATTATCTAACCGCTGATATAATCAACCGCAATTATTTGTACCCAATGGCTCCAAATTCCTGGGGTTGTGTAGTTCTCAATGTGATAATTACGCACACACGTTGGAGCGTCCAAATATGAAACAAGCATTTTTCATACTACTCCCTCCATACTGGCGGCCTAGGTGGGGAAAAATGAGATAACTTGATGATTATTTGGTAATCAATACCATTGCATGCAGAGAATTGAGCATTACATGTTATGCTAAGTAGTCTGAAGTCATTGAATGCATACTAGCCCCACGACTCCTATTGGCTGATTTCCTTTTTCAGGACAAAAAACAAGGAACGAGTTTTGGGATTATTTGGTTTTCGTAATGTGACTTATGCACCCGTACAAACAGAGTAGGAAAGTTGGCAAGGAATACATTGAGCTCTTCTTATGGATGAAGCCAGTAATAATCAAACTACAAAGGAAAACAAAGAAGACAAAGGAAAATATCTGCACGAATCTTCGCATAACATCAATGGCATAGGACCTAGATGTGCAATACTTAGAGCACATCTAGATGTGCTTTATCAATACTATCAAACAAAACCCCTAATCATCATGCAAACAGCGCATAGAAGATGGCTAATACGACAACCACAACTACACATGCTAGTTCCTTCTTGTCTCTAGCTTTCATCTGTGGCCTGTGATTGATTCTTTCTTGCTTCATTTTACTTGATTGTAAACTCCAGATCAATCGGTTTCTTCTTCATCTTTACATTATCATTTGTGAGCTTGGTGATAACACTCTGAGCCCTACCATGCCATTCTTCATTAGCCAGTTAACAAAGGCACAAGCCTCATATCCCTGCCAATGTTAAATAGTATTCAGGATGAGCAGTGGCATTAACTCAACTAAAATGATGAACTTAGCACTAACCTCTAATGGGCAACTGAGAAACCGTCTGCCAATGTCGAATCCCTCCATGCATACACGTCGAGCAGGATTGTGTCCATGAATGCAACTCAGCTTTTGGTACTTCTCGGTGGTGCAAAACTCAGAGTTGAACTTGTGTTGCGGGAGTCTGGAGTCATACTCTGGGTCCAGCGGTTGATCGCTATCTGGGGAGGGTCATTCAAGACGGATTCAACAGGGAACTATTTTGGACATGCTAAAAAAGATTGGGATAGATTGGAACCTGGCAGGACGATTTGGATCTGTAGTACGCCTACCTTCTGATTACCTTAGGCTAGTGCTCGGTAGTGACTGTCGTCGTGGTGGCGCTGCCGAGAGCGGCGATACGAGCAAGAGCAGCCACACCGAAACCATCAGCACCACTCATCCACATTCCCCCAATGCCAGTGCCATGCGAGGGAATTTGGAGGCTATCTAGGGATTTGGGGGAAATAGGGAAAATTGTGGGGATATGCTAACGGTTGGGAACTACTTATCACACTATGTTGTATACGGCACGCGGTTTGTACATGTTGTTTGTGTTAGGTATTACAACTTCACACACAATTTCCGCACCTAACTGTGTGAGAAGACAATGTAGGTGAGACACGGTTGCCAGGACATAATCATAGTCATGTACTGCCTTGTACATATGGGGCTGCAATAATTGAGTGACAATAATACTTAGGGTAAATAGCCGCTCTGCGGATACCCGTCAAAAAATTAAAACAATCGCTCTACAGATAGAGATGGCAGATAAGAGGTCAATCCTCGGTCGGTGGGCGGTGGCGGCATCATACAAGGTCAATCCTCAGTCTCTGGCGGAAGATAGGAGGAGCTCAACCATCGAGGATTGGCGGCGGCGTGATTGGAGCACACCCATCGTGGTCGATCGTGGGATAGTGGAGGTCAAACTTCAGGAGGTAGCCCCACTAAGCTTTTCTCCTCGATCCTGCTATCTCGGTGTGCCACCACATCGCGCTTCTCTATCTGCTGGGTGGAGGTCGCCACACGGCTAATTAATTAGGGTATTGTTTTCGTGAGTGGCTTAATTAAGATATTCAATTCCTAAGGGTAGTGTTGTGGTACTCTTTGTGTAAATTGACTGGCCATTAGTTTTTGTCCTCGCACGGCTGGAAAACAATATGGAGCGCCCTCAGTAATTATGGAAATAAAATCTTGTGATTTATGCATGCATCTTTGGGCATCCGTTAATCCGCTTATTAATGTTGTTGTTTTGTTTTTAGTTACCCTTCAGGTGGTGCAGATGGAACGATTTGAATGGACGAAGAATTGGAGAAGCAAAATTTTTATCAGTGGCGTGATGGACTTCATCAATTTGGCTGAAAGTACAAAGAAGAGAATTGGTGATGAGGATTACATCCTGTGTCCATGCAGTCGTTGTGCCAATATAGTTTTACATAAAGTCACAATTGTCAAGTTCCACTTACTCACTAGGGGATTCATGGATGGATATACACGTTGGACCAGACACGGTGAAGAGCGGGTCATGGATGAATATACACAGGGCTGCGAGATGCCAAACCCCAGTCAAAGTCACATGGATGTTGAATCTAGCATCGAGGCTGAGGCGTCAAGCTACCAATGGAACACCAGAAAGCCGAAACCCCCACTAGAAAACCAAGACGGCGCCGCCGCCGCCGCCGACGACCTTGATATGCCAAATTTTGCTGCTATGATTGCAGATTTTAAGGGCCCGAAAAATATATGATTGGGTACAAGGATCTGCCAGCCATTGATGTGGACTCCAAGAAAGATTTTTATCCAGGTTGCAATAAGAAATATTCCAAGTTGAGTGCCACACCGGCGCTTCTCAGATTTAAAGCAGTAAACGGTATATCAAAAAAGGGCTTCACAGAGTTGTTAGGTCTTTTCAAAGAAATTCCTCCGGAAGATAATGTGCTCCCCCAAAGCACGAACGAAGTGAAGAAAATTGTATGCCCATTGGAACTTGAAGTACATAAGATACACGCTTGTGTGAATGATTATATATTGTACCGTGGTGAGTATAAATATATGCGTGCATGTCCCACATGCAAGCATGAACGATACAAGCACAGGAGAGCAAAGGACAAGTACAAATTGGATGACGATATCAATACAGGAATCCCATTCAAGGTTGTTTGGTACTTGCCTTTAATTCCAAGGTTGAGGCATTTGTTTGCAAACCCTAGATAGGCAAAGAGGTTGCGGTGCATCATGATGAGCAAACTATGGATAAATATATGAGGCACACGAAAGATGGGGCTCAGTTGGGATTAATCAACAACAAGTTTGAAGACTTTGCCAAGGATCCTAGAAGTATAAGGCTCGGGGAGTGTATTGACGGGATGAATCCTTTCTACGATATGAGCATCAAACACAACACATGGTCGGTGTGCATATATAACCTTGCTCCTTGGTTATGTATGAAGAAAAAATACATTATGATGTCAATGATTATCCAAGTCCCGAAGTAACTGGAAATGACATCGACATTTACTTTCAGCTACTAGTAGAAGAACTACTAACATCATGGGTAAAATAACCTACTGTAAAATGTTATGATTCTTACAAAAAGGAGATTTCCGATCTACATGTGATGCTGCTACACACCATTCAAGATATGCCGGCATTAGGCAACACATCGGAGCAGAAAACAAAGGGAGATGCAGGGTGTGTCACATGCAAGGATAGGATAGCTAGCAGATTTCTTCCCAACTCGCACAAAACCGTGTATTTGCATCATCATAGGTTCTTGCGGGGAGATCACCCATACCGAAAGATGAAAGCTGAATTTGATGGTACGACAGAGGTAGGTTTGGGCCCTAGACCTTATGCTGGGGAAGTGGTTCACGACATGGCTAAACAAATTAATGTTGTGCTTTGTAAGAACCATGCTTTGACGGTGAAACAAACACCCAGGGATCAAGTATTTAAGAAGAAATCAGTGTTCTGGGAATTACCTTACTGGGAGATTCTACATGTATGTGACTGCATCGGTGTCATGCACGTAGAGAAGAACATATGTGAAAGAATCCTTGGTACTCTCCTCAAGATTAAAGGTAAAACAAAGGATGGTGATGGCGCACGACTCGATACACTTAGTGATCAATCAAAATGCAAGAATGAAGCAAAAGATGATAACAAATTCCTCCATGCTCACCAGAGTTACAATATCAGTACAAAAGAAGCAACAGAGTTCTTCAACTATTTCTTGTCAGTTAAGACACCCTCTTCCTACTCCGCAAACATCAGAAGTAGTATGGATGTGAGCTCAGGTAAAATGAAGTTGGGACACATGAAGTCACATGATTGCCACATAATGTTGACACAAATCCTCCTGGTGGCCATTAGGAATCTGATGAACACATATATAAGAAACGCACACATTGAGCTTTGTCATATCTTCAACAAACTATGGCAGAAAGTTGTAGATCCTAAAGAGTTGGATTATATGCAAGAGGATATTGCAAGAATATTGTCCAGCCTAGAGGTGTTTTCCCACCATCATTTTTGATGTCATGGTCCATCTCACTGTGCACCTTGTCGACAAGATAAAGTATTGTGCTCATGTGTATCTTCGCAACATGTATCCCTTCGAGCGGTTCATGCAAATACTGAAGCGCTATTGTCGGAAGTGAAGCCATCTAGAGGAAAGCATCCTACAAGGTCATACCGCAGAGTTGGTGGTTGAGTTTTGCACAGAATACATGAAACAAAGACCTATAGGTTTGCCCCTCTCTCACCACAAGGGAAGGCTGAAAAGGTAAGTCGGTCCTTGCTGGCACGCAAAAGGCTGCAACCGGAGATTTGGCCGACAAAGCCCATTTGACAGTACAGCTTAATAGACAAGTTCTCAACGCTTATGTTGACGAACACTTGGGGGAGATACACCAAAGCTTCTTATTAATGGTGTATCCATTAGATGTCGACATGAAGGTGCACAATAAGGACTATGCTAGATGGCTGAAGAATTGTTTGGCACAAGGATCCATGGATGACATTGCTACGTGGTTGACATAAAATCCATCACCTACGGTGTTGATGTACCAAGCATATGACACAAATGGCTACATGGTCTACACTGAGGAACGTGATGAGAAGACCTCATATCAGAACAGCTCAGTTCAAATAGAATGCATGACAGCAAATGAAGCTGATAAAAGGCTATACTATGTAACATCAAAGATATTTGGGAGCTTAACTATGTGAAAGTGAAGGTGGCGTTATTCATGTGCACATGGATCCCTCTTATTCAGGTAAATATTGATGATTGCAGGAAGACCTATGTTAACAAGACAGCGATGGCATATCACGCGGACCCGTTCATTATTGCCAGCGATGCTACCCAGATTTTCTATGTGAAAGACACCTTGCATAAGAACTGCCATGTAGTGATGCATGGGAATAGGAGGGTACTAGGCATCGAGGATGTTGCCAATGAGGACGAGTACGATGAATCTGCTGAGTTGCCAGCCAAGGGATCGCGCACCATCCAAACAGAGAAGCGTAAAATCATCAGAAAACCTAAGTTCATTTGGGGTCAACCTAATGATCCCAGTTCCCCCATGTACAGGGGAATTAAGCCATCAGACTAGTTTCTATGCCTAACCTGCAACTTATCTCGTTCAATTTAGAACTGTCATGTGTACTAAATTTGTGAGTTATGCCCGGTGTTCGGGATATTACTACTGGGTATGACCCACCTAGGAGGGGCCAGGTCATGCTACTAGCGACTTAAGATGAAGAGGCCCAAGAAGATATGAAGATGGCTGTTGATAAAGCAAGCTTATTGAAGGCCCAAGACTCAGAGGTGACTTGAGGCCCAATGGGATGAGCCGACATATGTTTAACTTGTTCTGTAAGGGAAGTATTGTTAGAAACCAAGCCGGTTAGGTTGTGTGAGCTAGCCGGGACTCTGTAAGCCACCAGGCCTCAACCTATGTATATAAAGGTGAGACCCGACGGCAGGTTAACTCAAGAAACAATTGATCGAGCACTAGGTCAAGCGCATTCGCACCCTGGTAATAGAAATACAAGAAATACAATCGAAAGTAGGAGTAGGCTTTTACCTCATTAAGAGGGGCCGAACCTGGGTAAAAACTCTCTGTGTCCTTCGTCCCACTTAACCCCTTTACGGTAACCCAGCTGCAATGGATCCACGCATATGTCCTGTTGCTAGGGCATCTGCCATGTTAAATCCATGACCGTTGGCACCCATCATGCGTCCAGAGCACGGTGGTTTTGAGTTATTGAAGGGCAGATTCTTAGGGATCAAGGGATGCGCCATGGGCCGGATGACCAAGAGTCGTTGCGGCAAAATCTACATCGATGATGTAGGATGGGGTCCGCAGGCCGATTCAATCGAATATGGGTACTGGGTCCCCTTTGGCGGAATTCATGTCTACATCAGCAAGATCAGCGAGTCAGAACCTGAGCCGGACACCTACACCGACATCATCGAGACGGCTCAGCGCGCACGAACCATCGAGGTTCAAGCTGCCCCAAAGTCTGCCATTGTTGGCTTTACTAAAGGAGTGGATCTTGAAGATGGATATGTGTCCGATGGAGAGACGGCCGTCTATTCAGGCGATGAGTCCTCAACCGGAGAGACCAATTCCATGTATCAATTGCAAGATGACAGGCTTGGGGGCTATTCCGATGGTGACAGTATTCTGGACCCCTGTGAGCCGCCGAACCAGGTTGTGATCTTCATGGCCGGCACACAGCCAGTGCAAAATTCTTCAACTGCAGCAGCAATGATCTCCGGGTCAGCGGCTACTATGGCAGCCGGGGCAGGAGGCCATGTGCGCCCGCCAGCTCAAGTTTTATTTGAACTCTTGGAGGCACTGGCAACTTTGCTGACGGTGGAGGTAACCCCAGTGAACCAAGCGCAACATAACGTGGACGTTGCAAAGTTACATCATGAGATAGCTCAAGCTAAGGAGGATCTTAACGCCGAGAATACCAGGATGGCAATAGAGCGAGGCGCCTTGGAGATGGAATCACAGCGGATTCAAGCAGAAAATTTTCGCTTGAGCTTGGACCAGAATGCATCAAATGTTGTTTTTAACAGGAGATACAAGAGTCGACTGCCTCATGAGTTTGATGCAAGAAGTCTCTTCAACGTGCCTGGGGCAGGACCAAGTAGCCCGCTCGATGTGATTCGGGGCCCTGGAGCACCTAGGACAGGAGCGGCGGCTCAACCCTATGTGGCGGATCTGGCTTGTGTGAATTTAACCCCGCCTCAGCGAGTTTCTACACCTCCGGGTCACTTTTCTAACCTGTTGGACAACATGATTGCCACAGCCTCACAATTGGCAGCTCTCACGGTGAAAGGTGAGAGTCCTGTCATGGTCGAGGCTCGGAAGGCTGCGGAGCTTCTTCAAACGGCGGTGGCCCAGTAGTCGGCTTACTCCTACAGCCATGATCGAATTAATTCAACCCCATGTCCGAGTCGAAGCTATAGCCGGCATATGGAGTCACCGGGGGTTTCATGCAGTGAGCGGCATCACAACCAGCCCCGTGGGCATGACCCGCCATGGGTTGATAACCATGCTCAGTTGGAGGTAGATCAAGCACGGGCTCACCATGAGTCGGAGCTGGCGGCTCAGTTGGCGGCTCAGTAGCCTTAGTTACACCCCTTGATGTCCATAGAAGCCGAGATGACTTCCAAGACGGTGGGTATGCCATGTTTAGTGACAGCTCTACACAATGAGAGGTTACCCAAGGGCTTCAAAGGCCCTCGAAAGGTACCCAATTACACAGCGGATCAGCTCCGAGAGGCTTGGATTGAGAGCTATGAGATGGCCATGGAGATGTTTGATGTTAATGATGCTGCATGCACTAAGTATTTCACCATGATGCTGGATGGGCCAACTCGTACCTGGTTGAAGGGATTGCCTCCTAACTCCGCCAGGTCATGGGAAGAATTGAAGGCGCGCTTTATTTAGAATTTTAAGGATACATGGAAGCAGCCTATGTCAATTCTTGATTTAGACACTTGTGTTCAAAGTGAGGGTGAGTCAACCGCCCATTGGGTGCGCCAGATCTCAGCCATTATTCACTCATCGGACAACATCAATGCCGGCTCAACTATTCTGATTTTGGAGAAAATTGTCATTTCTTTCCCCTTAAGCAGAAGCTAGGGCGGCTTAAGCGCAATTGCAATGACATGGGGGATCTCATGGCAGCTCTCATCAAATATGTTGATTCTAACAGCACTAAGGACCCTCAGTCTGATGAGGAGAAAGCTGGTAAGGGGAAGAAGAATGACAATGCAAAGGGATAGGAGCACAATGCAGCGAGTCAAGGTAATAATGGTAAGCACAAGCAAGCTGGCAGCGGTTCAGATTTTGTGGCTAACACAGAGAGAAATAATGGTAAACGTAAGGGGGAGTCGTTAGTACCCAGTTTGGTGGGCCAAAGTTCAACCTTGAAGCAATGATGAATCAGCCTTGCCCAAAGCATGGTCCTCAAGATAAGCCGGCCACTCATCTCTGGAAAGATTGATTTATCATGAGGGAGTATAGAAATTCCAGTTTTTATCAAGGTAACCAGGGCCTGCACTGTGAGTCGGGATCCGGCTCTCATGGATCCGGCTTTGGATGTGGCGGCTCAAGCTCTGGATTCTAGGGTCAAGGTAATCAAGGTGGTTTTAATCAGCAATCTAATCAGGGTAATCAGCAGCAATAGCAGCAGTCTGGTTATCAGAGTCATCTGAAGCAGCTGAATAGTGGTCAATATCATGTGTTTACCATGAGTTTGTGCAAGCAGGAACAGAAGATTCACAAGCTGGCAGTGAACGTGGTTGAGGTGACGGTTCCCTGATACTTACGCTGGACAGTTCATCCCATTGTATGGAGCTGCGAAGATCACCCACCCCGGGTTCATAATCTGGGTCAGCTGGCTTTGGTGGTGGCACCACAGGTTGGAGAGTACAGGTTCACTAAAGTGCTCATGGATGGAGGCAGCAACATCAATATTCTCTATTTTGATACTTTTCGCTGCAGGAATTTGACTGATAAAGATCTTAAGCAATATTCTATGGTTTTTCATGGGGTGGTGCCCGGTAAGTCGGCATATCCAGTGGGCAAGATAACCTTAGAGGTGGTCTTTTGTAATGACTATGAGTACAGAGCTGAAAAATTGACTTTTCAAGTGGTCAAGATCAAGAGCCCTTATCACGCCCTGTTTGGATGGCCGGCTTATGCGAACTTTATGGCACGACCTTGTTATGTGTATCTGCAGCTCAAGATGCCGGGTTATAAGGGAACCATCATGGTGCATGGAAACAGAAAGATAGCCTTGCAGAGTGAGGAGGGCGATGTTGCCTATGCTGAGTCAGCTTGTGCAACAGAGAACTAAAGTTCTATAAGATACTGTTGACCCGACAGATATGACCCCTTGAAGAAGCCAACCAGGGAGCAGGACCCGCTATTGCAGTTTAAGTCGGCGGATGATACTAAGCCGGTGGATTTCGTTCCTGGTGACTCGTCCAAGGAGTTCATCATCAGTGCCAATATGGATCCGAAATAGGAAAGCACGCTCATCTAGTTCATCCGTGAGAACCGGGACATCTTTGCATGGAAGCCTTCTGACATGCCAGGTGTACCGAGGGAACTCGCTGAGCACACTCTTAATATTGATCCGAAGTTTAAAGCGGTAAAGCAATTCCTTCATCGTTTAATGAAGAAAGGCGCAAGGCCATTGGTGAAGAAGTGGCACGGCTCTTGGTGGCTGGGTTTATTGTTGAAGTTTTTCATCCTGAGTAGTTGGCTAACCCAGTGCTGGTGCTTAAGAACGACACTTGCCGTATGTGTGTGGATTACATGGACCTTAACAAGGCTTGTCCGGCTGATCCTTTCACTCTCCCTCATATTGATCAGATCATTGATGTTACGGCAGGTTGTGAGCATTTAAGTTTTCTAGATGCTTATTCTGGTTATCATCAGATCAAGATTGCAGTTAAGGACTAGGAGAGAACAGCCTTCATCACTCCCTTTGAGCCTTCTACTATGTATCTATGACTTTTGGGCTCAAGAGTGCCCAGGCGACTTATCAGCGTTGTGTGCAAAATTGTCTCCATAGCCAGATTGGGCGCAATGTTCATGCTTATGTGGATGACATCGTTGTGAAGTCCAGGAAGAAGGAAAACTTGATATATGATCTGAAGGAGACCTTTGACAATCTGCGGGTCTACAAGATGATGCTTAACGCGGATAAATGTATTTTTGGTGTACCAGTAGGTAAGCTCTTGGGTTTTCTGGTCTCGGAGAGATGTATTGAAGGTAACCCAGATAAGATCAGGGATATCACTTCCCTGGCTAAGCTGGTGTGTATCAATGATGTTCAGTGTTTGGCGGGTCGTATTGCGGCCTTAAGCCGGCGTGTATCAATGATTCCAATTACTTGGCCGTTTACAGTCTGGGGGCTAGATATGATGGACCTTTTAAAAGATCCAAGGACAAAAAGACCCACCTTTTGGTGGTGGTTAACAAGTTCATAAAGTGAGTTGAGGCTGAGCCGGTCAATTAATGTGATGCGGCAACTGTCGGTATCAAAACCGACAGATCTTTGGTAGGGTGTCCCGAGCTGTGCGTCTGAGGATTGAAGGTAACAGGAGGCAGGGGACATGATGTTTACCGAGGTTCGGGCCCTCTTAATGGAGGTAATACCCTACTTCCTGCTTGATTGACTTTGATGAGTATACGGGTTACAAGAGTTGATCTACCTCGATATCATAATGGCTAAACCCTAGATGTCTAGCCTGTATGATTGTGATTGCCTCTACGAACTAAATCCTCCGGTTTATATAGACATCGGAGGGATCTAGGGTTGTACAGAGTTGGTTTACAGAGAAAGGAAGATGCATGATCTGAACGCCAAGCTTGCCATCCACGCAAAGGAGAGTCCCATCCGGACACGCGGGAATGTCTTTGATTTTGTTTTGTTCATGACCCATTAGTTCGGCCCATATCACATAGCTCAGATGCCTAAGGACCCCTTAGTCTAGGACTCCCTAAGTAGCTCCTGAACCGGGCTTCAATGACAATGTATCCAGCGCACAGATTGTCTTCGACATTGCAAGGCAGGTTCCTCCTCCGAATACTCCAAAGCAGTCGTCCGCACATAAGAGCTTTATCTGGCCCTGCTTAACACGTACAACCCTAAGATGTAAAAGGCAATAATACTTAAAATAAGTCACGTCCAGGGGTAACTTTTTCAGCCAGACATTATGTTCTGGCCTTATTATTATTCTGGACCGTTTTACAGCCCCGACTTCGCGTTTCGAGGAACGGTCATGGACACATCTTGTCAAAGCAGAGATCGTGCCCCCTTATCACGGGATCCTCGTCAATGCGGGTTTGGGTAATCCAACCGTGCCATTCACACATCTCCTTGGTAATAGGCGAGGTTTAAGGCTTATAAGGGGGCGCTTGATATTCACTACCTCTATAAGAGGACAAGGACCCATCTGTTCGACTCACGCCTTATTCTTCCTCTGCCTTTCTGTCCCCGAGCTCCAGCGCTCAAGTTCTAAACTTTCCTTTTGCCCCAACTTCTCCAGCAACGGCTGGATCCGGTTCCCAGGGCAAGTGGATGGCCTCCGCGGTAACGGAGAAGGAAATCAAAGATCTACGCGAGGTGAGGTACCTGACAGCGGAGATAAAACACAGGCTTCCAACCCCGGGGCAGATCATCCCCACCCTAGATCCCGGTGAGAGGTTGGTTTTTATTCCCCACTTCCTTCGAGGACTTGGGTTCACCCTCCATCCCTTTGTCCGAGGTCTCATGTACTACTACGGGCTGGATTTCCTTGATCTGGCCCCCAATTACTTCCTCCACATCTCGGCGCTTATCGTCATGTGTGAGGCATTCCTCCGCGTCCCCCCACACTTCGGCTTATGGCTCAAGGTTTTTAATGTGAAGCCGAAGTTGGTTAAATGCCAACACGTGGAGTGCGGCGGCGCCATGGTGAGCAAGCTCAACCATGTTACCTGGCCCAAAGGGAGATTTGTGGATATTGGCAAGGTGTGGCAGTAGGAGTGATTATACATCACCGAACCCCGCGGCACCAAGTGGGCTGCTGCTCCTACTTTCCGATCTGGACTTCCGCTGCGGCTCGCATCCTGGACCAACAAGGACCTAGATTGGGGATCCCCTGACGAAGTGTCGACACTGCAGAAGCGTATCAAGAGTATGATAAAAAAGGACATCACCATTGATGATATGATTCAGGTGATTCTCATCCGCCGAGCTCTCCCTTGCCAACGACGGCCTCTCAAAATGTGGTAGTTCAATCTGGAGGGGCCACAGACTCTACAGTGATTCTTTGGCACAACTCACAAAGGGATCTAGAAGCTGCTCTTCAAGAAGAAGAAGATGTGGCCAAGGACGTCTGACGACACGGGCCTCGACTGCAACAATCCGGCAATCCCAGTAAGTATCACATTTCCAAACATTACTTAGCTTGTCAATTGCAGGGAGGGGCCCTAAAAACTCCATCTCCTGAATAGGACTGGACAAAGAAGGCAGAGCGGATTAAGTGTCCGACCCCGCTCCCCGAAAAACCAGGCGAGCCTCTGTTGATGAAGATGCTGGTCCCGGCATGTAACGCCCCGGACTCGATGCGCCAGGTGTCTGCCAGTTATTCGCCGTCCTTGCCATGTCATTTGCTTGCGTGTTGCATTTTGCCATGTCATCATCTGCATTTCATCTGCATGTTTTCCAAAACTTGCATCCGTTCGGGTTCCGCCGGTTCTCTCCGTTGTCCGTTCGGAGTTCAGACACACTCTCCCGCGGCATGTTCGAAATATTATTTTATAAGTGGCATAAAAAGGTTCTCGGAATCGGATGAAAGTTGGCGTGCGGTCTTATTATAGTGTAGACAGGCTGCCTGTCAAATTTCGTCGCATTCGGAGTCCGTTTGACTGCCCAACCGTTAAACATATAGCGGTACCGTTGCCGGTACCTTCGTCGGACATTTTCCGTATCCGGAAACAATTGTCGGGCTGCATTTCTTCCCTCTGCTCTCAGCCCAACCCTATCTTCACAGCCCACCTAGGCCTTCCTAACCCCCCTCGCGTCCGGAACCGCCCGATCGAGATCGGAGGGCTCCAAAACCCTCCTAAAACCAAACCCTAGCCATCCCTGCCTATATATGGACACCCCCCTTCCAAATTTGGCAGCCTAAACCTTCCCCCACCTCCCAGCCGCAGCCACCCCTTCCTCCTCGGAGTCAGAGCCTCCCACCTCCAAATCCGCCCGCCCACCTCGCCTCCGCCACTTGGCGCGTACCCATTGGCTGCGCCGCCACCGTGCAGCCTCCCTCGCCCACTCCCCTTGCGCCACCTGTTCCCCTGCCTCCCAGTGCCGCCGCAACCCGCCAGGCCCGCGGGAGGCCCGCCGCAGACCGATCTGGGCCCGAGCTCCCCGCGCCTCCCGCTCCCGTTCTGGATCGAGGGGAGGATCCCTCGACCCCGAGCCCTCGTCGCCGCCACCAGCCTCCACCGCCGTCAGTGCCCTCCGCCACTCCCAGGCCAGACCCCGCGCCCCATCTCCTCCTTCCCTCTCCTTCCTCTCATCCTCATCTCCTCGTCTCTCTCTCTCTCTCTCTCTCTCTCTCTCTCTCTGTGCAGTCACCGCCACCGCCATAGAGCTCGCGTCGCCAGCATCGGCTTCGCCCGGACCGGCCGGGAACTGCCGGGAACGGAGCCCCCACGCCCGGATCTGCCCTCCACCGCTGCGGATCCGCCTCTTCCGTGCCTCCTCGTCGCCTTCACGCCATCGTTGGAGTCCGGGAGCCCCGCCGCCGTCCTCCGCCATTGCCACGTTCGGGACGGAGCACGAGCGCTCGTGCCCCTACGCGTGGGCCCCGCAAGCCCAGGCCCAGCCGCGGCCAGCGACTGGCCCAGCCGGCCTCCCCTCCCGCGGCCCAGCTCTGCCAGCCCACCTCACCTTGTCACCGACCGGCCCAGTGGCCCATGGTGAGCGCCCGCTAAAAACCGCCCGTGCGTCGGATAGCTATCCACCGCTTACTCTGTTTTTTTCCGAAAAACTGCCAAGTCCCCAGATGTGTAACATTTTCATGCCCTGTTCATCGCACCATAACTCCATGCATACTGCTCTGTTTCATGCATATGATATATCAAAATGATCATCATGAGATGCTCTCAATTTTGTTCCATTGTGCCATGCTTGTTTGAGTCAATCTTGATGCCCGAATCATCGTTGCAAGAGTGCTATATGATGTTAATCTGCTGAAACTGTTATAACTTGGTGTTTTGTCATTTTTGTTGCATTTGATGTATGCATCCTATGAGCATGAGCTCTACATGTGTTTTGAACTACATCATGCCATCTTTACAGTGGTGCCATCAATGTATTTTTGTGAGTCTTGTAGTGAGTGCATTAAGCTTGTTAAGTAGGGTACTTGCTGTTGCTGTTTTGCTAGGCAGATTCTGCTATATCATGTTGCTATGTAAACCAGCTGCTACAGGTCATTCTATGCATAATCTGGAGATGTTCACTAAGGATGTCTTGTTAAACATGTCATGCTATATCCATCCATGCCCTCTGTTGAATATATAGCCTGCTATAGCTTGTTGTTATGTTGCCCTCCAAACTGCTAAATAATGTTGCTGTCAGCCTGTTAACAGTAAGTTCAATGTTGTCATGTTTGTTGTTAGCGATCCATGCACCCTATGAACTTGTTCTTGCCATGTATAGCTTCATAAACATGTATTCTTACTGTTGGTTGCCTTGCCATGCCATGTATTACTTTGTGGTGAGTGGTACAAGCTCACCAACATGCCTACTTATTGTTGTTCCTGCCATGTATGAATCTGTCATATCATTTGCCATGTTTACATGGGTGCCATCATATTTTCTGTGCCCTTTTGGCTCATGGTCAGTAAGGGAATTTTTTATATGTAATTAGTAGATTAATTCCATTCCTTTGTTTGCCATGTTAAGTTCCTGTAGTATGTTGTTTGATAGCTCTAAACATTGCAATCTGATGTTATTCCTGTTAAGTCTGAAACTGTTATAATTTGCAATCTTGCCATGTCTTTTTGAGCATGTTCTACTGTTTTTTGGAGATAGATCAGTGTTCATGTTTTGTCATGCTTTACCTGTACTTCATGCCCATGTCTTTTGTTTTCACGTTGGGATGTTGTAGCATTTTGTTTTGATGCTTGCAAGATGCCTAGTTGCTATTTTGGACAGCTTGCCCTTTAAACTTGTATAGAGTGTATGTGTTGAACCGTTGCTCCGTTTTGAGTGTGCTCTATATGAAACTTGCTTGATTTTGCATATAGTTTCATATTATCATGTGGCATCCTTGTTTTGAGGTGTTTGCTTGATTTTTGTATGCACTTTGCATCAATGCCATGTTTAACTTGTTTTGCTCATATCTTCTAGGCCGTAGCTCCGAACTAAATGAACTTTATATGTAACTTGACTAGAATTTTGTGTAGATCCTCTTGGTGCTCTTTAACTTGCTATTTAATAACTTCAACTTAATGTTTGTTCAGAATTGGACCAACTTTGAAACTTGCATATGAGGACTTACCGGAATTGTTATATGTTGTTTCCGGCCTCATTTAAACTTGCCTTGATGTGTTGTTCTTGTTTGCATCATCCCTTGCCATGAGTAGCCTCATCTAGTTTTGTCACGAATCATGCTTGTGCTGCATCATGTATTGTCCATGTGTGGTGTGTTTACTATGTTGTGTGCTTCTTCTCGATAGTTCCCGTTTCATTGCGATCGTGAGGATTCGTTCGTCTACGCTTGGTTCATCTTCGTTGCTTCATCTTCTTCATGACCTCGTTCTTCTTCCTTGCGGGATTTCAGGCAAGATGACCGCTACTCTGGATCTCACTACTATCATTGCTATGCTAGTTGCTTCGTTCTATCGCTATGCTGCGCTACCTATCATTTGCTCTTCAAGCCTCCCAAATTGCCATGTCAGCCTCTAACCTTTTCACCCTTCCTAGCAAACCGTTGATTGGCTATGTTACCGCTTTGCTCAGCCCCTCTTATAGCATTATTAGTCGCAGGTGAAGTTGAAGATTGCTCCATGGTGGACAGGATTATGTTGGGATAGCACAATATCTCTTATTTAATTAATGCATCTATATACTTAGTAAAGGGTGGAAGACTCGGCCTTATGCTTGGTGTTTTGTTCCACTCTTGCCGCCCTATTTTCTGTCATACCGGTGTTATGTTCCCGGACTTTGCATTCCTTACGCGGTTGGGTGATTTATGGGACCCCCTTGACAGTTTGCTTTGAATAAAACTCCTCCAGCAAGGCCCCACCTTGGTTTTACCATTTGCCTCACCTAGCCCTTTTTCCCTTGGGTTTCTGGAGCCTGAGGGTCATCTTTATTTTACCCCCTTGGGCCAGTGCTCCTCCAAGTGTTGGTCCAACCTGAGCGATGTCCGGCGCCCCCTGGGCAACCAGGGTCTATGCCAACCCGACGTCTGGCTCATCCGGTGTGCCCTGAGAACGAGATATGTGCAGCTCCTATCGGTATTTGTCGGCACATCAGGCGGCTTTGCTGGCCTTGTTTTACCATTGTCGAAATGTCTTCTAAACCGGGATTCTGAGACTGATTGGGTCTTCCTGGGAGAAGGTATATCCTTCGTTGATCACGAGAGCTTATCATGGGCTAAGTTGGGACAACCCTGCAGGGTATAAACTTTCAAGAGCCGTGCCCGCGGTTATGTGGCAGATGGGAATTTGTTAATGTCCGGTTGTAGATAACTTGACACCAGATCCGAATTAAAATGCATCAACCGTGTGTGTAGCCGTGATGCTCTCTTTTCGGCGGAGTCCGGGAAGTGAACACAATTTTGGGTTATGTTTGACGTAAGTAGGAGTTCAGGATCACTTCTTGATCATTGCTAGCTTCACGACCATTCCGCTTGCTCTCTTCTCGCTCTTATTTTCATATGTTAGCCACCATACATTGCTTAGTCGCTGCTGCAACCTCACCACTTTACCCTTTCCTTACCCATTAAGCTTTGCTAGTCTTGATACCCATGGTAATGGGATTGCTGAGTCCTCGTGGCTCACAGATTACTACAACAACAGTTGAAGGTACAGGTTATGCGATGATCATGACGCGAGAGCGATGCTTACTTGTTTTGGAGTTCTTCTTCTGCTTCTTCTTTGATCAGGGGATAGGTTCCAGGTCGGCAGCCTGGGCTAGCAGGGTGGATGTCATTTGAGTTTCTATTTGTGTTTCATCCGTAGCCGGATGGTGCCCTTATGTAAGATGATGTTGTATTCGTGTGGCATTGTATGCCTTTTGTATGTATCCCCATCTATTATGCAATATTGATGTAATGATATCCACCTTGAAAAAGTGTTTCAATATGCGGGTCTATCCTTGGTGGGACCTTCGAGTTCCTTTTGGATAGGGTCGCATATTGGGCATGACAAGTTGGGATCAGAGCCTCGACCGACCATAGGAGCCCCCTTGATTGATCGTGTAGTTTGGCCGTTGTTGAGTCTAGAAGAAAACTGTTTTCGGAGTTTAGTTATATCGAAGAGTAGGAATTCTTTTTACTCCTCAGCCCCTTCGTAGCTCTGGTAAGGAATCTTGACGTAGGTGTTTTGAACTACTCCTCTTCCCCTTCAAAATTTTCTTTAGGATCACGCGGTTAGTTTTTGTTCGTTGTCCATCCTCTTTTGCCCGGCGCATTCCTCGTCAAGCTAATTCGAACCTCTTTGTCTTTGGGAGATCAATCCTCAACTCTTTTCGATCGATGTTGTTTCCCTGTCCGAAGTTGTCCTTGTTTTTCCCACCCGCCCTCCTTTCTTCTTCTCGAATCCAGAGTCCGTAATCGAGTATCCATCCTACTCGTGCGAAGTTTTTGCTTTCTTTCCTCAATGATTTCAACCTGTGTTTCCTCTTAAAGATATTCGTCGGTTTCCCCTTCCAAGTTGCCTTTGTTTTCCCGCCCTCCCACCCTCTTATTCCCGGAGCCTGAGTCTGTTTCGAGCATCAATTTCATTCGTAAGAAGCCTCTTCAGTCTTTCGTCATTTATTTCAACCGGTGAATTCTCTTTTGTTTGACAGTCTTCATCTCTTTCTCGGTGCACCCAATTCAAGTTTTTCGGTTGATCAAATTATTTTCCTTGGATCAAGTGTTTTCCCTGCTCGTTCGCCTCTCGCGAGTTTATCCTTCCGGAGTGCTCAAGACTTCTCAGGAGATTCGTCTGTGTTCCAATTAATTCGAGGTTGTCACCTCATTCAAATATTTCAATCATTCTGGTGCATCATCTACCTCTTCAACAATCCTTTCCAATGGTGTTTTTCTCTTTAGTGGGCCCTAACCCACAGGTCTTTTCCCAGGATCTTACCTGAATCTTCTAATTATTCCGGAGCCATTCCTAATTCTTTTCGAGTTTGACGTAAGAATGAATTTCATCAGTCACATGCCTTCTCCAAGATCGATTTCAAATCATTTTCATTGTTGCCTCAACCTCTTCGCTTTTCGTTCTCCCGGAGTGCCTTAACAAATTTTGGTGGTGTTTCTAGTCTTCATTTGAAGACCAAAGAAGAGCTTTGCTCTAAATCTTGTCTGTTCTCGCGAAGTTTCGTGGTTCTAGCTTCATGTTATCCTCTCAAATTATTCCATTTGTCAGATATTGTTTTTTCTTAACCATCCGGAGTATGTCAGGAGTTGTTTTTCCCGTTTCTTCTCACCAGAGGCCATCATTCCAGAAGAATTCTTCGTCCTTACATTTCAGCTACCATTATACAATTATCCTGGTGCTTCGTCCAAGTGTTCCTTAATCAGCTCGAGTTCTTCCCGGTGATTCCTTCTCTTTTCTTCGTTCATTTTCATTTCTTACGGTGGTTCGTTCAAGATTCTTTTTCCTTGTTTATCATTTTAATTCATTCGTTCTTTTCAATCCTACTGGTGGTTCATGAAGACCTTCTCAAGTTTACGATATGTCACTTCTCAATACTTTTCAAGAAGTATAAGTAGTATGCCAAATCCATTGCTTGTCATCTATTTAATTTGATGAAGGATAAGCATACAATAAATATTATTCTTATTTCATCCAAGCTAGTAATCCCTTCCTTTGGAGTTTTTTCTTGGTGAATAAATTCTAGTTCCAAGTGTTTTCATCTTTTCTTTTCCGGAGTTCAAATTTCCTCGGCCATCTCGTCGGAACCTCCATCTAAATTGACGCAAGGCTTTAGTCTTATTCTTTTCTTCCTTCATCCTATCTCATCATCCTTTTGTCACCGGAGATCTTCATGGTGGTTCTTCATAATTTAATTCATTCTTCAAGTGTTCATCAAGATTCTTGTTAGAGGAGTTCAAGTATCTTTTCTTCTCACATCTCGAAGTGCAATTAATTCTCCATATTCTTTTGAAATAGAGTTTTGCATTTCTTCGTTCTCTCTCAGCTATCCAATCATTTCCGTTTGTGGTCGGAGATCACCTCATAATTTCGAGATGTTTTCCATAAGTCCACAACAAGCTTATTCTTTTCATTGTTGATTTTCTCAACAACTCCGTTTAAACCTTCCTTCTAAAGATGCTTTCAATTTCATTCGTGGCACAAGTTGTCATCTTCTTCTCCGTTCTTTTCTTTCAACTTTTTCAATTCTTCCGGAGGCATTGTGTTGCTTATCTCGTCAAGTATCATTTCCATCCTCTCATGTTCATGTTCTATTCCTTCCATTTTCAGCCGGAGTGCTGCCTAAATCCTTTCAGTCTTATTCATTTCTTATCTCGTTCTACCCGGAGTGGTTTCATAGTCCTTCTGATTCCGTGAGCTTCCGATTCTCGTCATTCTCGTCGTTCCTCTCTTCTTCTCGAGTGCTCTCGATTTTTCTTTGCTCCATCTAATGAGTTCTTGTTTCACCTCATCTCTTTCCCTTCCGTCTCAGTCCTAAGATCTCGGGACGAGATCTCTTGTTAGTGGAGGAGTGTTGTAACGCCCCGGACTCGATGCACCAGGTGTCTGCCAGTTATTCGCCGTCCTTGCCATGTCATTTGCTTGCTTGTTGCATTTTTCCATGCCATCATCTACATTTCATCCGCATGTTTTCCAAAACTTGCATCAGTTCGGGTTCCGCCGGTTCTCTCCGTTGTCCGTTCGGAGTCCAGACACACTTGCACGCGCCCGCGGCATGTCCAAAATATTATTTTATAAGTGGCATAAAAAGGTTCTCGGAATTGGATGAAAGTTGGCGTGCGGTCTTATTATCGTGTAGACAGGCTGCCTGTCAAATTTCGTCGCATTCGGAGTCCATTTGACTGCCCAACTGTTAAGCATATAGCGGTACCGTTGCCGGTACCTTCGTCGGACGTTTTCGGTATCCGAAAACAATTGCCGGGCTGCATTTCTTCCCTCTGCTCTCAGCCCAACCCTCTCTTCACAGCCCACCTATGCCTTCCTAATCCCCCTCGCGTCCGGAACCGCACGATCGAGATCGGAGGGCTCCAAAGCTCTCCTAAAACCAAACCCTAGCCATTCTTGCATATCTATGGACACCCCCCTTCCAAATTTGGCAGCCTAACCCTTCCCCTACCTCCCAGCCGCAGCCACCCCTTCGTCCTCGGAGTCAGAGCCTCCCACCTCCAAATCCGCGTCGCCCACCTCGCCTCCGCCACTTGGCGCGTAGCCATTGGCTGCGCCGCCACCGTGCAGCCTCCCTCGCCCACTCCTTGCGCCACTGTTCCCGCCTCCCAAAGACTGCCAGCCCGCCAGTTCCCGAGAGGCCTCTGCAGACCAATCTGGGCCCGAGCGCCCCGCGCCTCCCGCTCCCGTTCTGGATCGAGGGGAGGATCCCTCGACCCCGAGCCCTCGTCGCCGCCACCAGCCTCCACCGCCGCCGGTGCCCTCCGCCACTCCCAGGCCAGACACCGCGCCCCATCTCCTCCTTCCCTCTCCTACCTCTCGTCCTCATCTCCTCGTCTCTCTCTCTGTGTGCAGTCGCCGCCGCCGCCATAGAGCTCGCGCCGCCGGCATCGGCTTTGCCCGGACCGGTCGGGAACAACCGGGAACGGAGCCCCCACGCCCGGATCTGCCCTCTGCCGCTGCGGATCCGCCTCTTCCGTGCCTCCTCGTCGCCTTAGCGCCATCGTTGGAGTCCGGGAGCCCCGCCGCCGTCCGCCGCCATTGCGACGCTCGGGACCGAGCACGAGCGCTCGTGCCCCTGTGCGTGGGCCCTGCAAGCCCAGGCCCAGCCGCGGCCAGCGACCGGCCCAGTCGGCCTCCCCTCCCGCGGCCCAGCTCTGCCAGCCCACCTCACCTCGTCACCGACCGGCCCAGTGGCCCATGGTGAGCGCCCGCTAAAAACCGCCAAGTCCCCAGATCTGTAACATTTTCATGCCCTGTTCATCGCACCATAACTCTACGCACACTTCTCCGTTTCACGCATATGATATATCAAAGTGTTCATCATGAGATGCTCTTCATTTTGTTCCATTGTGCCATGCTTGTTTGAGTCCATCTTGATGCTCGAATCATCGTTGCAAGAGTGCTATATGATGTTAATCTGCTGAAACTGTTATAATTTCGTGTTTTGTCATTTTTATTGCATTTGATGTGTGCATCCCATGAGCATGAGCTCTACATGTGTTTTGAACTACATCATGCCATATTTACAGTGGTGCCATCCATGTATTTTTGTGAGTCTTGTAGTGAGTGCATCAAGCTTGTTAAGTAGGGTACATGTTGTTGCTGTTTTGCTAGGCAGATTCTGCTATATCATGTTGCTATGTAAACCTGCTACTACAAGTCATTCTATGCATAATCTGTAGATGTTCACTAAGGATGTTTTGTTACACATGTCATGCTGTATCCATCCATGCCCTTGTTTGCATTTATAGCCTGCTGTAGCTTGTTTTTATCTTGCCCTCCAAACTGCTAAATAATGTTGCTGTCAGCCTGTTAACAGTAAGTTCAATGTTGTCATGTTTTTTGTTAGTGATCCATGCATCCTATGAACTTGTTCATGCCATGTATAGCTTTATAAACATGTATTCTTACTGTTGGTTGCCTTGCCATGCCATGTATTAGTTTGTGGTGAGTGGTACAAGCTCACCAACATGCCTACTTATTGTTGTTCCTGCCATGTATGAATCTGTCATATCATTTGCCATGTTTACATGGGTGCCATCATATTTTCTGTGCCCTTTTGGCTCATGGTTAGTAAGGCACATTTCTTCTATGTAATTAGTAGATTCATGCTGTTCCTTTGTTTGCCATGTTAAGTTCCCGTAGCATGTTGTTTGATAGCTCTAAACATTGCAATCTGATGTTATTCCTGTTAAGTCTGAAACTGTTATAATTTGCAGTCTTGCCATGTCTTTTTGAGCATGTTCTATTGTTTTCTGGAGATAGATCAGTGTTCATGTTTTGTCATACTTTACCTGTACTTCATGCCCATGCCTTTTGTTTTCACGTTGGGATGCTGTAGCATGTTGCTTTGATGCTTGCAAGATGCCTAGTTGCTGTTTTGGACAGCTTGCCCTTTAAACTTGTATAGAGTGTCTGTGTTGAACCGTTGCTCCGTTTTGAGTGTGCTCTATATGAAACTTGCTTGATTTTGCATATAGTTTCATATTATAATGTTGCATCCTTGTTTTGAGGTGTTTGCTTGATGTTTGTATGCATTTTGCATCAATGCCATGTTTAACTTGTTTTGCTCATATCTTCTAGGCCGTAGCTCCGAACTAAATGAACTTTATATGTAACTTGACTAGAATTTCATGTAGATCCTCTTGGTGATCTTTAACTTGCTGTTTAACAACTTCAACTTAATGTTTGTTCAGATCTGGACCAACTTTGAAATTTGCATATGAGGACTTACCGGAATTGTTATATGTTGTTTCCGGCCTCATTTAAACTTGCCTTGATGTGTTGTTCTTGTTTGCTTGTTGTGCATCATGTCTTGTCTATGTGCGGTGTGTTTACCATGTTGTGTGCTTCTTCTCGATAGTTCCCGTTTCGTTGCGATCGTGAGGATTCGTTCGTCTACGCTTGGTTCGTCTTCGTGGCTTCATCTTCTTCATGGACTCGTTCTTCTTCCTTGCGGGATTTCAGGCAAGATGACCGCTACCCTGGATCTCACTACTATCATTGCTATGCTAGTTGCTTCGTTCTATCGCTATGCTGCGCTACCTATCATTTGCTCTTCAAGCCTCCCAAATTGCCATGTCAGCCTCTAACCTTTTCACCCTTCCTAGCAAACCGTTGCTTGGCTATGTTACCGCTTTGCTCGGCCCCTCTTATAGCATTGTTAGTTGCAGGTGAAGTTGAAGATTGCTCCATGGTGGACAGGATTATGTTGGGATATCACAATATCTCTTATTTAATTAATGCATCTATATACTTGGTAAAGGGTGGAAGTCTTGGCCTTATGCTTGGTGTTTTGTTTCACTCTTGCCGCCCTAGTTTCCGTCATACCGGTGTTATGTTCCCGGATTTTGCGTTCCTTACGCGGTTGGGTGATTCATGGGACCCCCTTGACAGTTCACTTTGAATAAAAACTCCTCCAGCAAGGCCCAACATTGTTTTTACCATTTGCCTCACCTAGCCCTTTTTCCCTTGGGTTTCTGGAGCCCGAGGGTCATCTTTATTTTACCCCCCCCCCGGGCCAGTGCTCCTCCGAGTGTTGGTCCAACCTGAGCGATGTCCGGCGCCCCTGGGCAACCAGGGTCTATGCCAACCCGACGTCTGGCTCATCCGGTGTGCCCTGAGAACGAGATATGCGCAGCTCCTATCGGGATTTGACGGCACATCGGGCGGCTTTGCTGGTCTTGTCTTACCATTGTCGAAATTTCTTGTAAACCGGGATTCCGAGACAGATCGGGTCTTCCTGGGAGAAGGTATACCCTTCATTGATCGTGAGAGCTTATCATGGGCTAAGTTGGGACACCCCTGCAGGGTATAAACTTTCAAGAGCCATGCCCGCGATTATGTGGCAGATGGGAATTTGTTAATGTCCGGTTGTAGATAACTTGACACCAGATCCGAATTAAAATGCATTAACCATGTGTGTAGCCGTGATGGTCTCTTTTCGGTGGAGTTCGGGAAGTGAACACGGTTTTGGGTTATGTTTGACTTAAGTAGGAGTTCAGGATCACTTCTTGATCATTGCTAGCTTCACGACTGTTCCGTTTGCTCTCTTCTCGCTCTTATCTGCGTATGTTAGCCACCATACATTGCTTAGTCGCTGCTGCAACCTCACCACTTTACCCTTTCCTTACCCATTAAGCTTTGCTAGTCCTGATACCCATGGTAATGGGATTGCTGAGTCCTCGTGGCTCACAGATTACTACAACAACAGTTGTAGGTACAGGTTATGCGATGATCATGACGCGAGAGCGATGCTTACTTGTTTTGGAGTTCTTCTTCTGCTTCTTCTTTGATCAGGGGATAGGTTCCAGGTCGGCAGCATGGGCTAGCAGGGTGGATGTCGTTTGAGTTTCTGTTTGTGTTTCATCCGTAGCCGGATGGTGCCCTTATGTAAGATGATGTTGTATTCGTGTGGCATTGTATGCCTTCTGTATGTATCCCCATCTATTATGTAATGTTGATGTAATGATATCCACCTTGCAAAAGCGTTTCAATATGCGGGTCTATCCTTGGTGGGACCTTCGAGTTCCTTCTGGATAGGGTCGCATATTGGGCGTGACACGGCACCCTACCAGGCGCTGGCAAAAAAGGACAAGAAGAAGAAGACAAGGAGGCCGAAGGTGGCCTTCCTCACGAAGAAACTTTGGGAGTCGTGTCTGGAGGAACCGAGGCTCCTTCCTCTCATGAGGGCGACAAAGAGAAGGACGATGAGGAAGAGGAGGAAGAAGAGAACCCTCCTCCCAAAAGGAAAAAGAGGGCGGCCTCCGTAGATCTGGAGGAGGGGGCATCCAAGAGGGGAAAGATATCCCTCTCGGATGATTCGGATTCGGGCATCGAAGCTGTCCCCAAGCACCACCCCGAGCCAAGCCCCCTGCCAAATCGTAAGTACCTTAAGATGCCTTACATACACCTAATCTTTTTATAGATTATAAGAATAATATCAAATTTCGTGTTTCAGTTCGGCCCGTGACATCCCTCAAGAATCATCGTCATCGGGGGATCTTTCCCCGGGGAAGATGGAGAGCGAGACGCCCCCACAAGCTTCCCCGCCTCCTAGGGCGAATGCCACCGAGGTGTCATCCCAAAGGATTTCTTCGGGCTCCGAAGAAGTGCGGGAGGGGACCAAGACGGCGCTAGAGGATAACCCCTTGGCTGCCGAGAACATGAGGGGCGCAACCCTCATCGCGGCGATGGGGGTCCTAAATTATCTGACCCCCGGCCGGATACTGTTCTGGAGACACCAACGGCTCCGGAACCGAATCAGCAGCCCCCTTCGCGGGATGGGGAGATGGCTATTCTAGCGGCGACCTCTATTACTGCAGAGGCGCCTAACATGCTGACGGATGCTCTGCAAAGTGCGTCTGTCTTGGAGGAGCACCGTACCTTGATAGGTACGGTGGTTGAGAAGGTTCAGTCCGCTAAGAGTAGACTGAATGAAGCCTTTACGAGCCTACTAACAGGCTTCGAGGTATGCGATGTAATGTCTTTAGCCGCTTTAAAAAATCTGCCTGTATATAGATAGTAGGCCCTGAGACTTTGTTTGGCCAAGGAAGGAGGGCGAACAGAGGGTCTATAGATATCCGCGGGAAATAACATACTTATCTTTTTGATAAAAAACAAGCTTCACTGTTAGCAGCGACCGCTCAGGCCGCCGAAGTTTCCGAACTCAAGAGAAAACGGCAGCTGGTCAACGAGGACAATATCCGGATTAATAAGCGGCTTGACGAGGCGTAGGGTATGTTCCAAGTACTTCATATACAATTGAAATAGTTTGCAAATGCTGAGTTGAAGCTTACGCGCTGCTATATGCATAATTGCAGATGGCTCTGCTGAGGTCGAGACCCTTAGGAGTGACCTTGCCCGCACGAAGGAGCAGGCAAGGGTGAGTGATGCGGCCGCTGAGAAAGCGACTGCTGATTTGAAGGCCGATCAGGTCTCCCATCACCAGTTCGAAGAGCGGGTGTCCAAAGTTGAGAAAGAGCTCAAGGATGCCACTCACAAGTGAGAGCTCCTTGAGGAGGAGAATAAAGCTAAGGCAGCCGAACTCACCAAGGCCCTTAAATAAGCCCAAGAGGCGAGGTCCGAATCCCGAGCGGCTCACGAGGAGATCCGAAAGGCCGGACATATAGCGGTTGGTAAGCCCTTTCTTTTACATTCTAAGTTTGGCGATCAGAGGTATGCCTTACTTAATCGACTATGGAGTTCTCCAAATGCCTTTGCGGATCTTCCGAAGAGCGCCGCCGACGCTGCGTAATTCTACCGAGCCAAGGAGGGGCATGCGACGGGGAAGCTATTCTGGTCATAGTTCACGACGCAGGAGCGCTCGACGCTACTGAACGACCAAATGGCGCAGTGGGCCGAGTTGCATATGATGTCCGGAGCGGCCATGAAGGAGGTCATACTCCGGCTGTGGTCGGCCGAACCCGTTCCGAGCAGCTATTTTGGCCTAGTGTGGTGACTCATCAATAACGTGCCCCGAATTGATGCAATCACATAGTCATCATGCATAAAAGTTGCACAGATGGCCTTCGCCCGCATCAAGGTGCAATGGGCAAAGATGAAGGCCGCCGTTATCACGGTGGAGGGTCCTCCCGAAGGCAAGGACCACCGCATGCTGGAGCTTTATTTAGACGACGTCCTAGATGGTGCTCGCTTGATAGAGGGTCAATGCTCAAAGGACATTATATTCGAATGAATGTATCCGAACCACCCGGACATGTTTATTATATACATTAAGACTTTGTAATATATTTGTGCCATTATCTGAAAGTTCGTTCCTCCTGTGCGGTCATTTTTGTATTCCTGAGATTTTTCCAGTCGTTGGCTTCGGCCCCCACGTAGATGCTACGGGGGTGTTCGGAATACCACATGAGCACTCTTGACCCAACGTCTTGTTCCGTGATGGAGGTGTCAGTGCGGCAAACCAGGCAATTGGACTATGCGGCTTTACCACTCTCACATAGCCATAGGAGTTTGACGATGGGGCTATAAAATAGCCCCTGGTACATATGCGGCTATCCGAATGTGGATGCGTTACATATATGACTGGAAAAATAGTCCTTCGTTTAATACAAAAAAATCATTAAAGATTTAGTAACTCACCGAGCGGCTGACCAGCTCTCGCCGCATCATGACAGTCATTTTTCGGCTTTCTCTACTGAGGTGCTTGACCGGACAAGCCAAAAACAGAACGTAGAAGTTCTCCCTTTACTACCCAAGATGAACAAACAGAACGTAAGATAGCAAACACAGGAGCCGGGCAACCCAACTATTGACCAAAGACATGATTCGGAGCCGATGCATATAATGCCAAGTTTGGGATGCCGAAGTGTGCTACCAAGCTATTCGGGCCTTTGTTTAGCGACACATATGTGGCCGTCTAGAGCCCCTGGCGATGGGTGTCGAGGTATGTGAGTGAGACAACTGGGGCGACGGAATACAATTTTATGAATAAAGTTGATACCGAAAGATTGTCCCTACTAGGATCTGATTGATTCATCAAAACGTGACCTTACAGAGGGTACCATAATCACCAAAGTCATTTTACATGCCCGAGGTCTAATAATAAGGAGAAAATCTCAATACATGTCCTTTAAATAAGGTTTGGTCCAAAGAGTCCTTTGGATATCCTGCCACACGTCTGCGCCGCTTTCGCCTTGTAGAGAGGGGTTCCTTGAAGGGAACGGTCTTCGGTTATCCGCACGAAACCGGGCTTGAAGAGAGTCCTTGTATGTCCGTAGGATACATAGGTTCGAATGCACCTGTGGTGGGAGACAAAAGTAATCGAAGAAAGGTGGAAGGACATACAGGGTCGAACCATACTATAGACCTGTCCGTATTGTGCCTCAGTTGATGACCAAGGTGTTTTGAGGGTGTAGTGATGCATGCACGGTACGAATTCCGCGGATATGCGCGGCGATTGACAGAGGTGAAACTGCTAGTCTAGCTCTGGAAGTACAGAGCCGTCAACTTGCGGGACTGACCGGACCTTTTTAACAAAGTCCAGCGGCTTGATGGCCGATGAGGTGTGCGGCTTCAGGGGGCCGCTCTGCACTTCGGCTGCGAGAGCTGCGGTGTGCTCCTCGGTGCGGAGGGAGCGTTCCGTGTTTCCATTGACTGTTTGAAACCACGTGGACCGGGCATCTTGAGCTTTAAGTAAGCATAGTACGGGACCGCGTTGAATCGAGCAAAAGCGGCCCATCCAAGCAGTGCGTGATAGCCAATTCAGAAGGGTACGATATCGAAGATCAAGTCTTCACTGCGGAAGTTGTCGAGTGAGCCGAAGACAACTTCCAATGTTATTGAGCCCAAGCAACGGGCCTCTGATAATCCCCAAGTGCAGGGAACCAACGTAGAAATTTCCAAAGGTGGAAGTGATAAGTATGGAGTGTCGAAACCACAAGGAGCTAAAGGTAAGATCAATATTCGCTCAAGTCATATCTGCCACTAATACAACTCTACGTACACCGAACGTTTCCTTCCAGCTAGATACGAGAAATAAAACTACGTTGTGGGTATGAAGAGGATAACTTTGCATGATATCGGAGAGCTAAAATATAAAAGTAGGTGTTGTTATCATAAAGTTAGAATATATTACTAAATATTATAAATAGAGAGTGTGGAATAATGATGGATCAATATGTGAAATTATCCTAGGCAATTATTAACAAGACAAGTAGACGTCATTGCAATTTCATATGAGGGAGAGGCATAAGCTAACATAGTTTCTCTTCTTGGATCATATGCACTTATGATTGGAACTCTAGCAAGCATCCGCAACTACTAAAGATCATTAAGGTAAAACCCAACCATAGCATTAAAGCATCAAGTCCCCTTTATCCCATATGTCACAACCCCCTTACTCGGGTTTATGCTTCTGTCACTCAAGCAACCCACTATAAGCGAATCATGAACGTATTGCAACACCCTACAGCGGGAACCGCTCACGCTTGCGCGACACGGAGGGCACAATAGGACAGCACCAAAATAAAACATACAACTCATACCAATCTAGATCATCAATCAACCCAAAGATAAAGGATATCTACTCAAAACATCATAGGATGGGAACACATCATTGGATCATAATATGTGGCATAAAGCACCATGTTCAAGTAGGGATTACAGCGGGGTGCGGGAGAGTGGACCGCGTAAAAGAGATGAGGATGGTGATGATGATGGTGATGTTGATGAAGACGATCACCGCGGCGATGATTCCCGTCCCGATGGCACTCTGGTGCCACCGAGAGAGAGGAGGAGAAGTTCTCCCCCTTGTGCTTCCTACTACATGGCCTCCCCCTGGATGGGGAGAGGTTCCACCTCTGGTCCTTGCACTACTAGGGAAAAGGCTATACACGGAATCTTAGCGGCGAGGGTTAAAACCTCGCTCTCGCTACTTACTAGCAGCGCAGGTTTTAAACCTCGCTACTACTAAGTTGATAGCAGCAGCGGGTTTGTAACCTCGCTACTACTAAGCGGTCTCTACCGTGCCCCGGGATATGCCATAGTAGTAGCGCGTGTTTTAACCTCGCTATTACTAAGTTGATAGCGAGAGCGGGGTTTTAACCTCGCTATTACTAACCCGCCATCGCTATCAACTTAGTAGTAGCGAGGTTAAAACCCGCCATCGCTAATCGTCTGTCATAGTAGTAGCGCGGTATGGCCTATTTGTCAAAGTCTACCCCCAGTGGACCGCCTTTTCAGTTTTTAAAAAAATAAAAGAAAATGTTAAAAATGTCAAAAAAATAAAAGAAAATAAGTTTCCCATGTGATATGTGGTCTAGTGTTGGGAAAATTTACAAATATGAATTTCGAATTTATTTGCAAAATCTCTCTGGAAATTTGTAAAATGGCCATAACTTTTGCATACGAACTCGGATGAACATTTTTAAAATCCTCAAAAACCTAACAGAAAAAAGTTACGGGGCTTTTAAGATTTGGAGGCAAAAAAAATTCAAAAAAAAATCAGTTTTTTTAATTTTTGTTAAATCTGGTCAAACTATGGTCAAACTAATTATTCAAGAATATTAGTGTTACTAAATAATTATTTATTTTAGTTTTTTTGAATTTTGGTCAAATCTGGTCAAACTGTGGTCAAATTGTGGTCAAATCTGGTCAAACTGTGGTCAAACTATGGTCAAACTAATTATTCAAGAAATGTTACTGTTACTAATTTTTTAGAACAATAGTTTCGAACTCAAACCGTAAAATGTGTGACTTCATGCTCAAGCTAAATTCCTGAGGTTAATAGGATTGACATCTTACTATTGTCAGGAAAACAACAAGTACAGACTTGGAAACGAGGGAGAATAGAACCCGGAAGTTAAGCGTGCTCAGGCTGTAGTAGTGAGAGGATGGGTGACCGTCCGGGAAGTTAGATGATTTGGAATGATGAGGGGTGATTAGAGATTAAATTGAGCAGCGATGAGGGGTGATTAGAGATTTGAGGTTAAAATAATTCAGAAATTTGAAAATTAGGGAAAAAAAATTCAAAAAAATTTTTTTCGAAAAAATTCAAATTTTTTTTCAGAGATTACAGATTAGTAGTAGCGCGGGTTTCTACCCACGCTACTGCTATACGTTAGCTGTAGCGCGGGTTGCACCAGCCATCGCTATAAGTTAGTCAGAAGGCTTATTAGTAGCGCGGGTACCCGCGCTACTAATAGGCCCAAAACCCGCGGCGCTGCTAGGCTTTTCCCTAGTAGTGTTGGCCTTCATGGCGATGATGGCCCCTCCGAGATCCTTCCCCATGGCCTGCGATGATGATGGCCCCCTCCGGCAGGGTGCCAGAGAGGGCCTAGATTCATTTCTCGTGGCTACAGAGGCTTGCGGTGGCGGAACTTCCGATCTAGGTTATTTCCCGAAGGTTTCTGTATTTATAGGAGGAGTTGGCATTGATTTTCCGTCAGGGGGGGCCCTTGGGGAGTCCACGAGGTAGGGGGCACGCCCCCCACCCTCGTGGGGCCCACGGGACTCCCCTCCGGTAGATTTTTGTTCCAGTATTTTTCATATTTTCCAGAAAAAATCTCTGTTGATTTTCAGCGCATTCCGAGAACTTTTATTTCTGAACAAAAACAACACCATAGTAGGTCTGCTAAAAACAGCGTCAGTCCGGGTTAGTTCTAATCAAATCATACCAAAATAATATAAAACTATTGTAAACATGGCATGAATACTTCATAAATTATAGATACGTTGGAGACGTATCAGCATCCCCAAGCTTAATTCTTGCTCGTCCTCGAGTAGGTAAATAATAAAAGAAATAATTTATGAAGTGTGAAAGCTAGTAAATGCATAAGTTTGATCAATGATAATTTTGATCACCTTTTCTAGCATCATTATATGTCATAACAGTAGCTCATCTCATAAAACTTTTCATGATCAAGTAACAGGCTATTCACATGTTAAATTATAGATTATAAACTTTCTTGAAACTAACAAACTATATTCTCAGTCATCAAACAACTGCAATTCATTTTATTTTCAGGAAGGGTCTATGTAAGATCTTTGATTTAGCAAATCCCACATATTCAACTATCATTAGTCTTTCACAATTGCTAATACTCATGTGATATTTATGGGTTCAAAGTTTTAATCGGACACAGAGAAAGATAGGGGCTTATAGTTTTGCCTCCCAACCTTTTACCTCAAGGGTAATGTCAACAATAGTAATTTATGAAAACCTACATCCAAGTGGATATATATATTTGGATTGCTCCAACACAAGGTGGTTGCCAAAGGAAAAAGTGTAAAAAGAAAAGTGAAAATCACCATGACTCTTGTATAAGGGTAGAAGGTAAAAGTAAAAGATAGGCCCTTCGCAGAGGGAAGCAGAGGTTGTCATGCAATTTTAAGGTTGGATGCACAAAATCTTAATGCAAAAGAACGTCATTTTATATTGCCTCTTGTGATAGAGACCTTCATTATGCAGTCCATCACTTTTATTTATCCCTATCACAAATTCATATAAAGCTTATTTTCTTTGCACTAATAGATCATACATATTTAGAGAGCAATTTTTATTGCATGCACCGATGACAACTTTCTTGAAGGATCTTACTCAATCCATAGGTAGGTATGGTGTACTCTCATGGCAAAACTAGTTTAAGGGATGTTTGGAAGCACAAGTACTATCTCTACTTGGTGCAAAGAATTTGGCTAGCATGAGAGGGAAAGGCAAGCTCAACATGTTGGATGATCCAAGACAATATAACGTTTCGGATATAGGAAAACATAACCCATTAAGTTGTCTTCCTTGTCCAACATCAACCTTTTAGCATGTCATATTATAATGAGTGCTCACAATTACGAAAGATGTCCAAGATAGTATATTTATATGTGAAATCTCTCTTCCTTCATTATTCTTTCATGAATTGTTCAAGTGACCAATTCTGCGTTTGCTAACTTTCGATAAGTTTAGTACCTATACTTATTCTGTGTGAAATCATTACTCCCCATGTTGTAAGCATATGAAACGTATATAAATTCAGATTTATGATATTCAATTCATTCAACCATTTACTCATAGGATATACGTGAAGCACGTGAGCAAATGACAAACTACTCCAAAAGATATAAGTGAAGAACACTGAGTCGTCAAATAATTAACTAGCCATGGGAGGATTCTTTTATTCAAGATTTGAGATCCAATGATTTTATTCAAATAGCAAGTAAAATTGAAAATACGCTCCAAGCAAAGCACATATCATGTGACGAATAAAAATATAGCTCCGAGTAAGGTATACCGATAGTTTTGAAGACGAAAGAGGGGATGCCTTCCAGGGCATCCCCAAGCTTAGGTGCTTGAGTCTTCCTTGAATTTTACCTTGGGGTGCCTTGGGCATCCCCAAGCTTAGGGTCTTTCCACTCCTTATTCTCCTCATATCGATATCTCACCAAAGCTTGAAAACTTCAATCACATAAAACTTAACGGAACTTCGTGAGATAGGTTAGTATGACAAAGAGTAAACCATTCACTTTGGTAGTCAAATACAAGTTCCATAATTGTTAACACGCAGTGCCTATTGTACCATATCATTTCCACCATTTATATTGAGAAATATAAGTCATAGAAACTAGAAAACAAGCAAACTATGCAACGAAAACAGAATCTGTCCGAAACAGAACAGTCTGTAATGATCTGAACATAAACCATACTTATGCTACCCCAAAAATTATGATATAAATTGGTGGACGTGAGGAATTTGTCTATTAATAGTCTGCAAAAATAATCAACCTAAAATCACTCTCCAGTAAAAAATGGCATCTATTCTCGTGAGCGCAAAGTTTCTGTTTTTTACAGCAAGATTGCAAAGACTTCACCCATGTCTTCCCAAAGGTCTTACTTGGCACTTTATTGAAACAAAAAGCTACAAAACATGATTACTAATGTATATTAATCATGTAAACACACAAAAACAGTAAGGGTTAATATTGGGTTGTCTCCCAACAAGCGCTTTTCTTTAATGCCTTTTAGCTAGGCATGATGATTTCAATGATGCTCACATAAAAGAAAAGAATTGAAAAAAAAGAGCATCATGAAGAATATGACTAGCACAATTGAATCTAACCCACTTCCTATGCCTAGGGATTTTGTGAACACATAATTTATAGGAACAAGAATCAACTAGCATAGGAAGGTAAAACAAGTATAACTTCAAAACTTTAAGCACATAGAGAGGAAACTTGATATTATCGCAAATCCTACAAGCATATATTCCTCCCTCGTAATAATTTTCAGTAGAATCATGAATGAATTCAACAATATAACCATCACATAAAGCATTATATTCATGATCTATAAGCATAGAAATTTTACTACTCTCCACATGAGCACAACTCTTCTCATTCGGAATAGTGGGATCACTAATTCCTAAAGTTGACACTCTTCCAAACCTGCTTTAGATGATAGTATTATTCATAATCCAAAATATATAAGTGAAGTTCATGGAGAATTCTATAATTAATTAGACTAACCAATATTCAATCTCAAAATATATAAGTGAAGCACACGAAGCATTATATAAAACCATACTCAAATGATTTAAGTGAAGCACAAAGAGCAATTCTATAAGAGCATACTTAAAAATTTAAGTGAAGCACATGAAGTATTCTATAAATCAATGAAGGGCTATCTCATACTAGCATGGTTCTTAAATAAAAATAAAAACACAAAGGTCACAAATCATGTGAACAAAACAAAAACCAAGGTATACCGATATTTGTTGAAGAAGAAAGATGGGATGCCAACCGGGGCATCCCCAAGCTTAGATGCTTGAGTATCCTTTGAAATATTT
Organism: Aegilops speltoides; assembly: GCA_021437245.1. Lineage (NCBI taxonomy): Eukaryota > Viridiplantae > Streptophyta > Magnoliopsida > Poales > Poaceae > Aegilops > Aegilops speltoides. The sequence continues at coordinate 211,781,380 of CM038143.1, read as the reverse complement.
ATTTGGGGTGCCCTGGGAATCCCCAAGCTTGAACTCTTGACTCTCTTTATTCTTCTCACATCGGTAACTCCTCGTTCTTGGAACACTTCATTCACAAAAACTTAACAAAAACTTCGTGAGATCAGTTATTGTAATAAAGCAAACTACCAGTTTAAGGTACTGTAATGAACTCATTATTTATTTATATTGGTGTTAGACCTACTGTATTCAAACTTCTCTATGGCTCATACCCCCCTGATACTAGCCATAGATTCATCAAAATAAGCAAACAACACGCGAAAAACAGAATCTGTCAAAAACAGGACAGTCTAGTAATCTCGAAGTTCAGTAAACTTCTGTGACTCCAAAAATTATTAAATAAATATGAAAATTTGAAAACTTTTTACATAAGTAATGTGCAAAAAGTTTCAAACCCATTTGACCTTCCAGTAAAAAATGTAAAATCAGGCGCTACAGCCAAAGTTTCTGTTTTTATTCTGCACATAGTAAACAAGCAATCTAATCATCCTAAAACCAAAGCTTGGCACATTATTTTTATAATACAATGGATATATACAAGGGGATAATTATTTAGAGAGAAACTTCCATGAAAAATTCTACATTTTTTCCGTGAGCATAAACATAAGTGCTCAAGGTTAACCCTCACTTCTTCAATGCATAACTTTCCAATCACTTCTCTTATTGGAAAACTTTTTAGGCATGAGAGGCAAGTAATTTTTTTATTGGTATTTTCATTCTTAATTTTTTTTGTATGTTTCACCCACAACTAAACAGAAACAAAAAGGAAAAACAAAATCTACTCAGTGAAGAAAGCAAACAAGCACACACGAGAATATCAACCTCACGCTATTGCTCCCTAGCAACGGTGGCAGAAAAGAGCTTGATAATCCCCAAGTGCAAGGAGTGATCGTAGCAATTTCAAAAGGTGGAAGTGATAAGTATGGAGTGTCGAACCCACAAGGAGCTAAAGGTAAGATCAATATTCTCTCAAGTCCTATCTGCCACTGATACGACTCTACGTACACCGAACGTTTGCTTCCAACTAGATACGAGAAATAAAACTACATTGTGGGTATAAAGAGGATAACTTTGCATGATATCGGAGAGCTAAAATATAAAAGTAGGTGTTGTTATCATAAAGTTAGAATATATTACTAAATATTATAAATAGCAAGTCTGGAATAATGATGGATCAGTGTGTGAAATTACCCTAGACAATTATTAACAAGACCGGTAATCGTCATTGCAATTTCATATGAGGGAGAGGCATAAGCTAACATAGTTTCTCTTCTTGGATCATATGCACTTATGATTGGAACTCTAGCAAGCATCCGCAACTACTAAAGATCATTAAGGTAAAACCCAACCATAGCATTAAAGCATCAAGTCCCCTTTATCCCATATGCCACAACCCCCTTACTCGGGTTTATGCTTCTGTCACTCAAGCAACCAACTATAAGCGAATCATGAATGTATTGCAACACCCTACAGCGGGAATCGCTCACGCTTGCGCGACACAGAGGGCATAATAGGACAGCACCAAAATAAAACATACAACTCATACCAATCTACATCATCAATCAACCCAAAGACAAAGGATATCTACTCAAAACATCATAGGATGGCAACACATCATTGGATCATAATATGTGGCATAAAGCACCATGTTCAAGTAGGGATTACAGCGGGGTGCGGGAGAGTGGACCGCGTAAAAGAGATGAGGATGGTGATGATGATGGTGATGTTGATGAAGACGATCACCGCGGCGATGATTCCTCTCCCGATGGCACTTTGGCGCCACCGAGAGAGAGGAGGAGACGTTCTCCCCCTTGTGCTTCCTCCTCCATGCCTCCCCCTGGATTGGGAGAGGTTCCCCCTCTGGTGCTTGGCCTTCATGGCGATGATGGCCCCTCCAAGATCTTTCCCCATGGCCACCGGTGATGATGGCCCCCTCCGGCAGGGTGCCATAGAGGGCCTAGATTGATTTCTCATGGCTACAGTGGCTTGAGGCGGCGGAACTTCCGATCTAGGTTATTTCCCGAAGGTTTCTGTATTTGTAGGAGGAGTTGGCGTTGATATCACGTCAGGGGCGCCCTCGGGGAGTCCACGAGGCAGGGGGCGCCCCCCCCACTCTCGTGGGGCCCATGAGACTCTCCTCTGGTAGATTTTTGTTCCAGTATTTTTCCGATTTTCCAGAAAAAATATCCGTTGATTTTCAGTGCGTTCCGAGAACTTTTATTTCTTCACAAAAACAACACGACGGTAGTTCTGCTAAAAACAGCGTTACTCCGGGTTAGTTCTAATCAAATCATACCAAAATCATATAGAACTGTTGTAAACATGGCATGAATACTTCATAAATTATAGATACATTGGAGACGTATCAGCCTCTACGCCAGGTATTTCTCCTCTAAAGGTAGTTTTAGTGGCCTTGATTCTTGACGGATCAATACCCATTTTGCGGATGGTGTCCTGGTAAAGCAGGTTAAGGCTACTGCCACCAGCCATGAGGACTCACGTGAGGTGGAATCCGTCGATGATTGGGTCGAGGACCAAAGATGTCGAACCTCCATGACGGATAATGGTCGGGTGGTCTTTTCGATCGAATGTGATCGGACAAGCCGACCATGGGTTGAATTTTGGGGCGACCAGCTCTACGGCGTAGACGTCCCTTAATGCGCGATTGCGCTCCCCTTTGGGTATGTGGGTGACATAGATCATATTCACTGTTTTGACCTCGGGGGGAATTGCTTCTGCCCCCCTGTGTTTGGTGGGTGAGGCTCTTCGTCGTCGTCCTCGCTGGGTGGCCTTTTCCCCTTGTGTTCGGCATTGATCTTGTCAGCCTGTTTAAAGACCTAATAGTTTCTGTTGGTGTGATTGGCAGGTTTATCGGGGGTGCCATGAATCTGGCAAGGCCGATCAAGGGTTCTGTCCAAGTTGGATGGACCATCTTTGTTTCCTTTGAATGGCTTCTTTCACTGGCCGGCTTTGGAGCCACTGAATCCGGCGTTGACCGTCGTGTCTTCGTTATTGGTTCGATGCTAGTGCTTATCGCGTCGTGGCTTGCCCCGTCCCTGGCTTTAGAGGTGCCCGGGTCCCTGGTGCTATTGCTTCGACAAGCTAGCCAGCAATCTTCTCCCGTGCAAAACCGGGTCATAAGTGTGGTGAGGGCTCCATGGACTTCGGCTTCTCTTGGTCGAGGTGTTGGGCGAGCCACTCATCTCAGACGCGCTGTTTGAAGGCCGCGAGGGCTTCGACGTCCGGACAATCCACAATCTGGTTCTTTTTAATTAAGAACCTGGTCCAGAGCTTCCGGGCTGATTCGCCGGGTTGCTGGATTATGTGACTAAGGTCATCGGCGTGCGGGGGCCGAACATAGGTACCTTGGAAGTTGTCTCTGAAGGCATCCTCAAAGTCTTCCCAACTACCAATAGAGTTTTCTGGGAGGCTGTTTAGCCAATGTCATGCTGGTCCCTTAAGTTTTAGGGGGAGGTACTTAATGGCATGTAAGTCATCACCGCGGGCCATGTGGATGTGGAGAAGAAAGTCTTCAATCCATACTGCGCGATCTGTTGTACCGTCATATGATTCAATGTTCACGGGTTCAAACCATTCTGGGAACTGGTGCTCCATTACCTCACGGTGAAGCATAGGGGGTGTGCGGCTCCTCTGTATCGGGCGACGTCACGACGCAGTTCGGATGGTGTCTTGTCGTCTTCTCGTGCTGGTGCATGCCCCCTTGATCCATAAAATGATCTGGTATGACCGGCTCCATTGTCTAGGTACTGTTGCAGGTCGTGCGTGTACCCTGCAGCCGTTGTTTCTCTCCCTAGGGCGAGGTGGTGCAGGCTGGTGTTCGGCTTGGGTTGCCACTCTGTCCCGGCCACGAGGTGGTCGGTCAGGCCCGTCAGCCACGTTACGCGCTATCGGTATAGGCTCTAGGACCTCATCATCGAATTGGGAGAGCAACCTGCGCTTTGGGTAACTTTTAGTCCATCTGTATTCCTCGGCTGCCAGGACATTTGTCCATCTGTCATTGAGTAAGTCCTGGTCAGCTTGAAGTTGCTGCCGCTTCTTTTTCATGCTTCTTGCAGTGGCTATTAGCCGGCGCTTAAAGCGCTCTTGTTCAAGGGGTTCATCTGGCACGATGAAATTTTCGTCGCCGAGGCTCTCGTCCTCTTCGGAGATCGGTAGGTAATTACTATCCTTCGAGCCCTCGTTCCCAATAGGATCATCGGGGTTGACTTTCCCCTCTTCCCAATCATCCTGTTCGGATGTTGGCTCGACCGGGGTGTCTTGGTCTTCGGTGTTCTTCGGGGTATTATTATCTCCGGTGCCGGTATTGCTGTCTTTTTCGCGACGCAATTTTGATCAGCGCCACAGACATCGACGCTTCGAAGGTGCTTCAGCAGGCTTGCCACTAGATTCTTCCCAGCATTGCCGTCTATCGGATATCGGGTTCCGGCAAAACCCTTAAGGTTTGAACTCTGGGGTGCGCACGAAGATCTTCTCCCTATAGAAACACGCCCACAACCACGCCGCGATTCTAGGCTAGCACGATGAACAACACAAGAGACAGGAGGTTTATACTGGTTCGGGCCACCATTGTGGTGTAATACCCTAATCCTGTGTGTGGTGTGGTGGATTACCTCTTGGGCTGATGATGAACAGTACAGAGGAAGAACAGCCTCTCGAGAGGTGTTCTTGTGGTGATGTGCGGACGAGCTAGTTCTCGGTCTTATTCCAGATGAGATGCCTTCCTACTGTGGTGGCTATCTCTATTTATAGAGGCCCTGGTCCTCTTCCCAAATATTGAGCGGAAAGGGAGCCAACAACGGCCATTTTGAAAGGGGACAACTAGTACAAGCTATCTTGACTAAAGGTGGACTTCGACTGCCAAATACACTAGTGATGACGCTGTTTTGGGCTCCACGGTGACCTCTGTCCAGCCGTCTTTCCGGTCTTGGTCTCATCGCACTGATATGGAAACCTTTGCTTGATGCCTAGGTACTCCATGCCTGTGCTTGCCCCCTTTGCACCAAAGAGGAAACGAGGACACTGCGCAGGCTTGCGTCATGAGCACCTCGCGAGGTACCCCTCGCCTTGATCTCTCCGCCTCCTCGCGAGCCAGCCTGGTGAGGCCACTCCTGAGGAGGCCTTATGTCATCCGCCCTGCGAGGCTTGGCCCCTCGCGAGGGTCCTGAGTGTTTGTTGATGAAGACGGGCCATACTGGGCCGCTGGTGAGCCACACTGCAGGCCGCAGACAGGCAAGTCTGGGGGACCCCCGTTCCCAGAACGCCGACAGTAGCCCCCGGGCCCAAGGCGCGCTCGGACTTGGCTAAGAAGCGAAGCCAAAGGGCAAGTGCGGAGCACCGCTGGCCCCAATAGCCTGTGGCCTTGGTTTCCGCGTGGCGGTTGATTGGACGTGGGCGTCTCCGCTTCCCCACGCTGCCTCGGCAACTGCCCGACTGACAAAAGGCTGGCCTGGGTGAGGCTTGCCTTCATTGCTCTCTTTCACCTTGCTCTCTAGATCCCCTTCCTTGCTCCCTTGATTCCGAAATCTCCAGATCTGCTCCATTCCTCCAGTGAGCCATGGTGCCGCGTATGGCTAAGGCCGACGCCCTGCCGGCTTGGTATTCACCGGCCCTAGATGCCCCCAATATGTCGGAGAAGAATCTCACCGCTACGCGCCTGATGATGGCGGTGGAGGGCGGCGAGATGGGGGTGACCGAACTCCGGGCCGGCTCCGCCGAGCCGGAGGCTAAGGGGAGCACCTTCTACCCCTTCTTCATGAACGCCGTCGTTGCCAGCCTGGTTCCACCCTTCTCCGCGTTCTTCTATGCCGTCCTCCGCCATTACAGGTTGGAGGCCCTTCATCTCCATCCCAACTCCGTTCTCCGTTTCTCGATTTTTGTCTACTACTGCGAGGCGCATGTTGGGGTGATGCCGTCCATGGCTTTGCTACGCCACTTCTTCTCCCTCGGAATCAGAGGCAAGCATACCTTGGTGTGTCCGGCTTCATCGCGTACTCCAAGGCCAACGCGATCTCGAAGGCCGGGAAGAGAGTCGATGGCTTCTGGAGCAAGTGGGTCATGATGGATGCCAGATGTATCCACTCCCGGTTGGTGTTGCCAACGGAGCATCCCTAGCCCGACGAGGAGTGGTCTCGTGCGAAGCTCGATGACAGCCGCACGAAGTTGGTTCTAGAGAAGATGAACGCCAACCTACGGCCGGGCAACGTGAAGGCAGCGAAGCTGACGGGTACCACGCTCCTGAGGGAATTCCTGATGCTGCGGGTGGCTCCACTTCAGGCGCACTCACGCCCATTGTGGACGCTTGGGGGCGCGTACAATGATATTCTCCTGAACCCGGCGGCCTTGGCCGACGAGGATCTGGGCGCAGCTCTCCGCCTCTTGGTTGGAGATGACCTGGTAGGTTAGGAGGGCGCTCCTGCCCCCCTGTTCCTCCGCCAGGACTGGAAACAGGTGGTGGATGCCATGCCCTCCTTTGATGGGCGTGGCCTGGTGCCGGCGGAGTCTCCCGTGGCCCAGCGGCGACGGCGCCGATGGAAGTGTCTTCAGGCGACTCCCGCGGGGAAGGAGAGGAAGACAAAGAAGAAGAGGAGCGTGACTCGGAGGTGACCACTGAGGGGACGGGGGAGACCTCCCCCCGACGCAGGGCCAGCATCCTCCGCACCTTGCCGGACGACGACGAGGCCTCCGCCATGCGAGAGGAAGAGGACTCGCCCGTGAACCCTAAGAAGGACAGGTCAACGCTGATCTCCCGAGGGGCTACTCCTGCCCAGGCACCGCCCGAAGCCGTCTCTAGCCCTTCTGTTGTGCTCTCTTCTGCCCCTGGACCTCTCGAGGCTGAACCCCGTACCAAGAGGCTCTTGGGCTTTAAGCTCGGCAAGAGATTGGTGGCCTACGCCGTGATTGACCAGTAAGTGCTCGAACTCCGTCTTGTTCTTGTTTTCGCTGCCGGGGCTTGATATTCTCCATCACTTGGTTAGGTTGCCGCTTGCGGCGAAGAGGAAGAAGGGGACATGGTGGCTCCGCCTGAGGCAGGCTCATCTCCTGCGGCCGCGCCTTCGCCCATGGGAAGGGTAGGCGGTGAAGTTCACACTTCCCCTATCCGATCGTCCTTGCGAGGCCCGGAGGAGTGCTCTGGCGGGGCGCCAACCCCCATGGCCCTGCTGGCTCCGGAGGTGTCGGCGCCTGATGCTGTTGCTGAGGTAGCCAAGACTCAGGAGCCCCCAGCCTCCCAAGACGTGGTCACGTTGCCGCCTCCTCCTCCTGCACCAATGGTTCCGAATTCTTCTACCTCCTCCGCCGTCTTGGACCATGCCCTTACTGAGCTGGGCCAGCTGCGAGAAGACCTCCATGGCGCCAACTCCCACCTGGTAGCCGGGCGCCTGGAGCTGGTGATGCGGAGCATCCTATGGTCATCACCATGTCAAGAGTCCGTTTGGCAGGTGACACATGCGACCTCTCTTCTCATACATAAAGGTGAATCTTCTCCTTTACATGTGTTCACTTGACCCCTTTGAGGATGGTATACTACTTGACACTCCACTCGTGTGCATGCATAGGAATTTCTGGAGCTTCACAGACGAGGAGGAGGAGTGCTAGTGCCTAGGAACATATACACCATCCGCGAGGGAAGCATGGAAGAGAAGACGCAAGAAGACGATGTTGCTGAAGCTACAGCGGCCGGACATCCGGGCCAAGGGGCAGACATCCGGCGCCTGTGCAGCCATGCGGGACCTGCACCAACAGACGCACAAGAGCATCAGCGGCCAGACATCCGGCGCCAACCCCGGACATCCGGCAACTCAGCAAAGCCCGGACATTCGGCACCCCTCCCGGATATCCGACAACGAGTACAAAAGCTATGGCCATCAAATGGCCGAACATCCGGTCTGAGCCCCGGACATCCGGCCCCCAGCCCGGACATCCGGCACCTGCGTGTGCACATCCGGGCCAAAGGCCCATGTATCCCCTCCTCACTTACCCCTTCGTGACTTGGACTATATATAGACCACCCCTCCTCCTAGTTAGGGTTAGCAAATATGATAGCTCATTCTCAGGTGAGATTTTCTCCTACCTCTACTCTTGAGAGAGAGAGAGAGACTACCACTCCCATGGAGTTCAAGACCTCCATGTGAGAAGATCATGTGGGATATCATCAAGACCCCCTCGCGGGAAGATCCGTCTAGGATACCATCAAGACCTCCTCTTTGAGATGAACTCTACCTTGTATCTTTCCTTTTGTTGTTCATGTACCCTTGTGGATCTTGTGTGTTTGATTGTCTAGTGGATGTGTGATTGGACTTGTTCTTGAGTGTTTCCCCTTGTGATTTCTCCCCGTTCTTCCCCGTGTCCATCATGTTCTTCGAGGGATTCCACTCCAATCGTGAAAGATCGGCCTACACCGGGTTAGACCTACATCATATGGTATCATGAGCCACGTTTATCACATATTTGGAGTCCCTCCCACCGTTTTCTAGCCTTCTTTTGCTTGAGTTCGTCCTATATTTCAAAAATCCCCACCAAAAATAGCCCCAATTTTTTTGTGATTTGTTGGTTTGATGATGTTTTGTTGATTTTGATCCATGGATTTGCTTGGTTTCGAGTGAATCTAGCATCTCCTCAAGTTTCCCCACCTTCCATCTATGAAATCCATCAAATTTTGCCCCAGAAATCATCAATTTCCGCCCCCAAATCGAGTTTCGAAGTCCAAAACTCGATCTGGAATCATCGGGCCGAACATCCGGGCCTCAGCCGGACATCCGGGCCCCAAATCAGACATTCGCCTCCTGGAGCACAAAAACTACACGGTTCTGGACAACAGCCCCCGGACATCCGGCCCCCACCCCCGGATGTCCGCCCCCTGTAGATTTCAGCCTCCCGTGTTTCACCGTTTTGATCATAATATTCACATCCGGAGTCCGATTTTCGTGTTCTTTAGCTTGTTGAGTAGCTATTGACATTCCCCATGCTTCGAGATAGGTTTCAACACCATTTGACAACATCAAAATTTTGAAAATTTGGCAAGTTTGCCTAGGCCCTCCACCATATCATCCGAATTACCACCACCGACTTCCGCAACCTAACCCATTTTGTTCACCATAGCATTAGTGGTTGCTAGTAGTGATTCGAGTCTCCTAAGGTGTTTCAGCTACTTACAGACGGTTGCCTCTTCATCAACCACCTCCTCCACTTCCGCATAACCTTGTCCACCATACACTTCTGACACTCCAAACATAACCCAATTTTTGTTTGAGCTTGTTTGAGTTGTGGCTTGTGTCTCCTAAGGTGTTTAGGCTACTTAGGGACGGCAACTTCAACTCCGACACGTGTGTAGCCTGTGCAAACCACCACCGCTTTCTGCTACCACCATTTGACATTTGCCTTTGGAGATTTTGAGTTGTGGTTTTTTCCATTTCCTAGGGTGTTTCGGCTAACTAGGAACGGATCGACATCGGCAACACCGCCTCTCATCATCGTCAAGGGCAGTAACCTCGACGACACCATTGTATATTCCACTTGCCATTGCATTGTTAACCCCTAGCCCATTTTGCATTACTTTCCTATCGAGACTAGCCATTTGAGTATTGCCGGCAACGTTACTTGTGCACATTAGTGATCATTGGTCTACACCTCCTATTGCATATATACCACATCATATTGGTATCATCTTGGTATCATATCTTGTGTCACAAGTTTGTTCCCGCATATATGCAATTGCTATCTTGGTTTGTGCATTATGCAAAAGTGTCCATACAAAAAAGAGAGAAAGAAATAAAGCTTTTAAGCAAAAAGAGAGAGCAAAGAAGCTTGTAAGCAAGTGCCATAGCATCATACCACATTGCATATAAGATTGTCATATCCGATCATCTTGGATCATCTTGAGAGAAACACTGGGAACCATACATACATAGCATACTTGGGATAGGAAGTTTATCCATTTGGCATCTTATAGGTTGTGCACAAGTGTCGTATCCGCCTATTGAGAAATCGTGCTAGTCTCTGTTGAGATGTGCAACACGAGCATTTTCCGTGGATTCCACATTTTGTGCTCATTCCTTGATTGCACGACCCCATTTATCTATCCGTGTGTGTGTTTCCGTGTGCTATTGGTCTACTTGATATTGCTATTGGTCTACTTGTTTCGCTTGTGAATTTGTGAATCTCTTTCAACCTTATTGACTCTTGTTAATATTTTGCATCAAATTTTTGTGCCACTATCCTCACCGAGCTCTACCATAAGCTTTACTTGATAGGTGTGAGTGAACAAGTCTGGTACCAATTCCACTATTCTTTCATTCACATTGAGTGAAACGTGATACATCCTCAACTTGGGGAAAAGGTAACTTGGTCTTGTTTATCTCATTTCCTACTCACCTCTACTCGAGTCTTGTGATGGATAGGCAAGGCATTTCACCTTCGATCTACAACAACAACGACGAGTTTGATGCCACGAACAACAACTTCGACGCCAAGATGCAAGCTCAAATGGAGGAGATCAAAGACCTCATCAAGTCCTACAAGCGATCTTCCTCATCTTCGAGAAGACGCTCAAGAGCACATGCTTTCGAGCTACCATCTCCGGCAAGATCACATCGGCATCGACACCATCACCAACAAGAACGTGAAGGTCAAGAGCTCAACACCAACTACCGCTCAACGACTTCACCATCCCCCTTCGCATCTTCGCCAAGCAACTTCCAGGCATCTTCGCATACGGACATACGGCATCTTCGCAAACAAGAACCTCAAGGCTACACTCAAGAGAAGCTTCCCAAGCTCAAGTCCGCGACTTCACCGAGCTACTACGACCTCGACATCGACCATGTGATTCCTTTCTATGGGACTCAAGAACCCGAGGAGTACCTCGAGTGGGAGCGTTTGATGGACGACTACCTCAAGCTACATCAAGTTCGTCCTGAAGATCAAGTGAAGTGTGCCACAAGAAACTTCCACGACTACGCCTCGACATGGTGGCTTCACACACCTTCAGAGAGCTATGAGATGAGTTGGCCCAAGACAAAGAGAGGGCTTTGCGGCGAGAGTTCGTGCCTCCAACCTACACGGAACAACTTCGACACCAATTGGAGAACACCATCCAAGGATCCAAGTCCATCTATAAGTACTTCAAGGAGATGAAGATTGCCTTGCGACGAGCCGGCGTGGACGACCCCATTTCGATGAAGTTCCACTTCATGATGGATTGAACAACGACATCTCCAAGACTATCTTCCTCCAGAATTACAAGTCCCTCGACGACTAACACATTGGTTCTCTCAAGGCGGAACAAGAACTCATGAAGGCCAAGGCTTCTCCACCCCAAGCACACTTCACGGCAACCAAGCTGTATGACAAGCATGAGTCTAGTACCACCACGATGTCCAATCTCGACGAGCTCCAAGACGATGCTCCCAAGCTCGACTTCACCGCCATCCCTCTTTGTGGCATTAATGATGCCGAGTCTACTTCGACTCTTTTTCAAGACGGTGTGGTGATGCGTACGACTACGGAGACCCTCAAGGACCAAGCTTTGGAGGTGAGTGACAAGGTGGCGAGCAAGGATGATGTTTCCATCTTTGGAGGCGAGAGTGATGATGTGCCATCTTCGGCCTTCATCCACGGCGACGATGACGAGATGATCGAGCATGGGATTTTCCCTTCGGTCTTGGAGGACAGTGATGATGTGCCATCTTTGGCCTTCATCCACGGCGACGACGACAAGATGGTTGAGCATGGGATTTTCCCTTTGACCACAGCGACGTATGATGACTTGAGTGACTTGTGCCACCATATTGAGAGTGAGAGTGACTTCACCACTAGCACCATATATGATGTGTTGCCCCAATTCCCATGTGAGGAGAGCCACAACCCCCACCACTTTAGTAAGATGAGTGACTCCACTATACGTGAGATTGAGCGCACCTACTTTGAGGGAGTGAGTGAAGCACCACATAGAGAGAGTGTGATAGTTGATAGGTCTTGTGAGGCCATTTGCATTTCTAATAACTTGACCTCTACCTCTATTGTGTCTTATCATTTGGTGCTAGGTCCCATTTATGATGACGCGCCGATCCTCGACGACTTCGTCCTTCCTTTGGACAAGACCATGGCAATGGTGGAATATGATGCACCCCCCACATGGTTCCATCAAGATGAAGATGACCACCATTTGGTCTTTCCCACCTCACCTACACCACGTGAGTGGAATGACAAAGGTAACAAAGGTGACGGTGATGCGCTAGTCCCACTAGTGGATGTTGGCATTCTAGGAACGGGGGTCCCCAGACTTGCCTGCCTGCGACGTGGCTCAAGTGGCGGCCCAATGCAGCCCAGCTTTATCAGCTCAAGCTCAAGTCCCTCGCGAGGGGCCAAGCCTCGCGGGGCGGACGACAGGAAACTTCCTCAGGAGCAGCCTCCCCAGGCAGGCTCGCGAGGAGGTGGAGAGATCAAGGTAGGGTACCTCCCGAGGAGCCCGTGACACAAGACATGACGATCGAGGCCAGGCGGGCGCCGGCCTACGCAGTGTCCTTGTTTCCCCTTTGGTGCAAAGGGGGCAAGCATAGGCCAAGGCATCAGGCAAAGGTTACCGTTTCGGTGCAACAAGACCAAGACCAGCAGAACGGCAGGATGGAGGTCATCGTGGAGCCCAGAGCGGGGTCATCGTCAGAGCCTTTGGCAGCCGAAGACCAACTTTTGTCAGGATAAGTGTACTAGATGTTCCCCTTCAAAATGGCCAATTGTTGGCGCCCTTCCTGCTCATTATTTGGGAAGAGGCCCAGGGCCTCGCTCTATAAATAGAACTAGCCACCACAAGCTAGAGGCATCAAGAGAACAGATCGATCAGAGAGAGAGAGAAGCAACTGAACTCACCCAAGCAGTTCATCGCACCAGCTCAAGAACAGCCCCTCGCGAGGCTGTTCTTCCTTTGTACTATTCATCATCAGCCCCTGAGGCAATCCACCACACCTCACACTAGAGTAGGGTATTACACCACAATGGTGGCCTGAACCAGTATAAATCTCGTGTCCCTTGTGTGTTCATCTTTCTTGCTTAGATACTTGCGAGACTATGACGCGTGAGCTGGTAGGGGAAAGATCTTCGCGCGCACCCAGTGTTCGAACCTCAAGGGTCTGCCGGAACCCGAAATCCGACATTTGGCGCGCCCGTAGGTGCGCTGAAACTTTCTTCCGCTTAGTCGCGTCGATCTTCCGCTGTGTTCATGGTCGACGCTGCCGAGCTCGCGCGAAGCGTCGGGCTGCTTTCGCCACCAGCGTCGTGCAACGGCGCTGTCGGCGGTTGCCCTCGCTGTTCTCGTCGCTTTGCCGCTAACGCCGCCACCGCCCGGCGGGAAAGAGCAGCAGCCTCGTCCTCAGATCCTTTGGTGCGGCGCGATGGCCAGATCGCCACCGGGCTGACTCCAGCCGGTTCGTTGTCCTACACCGTTCGCCCCCGGACGACGACACGCCAGACTACTCCCGGGCGCGTGAGCTCCTACACTACCGTCCCGTCGACGACCTCTACAAGAACTGGCTCGCCCGCATCACCGAGCTCGTCAGCGCCGCAGGGGGCTCTCCCATGCCGTCCCTCTCGCTGCCTCACCCTCCATCCTGCGCAGGAGGCGAGGAGCAGGAGGTGCCTCCACCACCTCCTCCCCAAGAAGGCGCCCTGGATCCAAGGCACGCAGCCCCAGGACGAGACCCTTCACATCCGGCGCCTGTGCGACAAAAAAGGAGCTGCCAAGAGATCCCTCATCCCCAAGAAGGTGCTCGCGTGCTCCCAGCACCGGAGCGCCGTGATCGCATCCCTGCACCGCCACGTCAAGACCTCGCGCTGCTCTAGGCAGCGGTGCGCGGGAATCCCCAGGAGCAAGCCCCGCATCAACAGAGAGCTCCGGTGGCCACTGCAGGCTGCCGCGCCTTCACCTCCGAGCTGCGTCGCGTGGCCCGGCAAGTTCAAGCCGGACCCGCCCCCTCGCTATGACGGCACTATAGACCCCACGGAGTTCCTCCAGCTCTACGAGCTGGGCATCGAAGCCGCCAATGGGGATGAAAAGGTCATGGCGAATTGGTTTCCCATGGTGCTCAAGGACGGTTCCCTTTTGGCTGCCTCGAACACAGCTCTCGCACGATCTCCTCCTGGGACGAGATGCGCACCCGCTTCATCGCCAACTTCCAAGGTACTCGCGACCGCCCCCGGCCATGAGTGACCTGCGCCGCTTCAAGCAACAGCCATGAGAGACCCTGCAGAAGTACATCCAGCGCTTCAAGAACGCCCGCCTCAAGATCCCCAGGGTGACTGAGGAGGCCATCATCTCAGCCTTCTCCGATGGCATGCGTGACATCAAGATGAAAGAGGAGCTAGCAATCCATGAAGACCTGTGCACATCACTGGAGCTGTTCAACTTGGTGACCAAGTGCGCCAGGGCTAAGGAAGGGCGCCTCTCCCTCCTCGAGCTCCCAGCTGCCGACCCAGAAGAGAAGAAGCCCAAGGTCAAGGACGTGAAGCGCAAGGGGTCTGATGTGCTCGCAGCAGAGCCATACACCAAGTGAGGCAGGGATCAGCATGAGTCATCCAAGGGCAGCCGGTACTGCGTGTACCACGACCTCCACACCCACAACACCAACGAATGCCAAGAGCTCAGGGCCGTGCGAGATGGGTGTATCGGCCGACGTCCCGACCGCAATGACCGAGGCTATGGCCGAGGAGGAGGAAGAGGTGGAGGACGATGGGAAGACCGTGGCCCTCGCCAAGGGTGGCGTGACCAGCCTCGCGAGGACCGCTGGCAGGACCAGCTTCGCGAGGGAGGTTGGAGGGATCAGCCTCGTGAGGACCACCCTCAAGGTAACGCAGGCCTCCCTCCTCTGCCACCACCGCCAAGGAGGAATGAAGACCATCACCAGGACGAGGGGGCTGGGGGCTTCCAGGAGCCGCGCGCAATCGCTTGCATCCTGGGCGGCGCTCAGGCCCCAGCCTCTCAGCGCATCTTCAAGCAGTTTGCTCGCGAGGTGAATGCAGTCCTCCCCAAGCTTGAGGCCACATGCCCTCTCAGGTGGTCAGCATGCGCTATCATGTTCAGCTCAGTGGATCAGCTCAAGTGTGCAGCGACAACCGGAGTCCTGCCGATGCTTTGTTCCCCAGTCATCAGCAATGTGCAAGTCACCAGGACCCTCATCGATGGCGGAGCTGGACTCAACGTCCTGTTCGTCGAGACGTTCAACAATCTCCAAGTGCCACACGATTAGCTTCAGCCAACCAAGCCTTTCTCAGGAGTCATAGATGGTTCTACTGTTCCGATAGGGCAAGTCCGCCTTCCTGTCACCTTTGGGCAGCGCAACAACTACCGCACCGAGCTCATCGACTACGACGTCGCCCACATTCGCCTGCCATACAATGCCATCCTCGTTACCCAGCTCTGGCCAAGTTCATGGCAGTGACTCACCATGGATACAATGTCCTCAAGATGCCAGGAAGCGGTGGAATCATCACAGTCCCTTGCTAGGAGGGGGATGCAATGCGTTCTCTTTAGCGTGCCTTCCAAGCCGCGGCAATCGAAGACCCAGATCACAGGAGCGGGAGGCTTCTAGAGGTGGTCCCTAAGAAGAAGAAGGCTTCACCTGGCTCAAACACTCGCGCGGCAGGCACCTCCGGAGGCGTTGCGTCAGGATCCGCACCTGTTCAAGGGGCGCCACCCTCTTTCGCATAGGAAGGCGCGCCCGGCACCCTCCTCGGGCAGGGCTCGGGGGCACTCTCCTGGAGGGCCACCGACCTCGCCAAGGTCACGAGGGAGGCGCTCGAGCACCACTTGGAGGCGTGCTTCATGGCACGTTTCCCTTAGGAAGGCATGAGGCAAGGAGGGCCAAACCCTCAGGAGTTCATCGCTAGGAGCATTCAGGAGCTACAGGAGTCAAGAGTCATGCGCGGAAGTCGCCGCCTACCCGCCGTAGTACCACATCTCGGTGAGGATGGTGGGCTGCGTGTCTGCATCGACGTACCAGGGCTCAACCGAGCCGCGTCTCAGGAGCCCCTCTGGCCTTCACGCGTGGGGCGTTGTGAACGTCCACCTCACAACTACGCTCGCATGCCTTTCGGCATGCCGAACGCGGCTGCTACCCACCAGTGCCTAATGAGGAGTATCCTGGAAGCTCAGGTGGCCAGGCACCGCGCATTCCTGGAGGAGATGGAGATGGACCTTGAGGAGTAGCCCGGACCCCAGAGCCTCCAGAGGCTTAGGGCTCCGATGGCTCGTGAGGGGTGGCTTCTTCACCACGCGTCGTCAGCTATTCCGACACTCGCTCTGCAATGGTATCAGGTGACATCTTTCCAAGTTCCATTTTCAGCTGGGAGCGCCCGCAGGGCTGCATCATTTCCAGGTCATGTGGGTCCGTCCTTGCGGCATGTATACGTTTGCCTTATGCTCTTTACCTACCTTGTTGGGGGCGCCCCTCGGGCTGCATTATCCCCAAGCTGCTCGGGCCATAACCAGTGGTGTTTACTTCTTCCGCATCTATCTGAAATGGATTTGCTCCTCCGAGCTTAACCTGGTCCCCACGGTTATCATCTGCTGCTTATTGCGGACCTCTCCGCTCGCATGCAAAGTGCTTGCATGTTAAAAGGGGGGCACCTAAGCATCACGACTCATGGGCTCTTACTGGCTCTCCAGCCCTCACCCCCTGGCCTTGACCCACGGCATCGCAACCTGTCATACCAGCGGCGGCTGAGCTCACTCGAGGGCCGGGACCTGAGGACGTAGAGCATTTGCATCCTGACCATCCTGCAGGAACACATCATTGATAAAGGCCCAGAGCCAGGTGCAACCCGCCTCGAGGTAGGGCCTCGTGAGTCCCGCGCTGGCTCACGGGTGCCCAGATACACCTCTCCTAGCCCTATCGTGCCAGCCACGTGTCGTATGGGTCAGACACGCCTGGGCTCCCGGAGGGAGCCCCCCACGCACCAGTGGAAGCACCATGCTTCGCGCTGGCTGACGACACTGCCGAGGAGCGGCTATGCCCGTACACATACGAAAGCGCTATGCTCCACGCTGGTGATAAACAACTGAGGGTGGCCTACGGCCGTACCAACCTCAGGGAGCCCAGAGCTCAGTGTCTGGCACCATTGCAACGCCTCCCCTCGGGAGTGCCACGCGAGGAGGCTGGACACGGGGGCTGCGCCCGGACCACGCCCAAGCGCACGCCACCCAGCCAGGTCCCTCGGACCTGGTCGTCGCGCGCCTCTCCCTCAGTGGAGCCAAGGTATGAAGACTCGTTTGCACGTAAAGGGGGACTCCTGAGCATCGTGACTCAGGAGCCTAACTGGTCACGTAGCCCCTCACTCCTTAGTCCCGTCTTGGTTTCCGGTCGGGGCTAACAGCGGCTGAGGTATGCGCGGGGCCGGGCCCTGCCGATGTAGAATGACAAATCCACTCCTACGCCTTCCTTCCCTACTTGCTGTTCGTGCGTCAAGGGGGACTTCTGAGCATCGCGACTCAGGAGCCTAACTTGCCACGTAGCCCCTCTCTCCTTTGTCCCGTCCTCGTTTCCGGTCGGGGCTAACAGCGGTTGAGCTATGCGCGGGGCCGGGCCTTGCCGATGTAGAACACGGGCAAATGGGAGGGAAAATGCAAATTCCAAGGAATTCAAATGCAAATTCCATAGAGTGTTTCACAACGCCAAACACAAGTTTAAACGCCTCGACGAGGCAAGGTGCATGTTGCAGGAATTAAAACAGGACAGAAGCCGCAAAGGGATCACTTTCCAATGGCGCCGCCACCTGTGGTGGAGTCACACTGGGTGGCTCCGCCTCTGGCCGCTGAACCGGGCGCCGCGTCTAGGCAAGATGTCAAGGCACGGAACCTCCCCAAAGAAAGCCTCGCTCGCCCTTCACGGCCTCAGCAGCAGCGGCGGCAAGGTCGCCGCTCACAGGGTCCAGCAGGCTGTTGAGGTCGATGTTGGGGTCGCGAAGGTAGACGTTGCTGAGGACGCGCGTCAGCGCTGCAGACGACAGGGCACGCGCCTCGGCCTCGGCCGTAGGGCCAAGGCCGTCTGCGCCATCTTCAAGCGCACGGACCAGGGAGGGAAGCAGCTCGGCAGGGCCGTCCTCTTCGCCAGCCAACGGGTCCTCTAAGCCGCCCTCATAGAGCGTCTTCAGCATGGCGCGAGCCTTCTCCTCTAGCTTGGCAAAGGCCACTCGATCCACGGCCAGGACCTTTGCCTTGCGGTCTAGCTCAGTCCTCTCGACCTTGAGCGCCTGCTCGAGCATCTCCAACCGGCCATGGCGGTCAACAAGCTCGGCGTCCCGGTATTTGACGGCAGCCTCCCGAGCCTTCATCCCCTCCTCCTTCTCCTGGCGGACGCGGACCTCCTTCGCGAGCTCCTCACGCAGGCCTTGCAGCTCGACCTCCAGCGCCTTGCAGCGGCCCCGGGCATCCGCAGCGTTGCCCTGGGCAGCATCGCGAGTGAGGGAGTCCTAGATTAGGTGGTGTCCGGATCGCCGAACTATCACCATTGGCCGGACTCCTGGACTATGAAGATACAAGATTGAAGACTTCGTCCCGTGTCCGGATGGGACTTTCCTTGGCGTGGAAGGCAAGCACAGCGATACGGATATGTAGATCTCCTACCATTGTAATCGACTACGTGTAACCCTAACCCTCTTCAAAGGTCTATATAAACTGGAGGGTTTTAGTCCGAGGACTAACAACAATCATACCATAGGCTAGCTTCTAGGGTTTAGCCTCTTTGATCTCGTGGTAGATCTACTCTTGTACTACCCATATCATCAATATTAATCAAGCAGGAGTAGGGTTTTACCTCCATCGAGAGGGCCCGAACCTGGGTAAAAACATCGTGTCCCTTGTCTCCTGTTACCATCCGCCTAGACGCACAGTTCGGAACCCCCTACCCGAGATCCGCTAGTTTTGACACCGACATTGGTGCTTTCATTGAGAGTTCCTCTGTGTCATCACCTTCGATCATCAATAGTGACGCGGTCCAGGGTGAGACTTTTCTCCCCGGACAGATCTTTGTATTCGGCGGCTTTGCACTGTGGGCCAATTCACTTGGCCATCTAGAGCAGATCGAAAGCTATGCCCATGGCCATCAGGTCAGATTTGGGAGTTTGAACGACACGGCTGACATCTGCGGAGACTTGATCTTCGACGGATTCGAGCCACAGCCAAGCGCGCCGCACTATCTCGATGGGTATGACCAGCGTCCGCCACCGGGACAGTACCCTGGAGGCTGCACAAACGTCCGCTCCGACCCCTAGCTCGGAGCCGACTTCACCGGTCGAGGACGAGTGGCTGGACACCGCCTCGGGGGCTACGATCTCTACGGCGATTGAGCAGAACACCATCCCTGTCCTTCACAAAGCCCATGACTCTGAGGTGCCGGACTCCGAACCTCCCGCGCCCCTGCCAATCAAATCCGATTGGGCGCCGGTTATGGAGTTCACTGTTGCGGACATCTTTCAGCACTCGCCCTTTGGCGACATCCTGAATTCACTAAAGTCTCTCTCTTTATCAGGAGAGCCCTGGCCGGACTATGGTCAGGAAGGTTGGGATGCGGACGATGAAGAAATTCAATGCCCACCCACCACCCACTTTGTAGCCACTGTTGATGATTTAACCGACATGCTCAACTTCGACTCCGAAGACATCGACGGTATGGACGACGATGCAGGAGACAACCAAGAACCAGCGCCTACAGGGCACAGGAAGGCCACCTCGTCATACGACATATACATGGTGGACATCCCAAAAGATGGGAATGGCAATGGAACAGCGAAGGATGACCCCTCCAAGAAACAGCCCAAGCGCCAGCATCAATGGCACCGCTCTAAATACCGCCACAGCAAAAACGGTGATTCCGGCACGGGAGATAATAACACCCCAGACAGTGCCGAAGACAACCCCCTCCAGCAGAATTCAGCACAGGAGGAGGGAGAAGCCAGCCCTCATGATACAGAGGCAGATAGAGAGGTAGAGGACGATAATTATATGCCACCCTCTGAAGATGAAGCAAGCCTTGACGACGACGAATTTGTCGTGCGCGAGGCTCCCATCGAACAAGAGCGTTTCAAGCGCAGTCTTATGGCCACAACAAGCAACCTCAAGAAAAAGCAGCAGCAGCTTAGAGCTGACCAAGACTTGCTAGCTGACAGATGGACCGAAGTCCTTGCAGCCGAAGAGTACAAACTCGATCGCCCCTCCAAGAGCTACCCAAAACGCAGGCTGCTACCCCAATTAGAGGAGGAAGCACCCAAACCTACATCACCAGCGCATGACGGGGCCGACCGGCCACCTCGTGGCCGCGACAGAGAGGCCTCTAGGCCCTCCACTAAAGCAGCACCCCGGCGTCGCTTGAAAAGTAAAAAGCCACGGGGGAATGCGCTAGACTTGCGAGACATATTGGAGGACAAGGCAAGACAAATAAGATCAATCTATGGATCGCATGGGCGCCCCACGATAAGTGATGACAACTGTCACGCCGGATACAGCAATTTCGGCCGGGCCGAACACAGTAGACAAAGCTCATTTGAGCTGCGTCGTGATATAGCCCAATACAGAGGCTTCGCACACCCACTATGCTTCACAGACGAAGTAATGGATCATCAAATCCCCGAGGGTTTCAAACCCGTAAACATTGAATCATACGACGACACAACAGATCCTGCGGTTTGGATCGAGGACTATCGCCTTCACATCCACATGGCCCGCGGTGATGATCTACACGCCATCAAATACCTCCCACTCAAGCTTAAAGGACCAGCTCGGCATTGGCTCAACAGCTTGCCAGCAGAATCAATTGGTTTTTGGGAAGACCTGGAAGCCGCATCCCTTGATAACTTCCAGGGCACATATGTGCGACCACCAGACGCTGATGACCAAAGCCACATAATTCAGCAGCCAGATGAATCGGCCAGACAATTCTGGACAAGGTTCTTAACCAAGAAAAATCAAATCGTCGACTGTTCGGATGCAGAGGCCCTTGCAGCCTTCAAACTAACATCCGCGACGAGTGGCTTGCCCGGCACCTAGGACAGGAAAAGCCGAAATCCATGGCAGCCCTCACATCACTCATGACCCGTCGCTGGAGAGGACAGCTGGCTAGCTCGCAGTAACAACCTGACCAAAAACCCTGGTAGTTCGAATACCAAGGACAACAATGGCAGGTCGCGTCGCAACAAGCACAAGCGTCGCATTAACGGTGATAATGCTGAAGATACGGCAGTCAATGCCGGATTCAGAGGCTCTAAACCCGGTCAGCGGAAAAAGCTGTTCAAAAGAAATACTCAGGGCCAGTCCAATTTGGACTGAATACTCGATCGCTTGTGCCAGATACATGGCACCCCCGAAAAACCAGCCAACCACACTTACAGGGATTGTTGGGTGTTCAAGCATGTAGGCAAGTTAAACACCGAAAACAACGACAAGGGGCTGCATAGCGATGACGAGGAGGAGCCCCGGCCGCCGAACAATAGAGGATAGAAGGGCTTTCCCCCACAAGTGCGGACGGTGAACATGATATACGCAACCCACATACCCAAAAGGGAGTGGAAGCATGCACTGAGGGACGTATCCGCGATGGAGCCAGTCGCCCCAAAGTTCAACCCATGGTCCTCCTTCCCGATCACTTTTGATCGAAGGGACCACCCCACTAGCATCCGCCACGGCGGATTCTCCGCATTGGTTCTTGACCCAATCATTGACGGATTTCACCTCACTAGAGTCTTGATGGACGGCGGCAGCAGCCTGAACCTGCTTTACCAGGATACAGTGCACAAAATGGGCATAGACCCCTCAAGGATCAAACCTACAAAAACGACCTTTAAAGGCGTCATACCAGGTGTAGAGGCCAACTATACAGGCTCAAATACACTTGAAGTGGTCTTCGGATCCCCGGATAACTTCCGAAGCGAGGAATTAATCTTCGACATAGTCCCGTTCCGCAGCAGCTATCACGCACTGCTCGGACGAACCGCATTTTCAAAGTTCAATGCGGTGCCGCACTACGCATACCTCAAGCTCAAGATGCCAGGCCCTCGAGGAGTAATCACGGTCAACGGAAACACCGAACGCTCTCTCCGAACGGAGGAGCATACGGCGGCCCTCGCGGCGGAAGTACAAAGCAGCCTCTTAAGGCAATTCTCGAGTCTGACTACTAAATGTCGGGACACCGTCAAGCGCGCCCGGAGTAACCTACAACAATACCGTCTGGCACGTTCCGAGCACGCGTAGCAATGCGGCCCCAACCCCAGCCCTCGTGAAATCGCGAGACCAGTACCATGCGTACATAACTATGCTCTGGAGATACCATGGGCACAGGGGGAGGGGCACGACCATGGCATGCCCAGAGTGTGGCTCAACCACACCAGGGGCTCCCAATTTTGTCATTCTTTTTTTTTCTTATTCTCAGGACTCCGTTTTCCAGAAGCCTTGTCCGGCAGCGGAATCGCCGAACTCACGATGAACAACCAGGGAAGCAGAAAAGCTACGTCGAGTGTCAAGGTGGTCTCTATTACGAGCAGTATACCTGTTTTACATACCATCCCGCAGCCTACCCCTGGAGGGGGACATGTTAAATAGTCCCATCCCTTGCTTATCGCACTATTTGTATCGTTCTGCTTTCATTGCAGTATTTTTTGAATAAACAATGCATCACTTTTTGCCTATTATTGCATTCCTTTTTCTATCTATATATGTTCACTTATGACATGTTGCA
Source organism: Aegilops speltoides (assembly GCA_021437245.1). Taxonomy (NCBI): domain Eukaryota; kingdom Viridiplantae; phylum Streptophyta; class Magnoliopsida; order Poales; family Poaceae; genus Aegilops; species Aegilops speltoides. Next base: position 211,758,632 of record CM038143.1, on the reverse strand, counting down.
TCCGTACGCTTTGGTACGGCCAAATACACCAGGGGCTTAAGTACCCCAACACATGGTGTGATAAGTCCGAACACTTTCACAAGTGCGGCACCCCGAACTTATAGCATTATATGTATCGGCTCCGAATCATGTCTTGGGTCAATACTTGGGTTTGTCCGGCTCCCATGTTTTGGTACCTTACGTTCCGTTATATCGGCTAAGGTAGCGCTGGGAGAACCACTGCGATTGTGCCCCGGTTGAGCTGGGTTAAGCACCTCAGTGGAGAAAGCTAAAACTGACCGTCATGATAGGGTGAGAGCCGGTCGCTATTCGAGAGGTTTTTCGGGTCCCTAAAGAGTCATGCCGCTTAGAGCGAGGAGTCGGCATTGTCCGGCCAAGGCGTGGATAGCGCCCCGAACTCGGTCTTCCGAATACCAGGGGCTTCGCCGAAATTTAAAATTATAGAATTCTATGGCTAAGTGAGAGTGTTCAAGCATTATAGTCCGGTTGCCTCGTTCGTCGTGTTGAACGCCTCCCTCGAAGGACCGAAGAATGGGAACAAGAGCTCTCAAGTTTATCTCGAACACCCCAGCACTCGTGGCATGGGGGCTGAAGCCAACGACTCGCCATCTCTCAAATTTGATAAACGGCCGCACAGATGGTAATATTTTAAATTAACAACCGTTGCTTAGCGCATATGAACATAGTTTTCAGCGTACAGGATAACTAACACGAGTCTACTCAAAAATTACATCTTTGGAGCACTCACCCGCTATAAGGCGGGCACCCTTCAGGACACCCTTATAGTACATCTCGGGTGTGCGATACTCTTTGCCCGGCGGTGGCGCGTCCGTCACTAGCTTCTCAGTGTCCATCTTGCCCCAGTGCACTTTAGCGCGGGCAAGGGCCCGACGGGCACCTTCAATGCGCATGTAACGCTTGATGACTTCAATCCATGGACAAAGGCCCACCAGCCGCCGCACTGCATCAAGTAGCCCTGTGCATGGCCTCTTTAGGCCACAACCAACTATGAGGCCCTTCATGGCCTGTTCGTCCACCTTGTGGAGCTTGACCAGCTGCTTCACTGGTGGCTCAGAGGGCACCGGATGTCCGCCTCAAAGATATTGAGACCGAACACCTTTTCCGCCGAGCTCCGTCCTCGGCTCGGTAGAAAGCGGCAGCATCAGACACACTACAGGGCAGATCCATGAACGCTCCTGGAGAGCTCCGAATTCGGGTAAGTAACAGATAATTCACTTTTACATACTTGCTTTGCATGAAGAATGTCTTACCCGCCACTATCTTTTTTATCGCCTCAATCTCCTAGAGGGCCTTCTGGGGTTCGGCCTTAGCGGCTTTAGCACTCTCAAGAGCCAAGGCGAGCTCGGACTCTCGAGTCTTCGAGTCACGTTCCAAACTCTCGTGTTTTTCCACGAACGCCTGGAGCTCTTGCCGCAGCTCCGCCAACCGCGCCTCCTGCTTCTCTCGCTCGGTGCGCTCCACGGCCGCACTTTTTTCGGCCTTGGACACTGCCTCTTTCAGGGTCGCCACCTCGTTCGTGGCCCCTGCAATACTCAAGTTATTCCTGTCATTTTTTGCAACCAAATCCTTTCTATAAGGTATTACTTTAATAAGGTATTACTTACCTTCCTTGTCCTCGAGCTGCTTCTTGGCACGGCTGAGCTCGTTCTCGGACTGCTCGAGGCTCTGCTTCAATGCATTGACCTCGGCAGTCAGTGCGGCAGAGGTCAGTAGCGCAGCCTGCATTCCCATATTGACATGCTTATGTTAGACTCCTGCGTATATCTTTTTAGATCCTCGGTTCGGGTTTTCTTTCCGAACACCAAACTGAGCATCAGGGGCTACTGTCTATGCGGTACTATTTTTACATATCTTAATTACATACCTCAAAGCCTGTTAGAAGGCTGGTACAGGCTTCAGTCAGCCCGCTCTTGGCAGACTGAACTTTCTGGATCACCGCACTCATAACCATGCGGTGCTCCTCGTCGATGGAGGCGCCGTTAAGCGCCTCCAACAAATTGTCTGGCGCCTCCGGTTTGACGGAGGCCACCGGCATCGCAGTCTTGCCCTTCTTACGAAGGGCCCGCCTGCCGGACTTCAGAATCGCTGTAGGTTCCAGTACGGAGTCCGGCACAGGGCCGGACTTAGAGCCCCACTTTGCGCCCGGAATCTGGGAGGTCACCTTGCGGCGCCTCCAGGACCACCTCCTCCTGGTTGGGCCCCTTTTGGGACTCCACCGTAGCGTCGTCTACGTCACGGGGGGAGGAGGCGGTCGGAAGTGAAGTGCTATTCACATCCGACGAATCCAGGGATCCGCTCGACAAAGCAGGGAGCTCGTCCTTGGGCGGGCTACATGGTTGTATTCGGTGTTAGAAGACACTACGCGACAAAGGAAAAATCATGAGTTAATCTGGAAACCAGACACTTACGATCTCGCCAGGGGCTTGGCCCTTGAGGGCCAATTCTCTTCGCCGTCGTCGGCGTTGGTGGAACAGTCCGGAAGAAGGGTCCTTCCCTTCTTGGACCCTCCGGCCTCCCCAGTTGGGGAGGCCTTCCTTTTCTTCTCTCCCCCCGCTGGGGGAGAAGCCTCTTTTTTCTCCTCCTCGTCTTTGCGGGAGGAGTCCGTCTCGGAGTCATCGGACAATGAGTCCGACAACACCTGATGCCGGGAACTCTTTCGGGTTCTCGTGGCCTTCTTCTTGGCCTTCTTCTCCGGCAACACATAAGGCGCCGGAGCCAGCAGCCCCGTTAATTGGGCGTCCGCTGGGTCTTTTGGCAAGGGAGCCAGACAGTTAACCTGCCCAGACGTCTTCTGCCAGGCCTGTCAAAGGTAAAGGGAGTTTAGATCCCGCATAGAGTCAAACTATGGAAAATAAGCATCCCATGAAGGGTAAAATTGCTTACCTCGCCGGCTTGACGCTGCGAGCTGAATCCGCGATCCTCGGCAGCGGATGCGGGAGCCTCGGCGCCCTTGAACAGCACCTTCCAGGCATCTTCGTACGTAGTGTCTAAGAGCCTGCTCAAGGTTTGGTGCTATGCCGGATCAAACTCCCACAAGTTGAAGGCCCGTTGTTGGCACAGGAGGATCCGGCGGACGAGCATGACCTAGACTACGTTGATGAGCTTGATCTTCTTGTTCACAAGGTTTTGGACGCAGGTTTGGAGTCCGGCCAGCTCTTCCAAGTCACCCCATGTCAGGCCCTTCTCTTTCCAGGAGGTGAGCCATGTGGGGATGCCAGATCTGAATTCGGGGGTCACTGCCCATTCAGGGTCACGCGGCTCGGTGATGTAGAACCACCCCGATTGCCACCTTTGATGGTTTCCACGAAGGAGCCCTCGAGCCATATGATGTTGGGCATCTTGCCCACCATGGCGCCTCCGCACTCCGCCTGTTGGCCGCCCACTACCTTCGGCTTGACATTGAAGGTCTTCAGCCATAAACCGAAGTGGGGCTTGATGCGGAGGAAGGCCTCGCACATAACGATAAACGCTGAGATGTTGAGGATGAAATTCGGGGCCAGATCATGGAAATCCAGGCCGTAGTAGAACATGATTCCACTGGACAAATGGGTGGAGTGGGAAGCCCGATCCATGGAGGAAATGGGAAGGAACACCACCTCTCATGGGGCTGGGGTGGGGACGAGCTGCCCTCGTCTGGAAGCCGTGCGCAATATCGTTGTGCGGTATCCGGCTTTCCACAACTTTTTTGATGTGCCCTCCGTGATGGAGGAGGCCATCCACTTGCCTCCGCTCCGGACATGGCTGGGGAAGGTTGAGGCGAGATGTCGGACTTAGGCGGTGGAGCTCGAGTCTTGAAATGGATAAGCAAAGGAGGAAGAAGGCGTGGGTAAAAGGTGGATCCTTATCCTTATATGGACGGACAAAACTATGCGTCCCCACCAGCCTGGTAAAACTCGCTTATCTCCCAAGCGCCGTAATCAATGGCGCGGTTGGGTTACCCACACCCGTATTGATGACAATCCTAGAATAAGGGGACATGATCTCTGCTTTGACAAGACGTGCCAAGGAAACCGCTTCGCTAAATGCCGCTGAGGTGGAACCGTAAAAACAATTCGAATAAAGGCTTGGCCGTGGTGTGTTGTCACGCAACGAAATATGTCAGGAGACTAAATTTGTGTAAATATTATTCTCTCTACAGTGGTATGTGGAACTTATTTTGTAGAGCCAGACACTATCCTTGTGTTCAAAATCTTCTATGAAGTATTCGGAGGAGGAACCCGCCTTGCAATGCCGAAGACAATATGCGCGCCGGACTCATCGTCATTGAAGCCTGGTTCAGGGGCTACTGAGGGAGTCCTGGATTAGGGGGTGTCCGGATAGCCGAATTATCACCATTGGCCGGACTCCTGGACTATGAAGTTACAAGATTGAAGACTTCGTCTCGTGTCCGGATGGGACTTTCCTTGGCGTGGAAGGCAAGCTTGGCGATACGGATATGTAGATCTCCTACCATTGTAACCGACTCTATGTAACCCTAACCCTCTCCGGTGTCTATATAAACCGGAGGGTTTTAGTCCATAGGACGAACAACAATCATACCATAGGCTAGCTTCTAGGGTTTAGCCTCTTTGATCTCGTGGTATAACTACTCTTGTACTACCCATATCATCAATATTAATCAAGCAGGAGTAGGGTTTTACCTCCATCGAGAGGGCCCAAACCAGGGTAAAAACATCGTGTCCCTTGTCTCCTGTTACCATCCGCCTAGACGCACAGTTCGGGACCCCCTACCCGAGATCCGCCGGTTTTGACACTGACAGCGAGCGGCCTTGGCCTGGCGAGCGGCTTGCTTCTCCTTGTCGGAGGAAGACGCAGCCTTGATCAGTGCCGCTCGGACAGAGGCGTCAGAGCAGGCCCAGCCAAAAGCTAGCTCCAGGCGCCCGACCACCAGGCGAGGGTCCGTTATCTGGAGATCCACCCGCAGCCGGCTCAGTTCATTGGCGGCCTGGTCCAAGATGGCGGAGGGATCAGAAGAGACGGGAGCCGGTGGAGCAGGCGGAGAGGACGGCAGTGTGATCACGGCTTGGGAGGAAGGAGCCTCCCGGGCCTTGGGCGTCTCAGCGGTAGCATCAAGCCCAGGCACCCCCAGGGTCAGCGGGGCCATGGGGGCTGATTCCTTGCCACAGTGTCCCTGCTAGGTTCGCGAGGACGACCGGGCAGGGAAGGCACGAGCCTCAATGCCTCCTTTCCCTGCAGACGAAGGCGCTGCCCTGGCAGACGAACTCGCCTCAAGCAGGGCCGCAGAAGCCCCCTTCAACCTCTTCACCACAGGTGCCGGCCTGGTCAAGAGAGTGCGGACGTCAAGTCTCGGAGGCAGAAACAAAGCAAAGCGCGGATCGAGCACTTACCGGTCATCGTTCGTGGGCTCAAGCAGCCTCCGGCCAAACTTGAAGCCCGAGAGCCTGCAGCTGGGGTCAACCTTGGGAGGCACGGAAGCAGAGGACGCATCGGGAAGGCCGGAGCTGGCCTCAAACCGCCCCGGAGCCAGAGCGGATCCTGAGAGCACTAGCCCCGACCTGTCCTTCCTCGGCACCAGGGGAGAATCCACCCCTCCTCGCCTGACGCTGGCCTCGTTGTCGTCCGGCATGGAGCGGAGAGCGCGGGACCTGCGCCGGGGGAAGGACTCCTCCGACTCCTCACCAGTCGCCTTGGAGTCAGACTCTTCTTCCTCCTCCTCCTCTTCTTCGTCCTCACTCCCGCTGGAGTCGCTGGAGGACACATTCATCGTCGGCAACGCCGTCAGATCCTCGGGAGCCACTGCAGGCACCAGCCCCTCACCGTTGAAGGTGGGCATGGCGTTCACCACCTGCTCCCAGTCGCCGCAAAGAAACAGGGGGCAGGAGCACCGTCTGGCCTCGCCACGTCTCCCCCGACCAAGGAGTGGAGGGCCGCGACCAGACCTTCGTCGGCCAGGGCTGCATCCGCTTCCCCAAGCCTCCACAATGGGAGCGAGTGCTCCTGGAGTGGAGCCACCCGGTGCTCCAGGAACTCCCTCGGGAGCGTGGCCCCGGTCAGCTTCGCTGCCCCCAGGTTGCTTGGCCTCAGGTTTGCGTCCATCCTCTCCAGCACCTCCCTCGCGTGGGGGTCGACAAGCTCCGCATGACACCACGCGTCAACGGCCTTGGGCTGCCCCGTGGGTAGCACCGGTCGGGGGTGGAGGCGCCCTACATCCACCATGACCCACTTGCTCCGGAAGCCTTCGATCCTCTTCCTGGGCTTTGAGACGGCGTTGGAGCCGGAGTATGCGATAAAATTCGCGCATGCGGAGATGGGGCCACGAGAAACCCGGAGGTAAAAGTAATGGCGTAGCAAGGCCACTGAGGGCTATAACCCAACGTGAGCCTCGCAATAGTAGGCAAAAATTGCCAGGAGAAGAACAGAGTTGGGGTGGAGATGCAGAGCTTGCAAGTTGTATAGGCGAAGGACACCAAGGAAGAACTCAGAAAAAGGAGGCACCCGACTAGCGATGATGGCGCTCACAAAGAGCGGGTAGAAGGTGCTCCCCTTGCCTTCAGGATGGTCGGAGCCGCCTTGAACATGGTCGCTCCCACATTGCCCTGCGCCACCGTCCTCTGGCACATGAGGGCGAGATTCCTCTCCGACACATTCGGGGGATCCAGAGCCGGCGAGTACCAGGCCTCTGTCGGGGTCTTTCGGGGCACCATGGCTTGCCGGATGGGAAGGATTGAGGCAGATCTGGAGGATTTCGGAAGTAGGAAGGAGAAGGGTGAAAAGGGGATCTGGAGCAAGGCAAGTGAGAACAAAGCAGGTAAGTCTTGCCCGGGCACCTCTTTTTGTCAAATGGGCGGTTGCTGAGGCGTCATGGGGAAGCGGAGAAGCCCATGTCCAATCAATTTCCACGCGGCGCCCAAGGCCGCAGGCTGTTGGGGCCCGCAGCGCTTCACACTTGCCCCTTCGCTTCTCTGCTAAGCCAAGTCCGGGCATGCCTCGGGCCCGGGGGCTACTGTCAGCGTTCTGGGAACGGGGGTCCCCAGACTTGCCTGCCTGCTGCCTGCGGCGTGGCTCAAGTGGGGGCCAATGCAGCCCAGCTTCATCAGCTCAAGCTCAAGACCCTCGCGAGGGGCCAAGACTCGCAGGGCGGACGACAAGAAGCTTCCTCCGGAGCAGCCTCCCCAGGCAGGCTCGCGAGGAGGCGGAGAGATCAAGGCAGGGTACCTCCCGAGGAGCCCGTGACGCAAGCCATGACGATCGAGGCCAGGTGGCGCCAGGCGGGCGCCGGCCTGCGCAGTGTCCTTGTTTCCCCTGCGGTGCAAAGGGGGCAAGCACAGGCCAAGGCATCAGGCAAAGGTTACCGTTTCAGTGCAACAAGACAAAGACCAGCAGAACGGCGGGATGGAGGTCATCGTGGAGCACAGGGCGGCGTCATCGTCAGAGCCTTTGGCAGCCGAAGACCAACTTGATTCAGGATAAGTGTACGAGATGTTCCCCTTCAAAACGGCCAATTGTTGGCGCCCTTCCCGCTCATTATTTGGGAAGAGGCCCAGGGCCTCGCTCTATAAATAGGACTAGCCACCACAATCTAGAGGCATCGAGAGAACAGATCGATCAGAGAGAGTGAGAAGCGACTAAACTCACCCAAGCAGTTCATCGCACCAGCTCAAGAACAGCCTCTCGCGAGGTTGTTCTCCCTTTGTAGTGTTGATCATCAGCCCCTGAGGCAATCCACCACACCTCACACTGGAGTAGGGTATTACACCACAATGGTGGCCTGAACCAGTATAAATCTCGTGTCCCTTTTTTTGTTCATCTTTCTTGCTTAGATCCTTGCGAGACTTTGACGCGTGAGCTGGTAGGGGAAAGATCTTCGCGTGCAGCCCAGTGTTCGAACCTCAAGGGTTTGCCGGAAACTGAAATCCGACAGTGGACATTCTTGACATTGATTGCTTGCATGATGTTGATCCACCTAGTACCTTGCTTCATGCTAGTATGATTTCCCCATGTGATGATTTGCCCATTTATGGTGAATATGATGATTCTCATGTGGAGTCTATTAGTAGTGATGCCATGTTACATAGGATTTCTTGTGACAATTCTTTAGGTCACATCATGTTTGATAATCCTCTTTACTTGTCATATGCTATGCATGAGATCCACCATATGTCTTATTTGCAATCTCTTCATAGTGACTATGCATATGGCATTAAAATGAACCCAATTTCCGCATATGGCATAGATGACAAGCCATTGGTTATTGGCATTTGTTTTTCTTGTGATGATATGGATATGCTCCCTTTGCATCATTTATCTCATATGCCATGCCACGACCACCTAGCTTCGGATATGCATTGTTTTGGATGTTGTCCATTTTCTCCATATGATGTTTCCGATATTGCTCATGAGGAGACCCCCATAGTTTCCTCATACATGTTAGGAGATTTTGATCCATCCCATCCATTGCATGATCCCAATAATTATGTGCACCATATGTTTCCCTTGAATGAAAATTCTATTGATGTGCCATATACTTGCATTCTCAATTTGTGTCCCCATCGTGTCATACATAATAACTATTCTTTCATGATGGATGACATGTTATTATACCATGCATCAAATTTCTTTAAGCGATGCTTATCTTGTGCTAACTCACATGTGCACATACACATCATGATGGATGATGTGTACATTTACCATGCGCACAATTTCTTTTCTTTGTGTCTCTTTTGTGTAGGTACCCATGAATACTTGTCAACCTTGCAATCCCACGAGTTGACAAAACGAGCTCTAGAGAGCAACGATGATTTGGGATCCCATGGATTGTCTTTCCCACTGCTCTCTTCGCGCAAAGACTTCGCGCATTTCTTCTACATGTCCCTCACTTGGCTATGCGTTTTTGTCCATTACATATTATATGCCCATCTTGCCATGTTCACTTTGCATGATATGCCCTTTCCTATGCCTTTGCCATGCATTTGTGACCCATGCTTTGCTTTACACATGATGATTGTTTCTCATACTTTTATGTGTATTTGCAAGCTTGGTGGATATATCTCTTGTTGTTGCCATGTTCCATTTGTGACCCACCCCTATGATGATATTATGATCTTGCTTTGTGTTCGTGCTTGTGATATGTGACGTGCATTGTCTATGCCTATTATTTGTTCACATGACATGATTGCCATGATTTACTCTAGTGTGTTGCATCTTCGCTCCACTAGTTTGCATGACTTTATTACTATGCTTGCTTATGTTGCATCACCAATGACTCATACATGCTCATTTCATGCGGTTGATGACAACCATCTATATGCTTTGCACATGATTCATATTGCTTCTTGTCATATATCTCCATGTGTTGCCTCTCTCATGCTAGATGACTTGCCATGTATTGAGTGCAACCAAGATTCTCGTCTTGCTCATGAGATTGCCCCCATAGTATTCTCGCATATGCTTGGAGATTTTGACACATTTCTTGTGAAGCATGCTTGTCTTACTTCTTTGCACCATATACCTAGTGCCATAAATATCGCCATTGTTGCATCATATTATTCATGCACTTGTGCTTCTAATGGTTATGTGCAAAAGATGAGAACCATCATGATGGATGATGTGTTTATCTACCATGCGCATATGTTCTTTGTTTTATTTTGTGCATGTGTAGGATACTTGGACTTTGTGTCGACTTCCACTTCACATGAGTTGACCATTCAAGCTCTTGAGAGCGAGGCTCTTACATTCTACCACGACTCGCTTCTACACCACATTTCCTACCACTTCGGCATTGTGAAGAATGCACAAGGTCATTCCTTCAAGGTGACATCTTTCTTTGAGATTGGATATTGTGGATCATACTACTTGTGTTGCTTGCACCATGAGACTTGTTGGTCATCTTGGACCACGTGATTGCGCACATGTTAGAGATCTTGCTTCGACTTGTCATTTTCACACTTCCATGCCTCATGACATATATACCTTGTGTGTTGCATCCAATTCTTGGACTACTTGCTACTATCATATGTTTGGTTGCAACAATGTCACTTCTTCACATATGCCTTGTCCCATTGCTTGTCACATGCTTGACTTGATTGCCTCACACATGATGAACAATTGCTCTTTCTATTGTGTTGAGTGCCACACTCTATTCACTACACCCTATGCATGTTATGCTTGGATTGTCTTGCACTTGTCCCATGTGTTTAGACACTTCATTTTATTTGGTGTTGTGAATACTTCTTATGCCTACCATAGACCTTTCATTGAGAGCTTGATGCTTGTTTGCTATGACCTTGAGGTAGAAACTTATTCTCTCGTCCCACATATTTGCATCTCTACCTCACATTTACATGCTTGTTTCCATGACGACCTTAATTTTTCTCAATTCATATGCTTACATGTCATGTCCCAATCCTTTTTCACACCCTATGCTATGCTTGATAATGACACTTGTTTGGTGAATCACCTCTTGAATGCTTGGTTTTGCACTAATGCTAACCACATTTGTTTTTCCAATTGTTTGTTCTACTTGCTCCTTTTTAAGGAATCAGAAAACGGTGTGACATTGGCGAGTGCCCATTTCGAGCTACTAGATGATGAGTGCTTGGTGATCGACCACTTCGACACGGCACCGCCATATCTTTCCCATGGTGATTTGGTTTCCGATCCGAGGTCAGATCTTTTCCAAGGGGGAGGGGATGATGTGGAGCATCCTACGGTCATCACCATGTCAAGAGTCCGTTTGGCAAGTGACACGTGCAACCTCTACTTCTCATACATAAAGGTGAATCTTCTCCTTTACACGTGTTGACTTGACCCCTTTGAGGATGGTATACTACTTGACACTCCGCTTGTGTGCATGCATAGGTATTTCCGGAGCTTCACAGACGAGGAGGAGGAGTGCAAGCGCCTAGGAACACATACACCATCCGCGAGGGAAGCATGGAAGAGAAGACGGAAGAAGATGATCTTCTTGGTTACTGCCGGACATCCGGGCCAAGGGCCGGACATCTGGCGCCTGTGCGGCCACGCAGGACCTGCACCAACAAACGCACAAGAGCATCAGCGACCGGACATCCGACGCCAACCCCGGACATCCGGCAACTCAGCAAAGCCCGGACATCCGACACCCCCGGATATCCGGCAACGAGTACAGAAGCTACGACCATCAAATGGCCAGACATCAGGTCCGAGCCCCAGACATCCGGCGCCTCCTGAAGCCCCAGACATCCGGCCCCCAGCCCGGACATCCGACACCTGCGCGTGCACAGCCGGGCCAAAGGCCCATGTATCCCCTCCTCACTTACCCCTTCGTGGATTGGACTATATATAGACCACCCCCTCCTCCTAGTTAGGGTTAGCAAATATGATAGCTCATTCTTAGGTGAGCTTTGCTCCTACCTCTACTCTTGAGAGAGAGAGAGAGACTATCACTCCCATGGAGTTCAAGACCTCCTTGTGAGAAGATCCTGCGGGATATCATCAAGACCCCCTCACGGGAAGATCCATCTAGGATACCATCAAGACCTCCTCTTGGAGATGAACTCTACCTTGTATCTCTCCTTTTGTTGTTCATGTACCCTTGTGGATCTTGTGTGTTTGATTGTCTAGTGGAATGTGTGATTGGACTTGTTCTTGAGTGTTTCCCCTTGTGATTTCTCCTTGTTCCTCCCCGTGTTCATCATGTTCTTCAAGGGATCCCACTCCAATTTTCAAAGGTCGGCCTACACTGGGTTAGCCCTACATCAGCTGGTCTCCGGCTGGGTTCATTCTGATACCTCCATCCGAGCGGTGCTGAGTCAGGCCGCGGCAGCTTCTGAGGAGGAGAAGCAAGCCGCAGCCGCCCGTGATGCGGCGCTGAAGGATGCCAAAGTCGCCCAGGATCGTTGCAAGGCGCTGGAGGCCGAGTTGCAGGGTTTGCGCGATGAGCTCACCAAAGAGGCTCGTGACCGCCAGGCGAAGGAGGAGGAGATGAAGGCTTGGGAGGACGCCATCGGGGACCATGACGCCAAGCTGACCGCTGAACACAGCCGGCTGGGGACGTTGGAGCAGAAGTTGAAGACGGAGAGGGTCGAGCTGGACGCCAAGGCGAAGGTCCTGGCCGAGGACCGCGTGACCTTCGTAGATTTTGAGGAATATCGCATGGCGCTGAAGACGCTCTATGAGGGCAGCTTGGATAAGCCGCTGGCTGGTGCCAAGGACGGCTCCGCCCAGCTGATTCACTTCTTGGTCGAGGCGCTCGAGGAAGTTGTGACCGGCGTCGGCCCTATGGACGAGGTTGAAGCTCGCGTCCTTTCTTCTGCGGCGCTGACGCGTGTCTTCAGCCACGTCTACCTTCACGACCCAGGCACCAACCTCGACAAGCTACTGGAGCCCATGGACGACGAGCGCTTCACCGCCGCTGCTGAAGCGGTGAAGGGCCAGGTGGAAGCCTTGCTTGCGAAGTTTCGCGCCTTTGCCACTGTGCCCATGGCACGTGCTGCTGATCCCGTGGCCTCGGGAGGTGGAGCTAGTGGGGGCGACACCACCATGGAGGCGGAACCCTTGGCGGATGTTGGCGCTGTCCAAGGGTGATCTTCTCGCACCTTCTTTCCTGTTTCCAACTCCTGCAATGTGTACCATGCCTCGTGGATGCGTTTAAACTTGCATTTGGTATTGCGAAGACAATTATGGTTTGTAATATTTGCTTCTGGATTTGCTTCGAGATTTGCGGTTTCCTTCCAATTTGCTCTATGTTCAATGTTGGTAGGGCCCGGCCCCGCGCATACCTCAACCGCCGACCGGATCACCAGGACGGGGCCAAGGAGTGAGGGTCTACGCGACAAGTTAGGCTCCTGAGTCACGATGCTCAGGAGTCCCCCTTGACGCGCAAACAGCAAATAGGGAGGGAGTGTAGGTGTGGATCTGGCATTCTACGTCAGTAGGGCCTGATCCTGCGCATACCTCAACCGCCATTAGCCTTGCGGAACTAAGGAGTGAGGGGCTACGTGACCAGTTAGGCTCCTAAGTCGCGATGCTCAAGAGTCCCACTTGACATTCAAACGGTCTTCATACCTTGGCTCCGCTAAGGGAGAGGCGTGCGACGACCAGGTCCGTGAGACCAGGCTGGGCGGCGTGCGCTCGGGCATGACCTGGGTGCAGCCCCCGTGTCCAGCCCCCTCGCTTGACGCTCCTGAGGGGAGGTGTTGCGATGAGGCCAGACACTGAGCTTTGGGATCCCTGAGGTTGATACGGCCGTGGGCTACCCTCAGTTGTTTATCACCAACAGGAGCATAGCGCTCAGAGTGTACGGGCATAGCCGCTCCTCGGCAGTGTCGTCAGCCAGCACGGAGCATGGTGCTTCCACTGGTACATGGGAGGGGGGCCCCTCCGGGAGGAGCCCCCGGGGCGTGTACAGCCCCGCCCTGACACGTGGCTTGCATGGCAGGGCTAGACGAGGTGTATCTGGGCACTCTTGAGCCAGCGCGGGACTCACGAGGCCCTACCTCAAGGCGGGTTGCACCTGGTCTTGAGCCTTAGACGGCTGTGTGTTCCTGCGAGATGGTTAGATGCAAATGTTGTACGTCCTCAGGTCCCGGCCCTCGAGCGAGCTTAGTCACCACTGGTATGCCAGGTCGCGATGGCGTTTACAAGGCCAGGGGGTGAGGGCTGGAGAGCCAGTAAGAGCTCCTGAGTCGCAATGCTCAGGAGCCCCCCTTTCAATGCGCAAGCAATTTGCATGGGGGAGAAGAGGCCCGTGGTAGGTGGCAGATGATAATAATAGGTAGGTTAATTATGAAATGCAAATCGGCTTACATGAACACGGAAAGGATACATGCCACTGGGTCAGGCCCGAGCAGCTCGGGGATGATGCAGTCCGAGGGGCGCCCCCAGCAAGGTAAACTAAAGACATAAGCAAAAGGGATACATGCTGCAGGGACGGACCCACGCGACCTGGGAATGATGCGCCCTGAGGGTGCTCCTAGCTGAAATGAACTCAGAAGATGTCACCTGGTACCATTGTAGAAGGTGTGTCGGAGTAGCTGACAATGCGCGGTGAAGAGGCCGATCCTCACGAGCCACCAGATGCCTAAGCCTCGGGAGGCTCTGAGGGTCCAAGCGGTTCCTCGAGGACCATATCCATCTCCACCAGGACCGCGTGATGCCTGGCCTCCTGAGCCGCCGGAATGCTCCGCAGATGGCGCTAGTGAGTAGCAGCCGCGTTCGGCGGGCCGAAAGGCATGCGAACATAGCTGTGCGGCAGACCCTCGCAACATCCCACGCATGAAGTGGCCTTGGTGATGAACTCCTGAGGGTTGGGCCTTCCTTTCCCCATGCCTTCCTGAGAGAAATGTTCTGTGAAGCACACCTCCAAGTGGTGCCCGAGCGCCCCCCTCGTGATCTTGGCAAAGTCTGAGGCCCTCCAGAAGAGAGCCCCCGAGCCCTGCCCAAGGAGGGCGCTGGGCGCGCCTTCCTATGCGATGGAGGGAGGCGCCCCTTGCATGGGCGCGGATCCTCATGCGACACCACCTGAGATGCCAACCTCCTGAGGCCTTGAGATAGGGGATGTATTCTTCTTCTTGGGGACTACCTCAGGAGGGTTCTTGCCCTTGCTGTCCGAGTCCTCAATTGATGCATCTTGGAAGGCGCGGTCGAGGGAGCACACCGCATCTTTCTCTTCGCAAGGGACTGTAATGATTCTGCCGCTTCCTGGCATCTTGAGGACATTGTAGCCATGGTGGGTCACCGCCATGAACTTGGCAAGGGTTGGATACCCGAGAATGGCATTGTACGGAAGGCGAATGTGGGCAACATTGAAGTCGATGAGCTCGATAGTTGTTGCATTGCCCGAAAGTGACGGGGAGGCGGACCTGCCCTATCGGGGTAGTGGAGCCGTCAGTAACTCCTGAGAAAGGCTTGGTAGGCTGAAGTTGATCATATGGCACTTGAAGGTTGTTGAACATCTCGACGGACAGAACGTTGAGACCTGTTCCGCCATCGATGAGGGTCCTAGTAACTTGCACGTTGCTGATGACTGGGGAAAAAAGCATTGCAAGGACGCCAGCTGTAGCCGCACACTTGAGTTGATCTACTGAGCTGAAAGTGATGGCGCACTTGGACCACCTGAGCGGGTGTGTGGCCTCAAGCTTGGGGAGGACTGCATTCACCACGTGAGCAAACTCCTTGAAGATGTGCTGAGAAGCTGGGGCCTAGGCACTGCCCAAGACAAGCGATAGCACGCGGCTCATGGAAGCCCCCAGCCCCCTCGTCCTGTTTGTGGTCCTCATTCCTTCTTGGCGGTGGTGGCAGACAAGGAAGGCCTGCGTTGCCCTGCGGGCGGTCCTTGCGAGGCTGATACCTCCAGGCTCCCTCGCGTGGCTGGTCCTGCGAGCGATCCTCGCGAGGTTGGTCACGCCACTCCTGGCGAGGGCCTCGGTCGTTCCATCTTCCTCCGCCTCCTCCTCCTCCTCGGCCGTAGCCCCGGTCATTGCGCTCGGGGCATCGACCCATGCGTCCTTCTCGAACGGCCCTGAGCTCCTGACATTCGTTGGTGTTGTGGGTGTAGAGGTTGTGGTAGGCGAAGAATTGGTTGCCCTTGGACAACTCCGGCTGGTCCCTTCCGTGCTTCGTGTCTGGTTCTGCTGCAAGTACGGCTGCTCCTTTGCGCTTCACGTCCTTGGCCTTGGCCTTCTTCTCTTCTGGGTCTGCAGCTGGGAGCTCGAGGAGGGAGAGGCGTCCTTCCTCAGCTCTTGCGCACTTGGTTGCCAGGTTGAACAGCTCCAGAGATGTGCATAGATCATCATGGATGGCGAGCTCCTCCTTCATATTGACGGCGCGGACGCCATCAGAGAATGATGAGATGATGGCCTCATCCGTCACCTTGGGGATCTATAGCGGGCGCTGTTGAAACGCTGGATGTACTTCTGTAGGGTCTCTCCAGGCTGCTGCTTGATGCGGCGCAGGTCACCCACGGCCGGAGAGCGGTCGCGAGTGCCATTGAAGTCGGTGATGAAGCAGCTACGCATCTCGTCCCAAGAGGAGATCGAGCCGGAGGCAGGTTCAGGAGCCAGGTGCGGGCACCATCCTTGAGTGCCATGGGAAACCAGTTCTGTCGGCGTTCTGGGAATGGGGGTCCACAGACTTGCCTCCCTGCGGCCTGCGGTGTGGCTCAAAGGGGGGCCCAGCGCGGCCCATCTTCATCAACACAAGCTCAAGACCCTCGCGAGGGGCTGGCCTCATGGGCGGACGACAAGGAGCTTCTCAGCACGGCCTCGTCAGCCGGGCTCACGAGGAGGCGGAGAGTCTGCCAGGTACCTCGCAAGGTGCCCATGACGCAAGCCATGATGCACCAAGGGCGCTTGTCGGGCGCCACCCAAGACAAGGTCCTCCTTTCCTCTTTTCGTGCAAAGGGCAAGCGCAGGCGAGCATCAAGCAAAGGCATCCATTTCGCAACTGAAACCAAGACCAGCCCAACGGCAGGGAAGAAGTCATCAGGATCCCAAGCAGGCGGCCACCACACGAGCCTTTTGACAAAGCGAGACCAACTTTGTCGATAAGTGTACCCGCTTATTCCCTTCAAAATGGCCAATTGTTGGCGCCCTTCCCGCTCAATATTTGGGAAGAGGGCCCAGGGCCTTCGCCTATAAATAGGACTAGCCACCCTAGGGTAGGGGCAATCTGGACCTGATCTAACAATCTAGATCCTCACCAAGAAACCAGTAGATAGAGCGATTGGACTCCTCCTAGCAGTTCATCGCACCAACCAAGAACAGACCCTCGCGAGGCTGTTCTTCCTTGTATTGTTCATCATCAGCCCAAGAGGCAATCCACCACACCACACACTGGAGTAGGGTATTACACCACCATGGTGGCTCTAACCAAGATAAATCTTGTGTCCCTTGTGTCATTCTCTGCTTTGGTAGTTTAGATCCTAGCGATTCGGGCGAGGAGCAGCAGGCGAGGGTTAAATCTCACAAGCACCCCAAAGTGTTCGAACCTCAAGGGTCTGCCGAAACCCGAAATCCGACATTTGGCACGCCAGGTAGGGGTGCGCCGGGATCCACCTTCCGCCACTTCGCGCCCCGTCGCATCGTCATCACCATGTCTGGCGACCAGGCGGGCAACCCTGTTCCCTGGGCGGCTTGGCCCGCCCGCGCAGAGCCGCTCGCCTCGGGTGACCCCATGCCCCAGGCAGCTCGCGGTCCGCAGGGCGCTGCGGGCCGTGGGACGCGGACAGGCCTTGACAGCTCTAACACCGCGGCAGATGTGGTCGGCAGCAAGGGCCTCCAACCACGCCAGCAGCCCACGACGCCCGTACACCACGGGAGGCGGCGAACTCAAGGGCAGCACGCACGGTGGCCCGAGCTGCTGTCTGCAAGCTGATGGAAGGCGGCCACGGCGTGTTGCTAGAGCGGGTGGCGGAGCTCGGGCCGCCCCTCGGGCTCACCCCTTCCTCAGACTCGCTCGCCTCAGGCGGCGCGGCTGGGGCCCCATGCGCACCATGCTGGCTCCAAGGCTACTCCAACACCAGTGAAGCTGCCGGCCTGCCGAACCAGCGGCGGGCAGAGATCCGCGCCTCGCCAACAAGAAGGACTCGTCGCGACCCACGGCCCCTGGCCGCGCTACCATCCCGTGTAGGTGCGCCGTGAGCTGCATGGCGCGTGGAGCCCTATGGCGCTGCCTTCGGGATGACGGCCCCGAAGAATCGTGCCCCACATGATGGATCAAGGGCACTGCGTGAAAGCGAACAGGCTCACTCCTCGGCCGAGCTCGGGGGCCGAGGCTCCGGCTGAGCTCTTCCAGAACCTGTGGACGGCCCCACCGGCCACGCTGTAAGCAACGATTATCGGGTACCGTTAATCCCTCAGGAGCTGGCATACACTAATCATGGGTCGCAGAAGGTGCAGGTCGCCACAGAGAGCAGCTGCCCCGCTCCCGCGGCCTCTTACCCTCGGGGAGGACGGGCCGGGGCTGTAGGAGAGGGCCGAGATCGAGACATCACCACCGCGGGCGCTGCTGAGCAAGGCGTTCCCAGGAGGTAGGCCCTCTGTGGGGAGGTGCCTCGGGGCCTGCCCCTGGCGGAGGACCCGTGGTCGTCGGGGGAACCGCTGGCGACCGCTCTACCCCATCAGCGGCGTCCTGGTTTCCGGTCGTCGTTGATGGCACTAGAGTGTGGCACAAGGCGGTGCCCTCGTCAGGCGATATGAAGCAAGGCTGGTGCCTGTGAAGAAGGCCCAGTGCCTGTGAAGCTCACCGCTCGGTGACACTCTCACGTAATAATGAGTGGGGCTGTACGCGCCCCGGAGTCTCAGGGGTGCCGGCCTCATGCCCTAGGGCTCCCTCCCACGCCCAGTGGCAGCACTTAGCTCCGCGCTGGTGAGAAGACGTCCAAGACTAGACTAGGTGCCGGACGCGGCCTTTTTTGCTTTCATTGCTTTTCTCTTGGTTGTTGCTTTCCCCCCGCTGGATTTAAGTGGGACTCGAATTTGAGATTTGTGTGTGTTCGGGGAAGGGGTGCTTAGTCTCGTTCAAGCAATATCTCGCGTTTCGGTTACGACCTCACCTCAGCTGAATCCCCTCGCGAGCCCCTCCTGAGCCAGGTCTGGCCTGGCTTGCGTGCAGCCAAGACTGCCGCCGATGTACCCTCTCAGGAGGTTTTTCACTACAGATCCCACGGATTCAATCAGGAGGCGTGCGAGGCGCCACGGCCTCCGACAAGTTATCTCGAGGCCCGCTCGGGACAAAGGTAAACTAGCCAGCCGGCTCGTCACATGGCCAACCACTTGGCACCGGCATGTGAGTGAAGTAGCATTCACTAGTACGCGGAACATAAGTTTTACATGAGGGGCACCCCCTCCCAAAAATGCTCTTACAACCATCGGGACAAAAGCCTGAGTTCTATACATGAAGGATAAGGAAACAGGAGCAACGCGCTGTCAGTCAGATAAATCCCCCAATGCATCCTCAGGAACACCACCCGAACTGTCGCTGGCATCTCTGGCCTCGCCATCGCCCTCCACGTTGATATCAGCGGCGTCAGGGCTGTTCACCACGCCGCCATCGTCGGCGGCCACGATCACGCCATCATCATCCGAAGCAAAGGCCCTGACAAGGGCGTCCACGTTGTCTTCCACCCGATGCGCAAGGTGCGTCTCGGGCGGCTGGGAGGCAGGGCGATGTGCGACATCAAAGTTGAAGTGAGGTCCATGTTAGGAGATGGCTGAAAAGAGCGGAAAAAGCGGCGCCCGAGCGAGGGCTCGGCTCCTCTCCTCCACCAACCTGTTGGCGCGGACCGACCGCGCCTCCAGTTGCGTCCGCGATGTCGGTGAAAAATTGAAGGTTGCGGCGTAGTTAATGGCCGCGGCTGCTCGCCGACAGCCGCCTCGCGGATGTTACCTAAGGCGTGTTGGCCCTCTCAGGCGTGGTGAGCATGGGGGCATGCTTTCGTGTTCCAAACGCCCGGCGTATCTCATCCGCATTCTGACGAGCGACGGACTCAGCCTCAACCACCTGTTGGCGAAGAAGAAGCACCTCGGCATGGGAAGTAGTTGACTCCCCCTGCGCCGCCTCAAGTGCGACCAGCAAGGCATCGACCCGCCGCGTTGCCTCCTCCAGTTTTGTCCTGAGGACGGTGGTCCTACCTTCGGCCTCGGTCCGGATCAACTCCAGCCTCTCATTGAACTCGCGCACAATGTTCAGGCGCGCCGTCAGCACCCGAGGTCCGACCTCCTCCGAGACACGGGCTTCCCGCGCAGCGACATCGTCCTCCGCCCATGTCACCAAGCGCTCCCTTGTCTCCAGGCGCTCGTACCCGCGTGCGCGTTCGGCGGCTTCTAGCATCAGCGCCTCCTCACGCTTCTGGAGCTCCGCTGGGTCGCCGGAGGCCACCTTCATCGATGCAAGGGCCACCTCACGCAGCTCCACCTGCTCCTCCAGTGAGCGGCACCGGGCCAGGAGTTCCCGTGCCCGCTCCTCCGTGGCCTCTCGCCGCCGTTCAGCTTCCCGCGCTTCTTGACGGGCCGAGGCGGACCTCCGAGGCCGCCAGTGGCGCCTTGGCCTCCTCATCGCCGAGATCGCGCCCGGCGGTGCGCGAGGCGATGCCACCTCCAGCTCACGCCTCTCTCCAACCAGCGCGGGACCTCGGCCTCGAGCGCGCGTCCTCATCAATGACAGCTCCTCACCAAGTAGGCTCACCGCGTCGGCCGCCCTCGGGGAACCCTTAGCGGCCGCGACGCTCCCGAAGCGCCGCTCGAGTATGTCTTCCGCACAATCATCCGCCCCAAGCGAGCGCCAGGTGGACACGCGGATCAGCACTCCCCTCTGGGCGGGGGCTCGGGCTGGCGCCTTGAGGCGGCCAGGCACACCGCCGGAGGTCCGACCTAGAGCCAGTCCCTCTCCAAGTAAGAGCGCCTGAGTACCCCGCCAATCGCGATCCACGACTGCAGGCGAAGCCCACAGCGGTTGGCTATGCACGAGAAGGCTTGCGGAGGAAGGCTGCGGGGAGTACAGGGCCGCGCTGCGCCTCGGGATGGTTCATCTCACCAACCGGCCTCACCACAAGAGCCCTGCTGCTCAGAACAATCGAAGACGGCGGAGAGGGCGGAGGCGAGGGGGATGGCTCCTCATCCACCCCCACGAGCTCGGAAGGAAGGGCCCTGCGGAGCAAGGATCAGGACAGGCAATGGAAGAATCAGGAGCTGGGAAGGAAGAAGGCTTACTCATCGATGGCGAAGTACTTCCTATGCTTCAGCAGGCGGCAAGGGTAATCATCGCCCAGGGCCTCCCTCCTCTTCCAGAGGGCCTCGAAGTCCACGCGGAAGCGACCCAAGAGTTGAGCACAGGGATCAGCCTGCGACGGAGAGGAAGCACCAAGGCGACCCGCGTCGGGGCGTCCGCCTGATGCGCGCCGCCGGTCGCCTCACCAAGAAGAGCGGCTGGGGCCTCGGGGGCCTCAGCCGCAGGAACTGCGGGCGGCCGCTCGCCACCTTCAGCTCTGACAGCCACGGGCCTCGGGGCCGCCCTCATGAGTGCCGCCAGGTGCTGTCACCTCGGCGGGGCACCCTCGGCCTCAGGCTCATGCCTCCTGCTCCCGCCACTTGAGGAAAATCGCCTGCAGCACTGCGAGTCGACCACCACCACTGGGTTCTCGCGAGGGCCCTGGAGGCCAGCAGGGCGCGACCCCCATTCGTCGAAAATGGGCATCTGGCTCACGAAGTCACCTCTATTCGAGCAGAGGTACAGCAAGGCCCCTCCTTGCCGAATGCCGCCGGGGGAAGGGTCCCCAGTCAAGACCAAAAGCACCTTCCTCAGCGCTTCAGGCGTCAGATCCTCTTCTTGGAGCCGCATACGATCCCCATGGCCGCTGAAGGCCACATCCGATGAGAATGGCGTTGGAGAGGGGCAACCCGGCGTAGCAGGAACTCCTTCACCACCTTGGGCGCCGTCACACCGAGCTCCCTCAAGAACTCGAAGCGACGCCAGACGAAGGTGAGCCAGGGGCTCACGCGCGTCTCCTGATCCCAGCCTGAGTTGGGGATGGCAGGCGAAGATGGCTCCGTCAGCAGGGGGCTGGGCACCCCTACGTCCACATACAGCCACCACTCGTGAAACCCAGGCGCGGGCGGAGGAAGACTAAAGTCAATTCCTGAAGCCGCCGTCTCAGGCGCAGCAACAAAGCTCACGCACCCCGAACATTGGGTGGGGTCGACCAGGCGCAAGGAGAAAAAATGACGCAGCAAGGCAACTGAGGGAAGGATGCCCATCATTGCCTCGCAAACGAAGGCGAATACCACGAGAAGAGTGATGGACTCAGGACCCAGATGCATCATATGGATCTGATAATGGGAAAGCACGGCGTTGAAGAAATCAGAAAAGGGGGGAACCAGTCCCGCCCACAGTGCATCGACGAAGTATCGGACCTCGGTGGCAATCCTGTCAATGGAGAAGCGGGACGCGGGCCAGGCCATCGTCCTCCCGCATTCGTTGAAGATGGTGGCCAGGGCCGAGCTGACCTTGCTCAAGCCCTCTTGATTGATTATGATCAGCCGATCGATGGCGGGGGCCGCCGACGATGATGAGCGAGGCGGCGGCATGGGCTTCTTCCCCCTTCCCTTCTTCGGCGGAGCCATGACGGCGGAAAATGGGGGGAAGGTTCGAGATTGGGTTGGATGTGGAAACTGGAGTTCGAGAGGAGAAAGGACAGAGAGCGCTCGAGCAGCAGAAAGGGGAGCGGCTGTGTGTGGCTGTGAGTCCGCCTAGCAAGGCATAAAATAAGGAGGCGTGGGGGAACAGTGCCACCCACGTCCAATCAACCGCCACGCGGCGCCCAAGGCCGCAGGCTGTTAGGGCCCGCGACGCTTCGCACTTGCCCTTTCGCCTCTCTGCTCGGCCAAGTCTGGGCGTGCCGTGGGCCTGGGGGCTACTGTCGGCGTTCTAGGAACGGGGGTCCCTAGACTTGCCTGCCTACGGCCTGCGGCATGGCTCAAAGGGGGGCCCAGCGCGGCCCATCTTCATCAACACATGCTCAAGACCCTTGCGGGGCGGACGACAAGGAGCTTCCTCAGGCACGGCCTCGTCAGGCTGGCTCACGAGGAGGCAGAGAGTTCAAGGCAGGGTAGCTCGCGAGGTGCCCATGACGCAAGCCATGACGACCAAGGGCGCCAGTCAGGCGCCAGCCCGCACAGTGTCCTCCTTTCCTCTTTGGTTCAAAGGGAGCAAGCGCAGGCGAGAGCATCAAGCAAAGGCATCCATTTCGGTGAAACGAGACCAAGACCAGCCCAACGGCAGGGAAGAAGTCATTGTGGAGTCCAAGCAGGCGTCACCACCAAAGCCTTTGACAGGCGAGGACCAAATTTAGTCAGGATAAGTGTACCCGCAGTTCCCCTTCAAAATGGCTAATTGTTGGCGCCCTTCCCGCTCAATATTTGGAAAGAGGCCCAGGGCCTTCGCCTATAAATAGGACTAGCCACCACCAGGGTAGGGTCAATCTGGACCTGATCTAGCAATCTGGATCCTCACCAAGAAACCAGTAGATAGAGCGATTGGACTCCTCCTAGCAGTTCGTCGCACCAGCCAAGAACAGACCCTCGCGAGGTTGTTCTTCCTTGTATTGTTCATCATCAGCCCAAGAGGCAATCCACCACACCACACACTGGAGTAGGGTATTACACCACCATGGTGGCCTGAACCAGTATAAATCTTGTGTCCCTTGTGTCGTTCTGTTTGGTAGTTTAGATCCTAGCGATTCGGCAAGGAGCAGGCAGGCAGAGGGTTAAATCTCCGTGCGCACCCCAGTGTTCGAACCTCATGGGTCTGCCGGAACCCGAAATCCAACAAGTTCGCCATGACCTTTTTGTCTCCATTGGCCGCCTCGATGCCCAGCTCATAGAGCTGCAGGAACTCCGCGGGGTCGGCAGTGCCGTCATAGCGAGGAGGCGGATCCGGCTTGAACTTGCCTGGCCAGGCGACGCTGCGCCACTCGATGGTGAAGGCACGACAGCCTGCTGTGGCCACCGGAGCCTTTTGCTGACGCGGGGCTTGCTCTTGACGGTTCCCGCGCGCCGCCGCCAGGGGCAGCATGGGGTCTTGGCGTGCTGGTGCAAGGATGCGGTCTTGCCGTGCTGGTGCAGGGAGCACGTGAGCGCCTTCTTGAGGCCGAGGAATTTCTTGGTAGCTTCTTTCTTGCTGCGCGGGTGCCGGACGCGGTGGGTCTTGTCCAGGGGCCGCACACCTTGGAGCCAGGGCTCCTTCTTGGGGAGGAGGTGGTGGAGGTGCTCCCTGAGCCGCGTCGCCCATGCAGGACGGAGGGCGAGGCAGCGAGAGGGACGGCGCGGGAGAGCCCCCTGAGGCGCTGACGAGCTCGGTGATGCGGGTGAGCCATTCTTCGTAGAGGTCGTCGACGGGGCGATAGTGCAGGAGCTCACATTCCAGGAGCAACGCGGCCTGTGTGTCTGTGGGGGCGCGACGAGCGTGAGATGATGAACCAGCTGGGGTCAGTGATGGAGTGGCGGTGCGGCCTTCCCGCCGCGCCGAGGGGTGCAGCGAAGATGCTTGCTGCTCGTTCCCTGACGGGCTGGTGGCGGCGTTGGCGGCAGGTGACGGAGAACGGCGAAGAGGGCCGCCGACGGGAGCCGTCTAGGCGACGCGGGCGGCGAGAGCAGCCCGGCACTTGGTGCGGGCTCGGCGAGCATCTGCCATGGATGCGACAAAGCGATGGGACGCAAATCAGCGGAAAGAAGATTTCGGCACACCCCTACCTATCGCGCCAAATGTCGAATATCGGGTTCCGGCAAAACCCTTAAGGTTCAAACTCTAGGTTGCGCACGAAGATCTTCTCCCTAGAGAAACACGCCCACAAGCTCACCGCGATTCTAAGCTAGCACGATGAACAACACAAGAGACACGAGGTTTATACTGGTTTGGGCCACCGTTGTGGTGTAATACCCTAATCCAGTCTGTGGTGTGGTGGATTGCCTCTTGGGCTGATGATGAATAGTACAGATGAAGAACAGCCTCGCGAGAGGTGTCCTTGTGGTGATGTGCGGATGAGCTAGGTATCGGTCTTATTCTAGATGAGATGCCTTCCTACTGTGGTGGCTATCTCTATTTATAGAGGCCCTGGTCCTCTTCCCAAATATTGAGCGGGAAGGGAGCCAACAACGGACATTTTGAGCTAGTACAAGCTATCCTGACTAAAGGTGGTCTCGACTGCCAAAGGCACTGGTGATGACGCTGTCTTGGGCTCCACGGTGACCTCCGTCCTGCCGTCCTGCTGGTCTTGGTCTTGTTGCACTGACATGGAAACCTTTGCTTGATGCCTCGGTACTCCGTGCCTCCACTTTCCCCTTTGCACTAATGAGGAAACGAGGACACTACGCAGGCTGGTGCCTGCCTGGTCTTGATCGTCATCGCTTGCGTCATGAGCACCTCGCGAGGTACCCCTTGCCTTGATCTCTCCGCCTCCTCGAGAGCGTGCCTGGTGAGGCCGCCCCTGAGGAGGCCTTGTGTCATCCGCCCCACGAGGCTTGGCCCCTCGCAGGGGCCTTGAGCGTTTGTTGATGAAGACGGGCCATACTGGGCCGCTGGTGAGCCACGCTGCAGGCCACAGGCAGGCAAGTCTGGGGGAGCCCCGTTCCCAGAAAACCGACAGTAGCCCCCGGGCACAAGGTGCGCTCGGACTTGGCTTAGAAGCAAAGCCAAAGGGCAAGTGCGGAGCACCGCGGTCCCCAACAGCCTGCGGCCTAGGTCGCCGCATGGCGGTTGATTGGATGTGGGCGTCTCCGCTTCCCCACGCTGCCTCGGCAACTGCTCAACTGAAAATAGGCTGGCCTGGGTGAGGCTTGCCTTCATTTCTCTCTTTCGTCTTGCTCTCCAGATCCCCTTCCTTGCTCCCTTGCTTCCGAATTCTCCAGATCCGCTCCATTCCTTCCCCTCCAGTGAGCCATGGCGCTTCACAAGGCTAAGGACAACGCCCTGCCAGCTTGGTATTCGCTGGCCCTGGATGCCCCCAATATGTCGGAGAAGAATCTCACTGCTACGCGCCTGATGATGGCGGTGGAGGGCAGCAAGATGGGGGTGACTGAACTCCAGGCCATCTCCGCCGAGCCGGAGGCTAAGGGGAGCACCTTCTATCCCTTCTTCATGAACGCCGTCGTTGCCGGCCTGGTTCCACCCTTCTCCGAGTTCTTCTACACCGTCCTCCGCCATTATAGGTTGGAGGCCTTTCATCTCCATCCCAACTCCATTCTCCTTTGTTGATTTTTGCCTACTACTGCGAGGCGCATGTTGGGGTGATGCCGTCCGTGGCTTTGCTGTGCCACTTCTTCTCCCTCCGAATCAGCAGCAAGCATACCTCGGCGTGCGCCGGCTTCACCGCGTACTCCAAGGCCAATGCAATCTCGAAGGCCGGGAAGAGGGTCGACGGCTTCCGGAGCAACTGGGTCATGATGGATGCCAGATGTATCCACTCCCGGTTGGTGTTGCCAGCGGAGGAGCCCCAGCCCGACGAGGGGTGGTTTTGTGCGAAGCTCGATGGCAGCCGGGCGAAGTTGGTGCTAGAGAAGATGAACGCCGACCTGAGGCCGGGCAATGTGAAGGCGACGAAGCTGACAGGGGCCATGCTCCTGAGGGAATTCCAGACGTAGCGGGTGGCTCCACTTCAGGCGCACTCGCGCCCGCTATGGACGCTTGGGGGCGCATACGACGATCTTCGCCTGAACCCGGCGGCC
The DNA here is from genome assembly GCA_021437245.1 of Aegilops speltoides. Taxonomy (NCBI): domain Eukaryota; kingdom Viridiplantae; phylum Streptophyta; class Magnoliopsida; order Poales; family Poaceae; genus Aegilops; species Aegilops speltoides. Next base: position 211,732,455 of record CM038143.1, on the reverse strand, counting down.
TTGGCCGACGAGGATCTGGCCGCAGCTCTCCGCCTCTTGGTTGGAGATGACCTGGAAGGTTTGGAGAGTGCTCCTGCCCCCATGTTCCTCCGCCAGGACTGGAAACAAGTGGTGGATGCCAAGCCCACCTATGATGGGCGTGGCCGAGTGCCGGCGAAGTGTCCCGTGGCCCAGGGGGCGACAGCGCCGGTGGAAGTGTCTTCAGGCGACTCCTGCGGGGAAGGAGAGGAAGACAAAGAAGAAGAGGAGAGCGACTCGGAGGTGACCACTGAGGGGATGGGGGAGACCTCTGTCGGATTTCGGGTTCCGACAGACCCTCAAGGTTCGAACTCTGGGGTGCACGCGGAGATCACACCCCCTGCCGACCCATGTCTCGCCACCACGAAGGATCTAAACTACACGAAGAACAACACAGAGGACATGAGTTTTATACTGGTTCAGGCCACCATTGTGGTGTAATACCCTACTCCAGTTTGTGGTGTGTGGATTGCCTAGGGGGCTGATGATGAACAGTTCAATGGAAGAATAGCCTCGAGAGGGTCTGTTCTTGGCTGGAGCGATGAACTACTAGGGGAGTTCAGTCGCCTCTCTCTCTCTGTATCAGATGCCTCTAGTCTCCTCCGTCTGCAGATGCGGATCCCTCTACCCTGTGGGTGGCTAGTCCTATTTATAGGCGAAGGCCCCGGGCCTCTTCCCAAATTTTTTGCGGGAAGGGCGCCAACAATTGGCCATTTTGAAGGGGAACATCTAGTACACTTATCCTGACTAAAGTTGGTCCTCGCCTCCCAAAGACCCTGACGATGACGCTGGCTTGGGATCCACAATGACCTCCGTCCTGCCGTCCTGCTGGTCTTGGTCTTGTTGCACCAAAATGGTTGCCTTTGCTTGATACTCTCGCCTGCGCTTGCACCCTTTGCACCAAAGAGGAAACAAGGACTCTGCGCAGGCCGGCACCCTCCTGGCGCCCGCCTGCCTTGGTCAGCTATGGCTTGCACGTATCAGGCACCTCGCGAGGTACCTCGCTTGGTCTCTCGGCCTCGCGAGCCAGCCTAACGAGGCTGTGCCCGAGGAAGCCTCCTGTCGTCCGCCCCGCGAGGCTTGGCCCCTCGCGAGGGTCTTGAGCATGTGTTGATGAAGATGGGTTGTACTGGGCCACTCCTTGAGCCACGCCACAGGCCGCAGGCAGGCAAGTCTGGGTACCCCTGTTCCCAGAACGCCGACAGTAGCCCCCGGGCCCAAGGCGCACTTGGACTTGGCTTAGCGAAGCCGGCGGGGCAGTCTGAGCGCGCCAAGAGCCCCAATAGCCTGAGGCCTTGGGCGCCGCGTGGCGGTTGATTGGACGTGGGCGTCCTGGCTCCGCCACGATGCCTTAGCAACTGCACGAGTTGACAAGTCCCTGCATGCAAAACGGGTCATGATTACCTGTGATCGTGGAAGTCGACGGTTGGCCTCCCTCGGCTATATGTACAGAATGGCACAAGCCCTTCCAGTCCATCTCTTCCCGCTACTCTTTGTCTTCCTCTTCGTCCTTGCTCCTCCCTATGCCAATGGCCCCGATCCGTCGGTTTTCTGCCGAAGAGAAGGGAAGGCCCTCGACTGCAGTCCGGTCCCGCTTCTCCGGCGAAACGGCTCGTCTCTTGCCACGGGGAACGGGGTGCTTGGCAGGAGGTGTCGAGGCCATGGTTCGAGCGGCCGCCGCCGGGATTCCCACTGCACTTGTACGCCCGGAGCGAGGGTCCTGAAGGCGCTGGCGCCGAGCGGCATCGCCAGAGGCACCGTCGCCACCGGTGGATCACGGCGGTGCGCGTCGTTCCTCCTGGAGTTCAAGCCGAGGGCTCTTCTCGCGAGCTCGTGCTTCACGCCGCCATGCCTCCTCGGTCCTGGATTCTCCTCCCTCCTTCCTTCGCCTTCGAGATCCCGTCGAGGGGGCCTATCGAGCTCTAGATGTAGCATGCTGACTGCAGTACCCCTGCGACCGAAGCGGAGGTCGAGGTCGTCGCTCCAGGCAGGGTCTACCTGACCCGTGGCTGGGGTGAGATCGCCCGGGTCTGCAGGACGGGTGGTGCCCTCGCAATCCACCTCGAGTACGACGGCGCCTCGCTGATGTTCTTCAAGGTCTTCGATGCGGAGGGATGCCGGCTGGAGTGCTGCCCCGAGAAAGGCGGCCGGGGTCCTGCCGCGGCGAGGACTAGGCTCGCCAATCACTTCCCCAGCAGCTCCTCAGGCAGCGGAGGTGTCAGAGGATCCAGTGACTCCGCTGAGCTCCTCGCGACTCTGTAGACGAGCGACGACAGCTACAAGCCCCCGAGCTTGCGTCACTCTTGGAGTAGGGCGGGCTCGTTAGGCCGCCGTCGCCATCGATCTCAGAGGGGTTGGCGCCGTGGTGGACGCCCATCGTTGATGATGGCGTCTCTTGCGGAGGCGCAAGTAGTTAGCACTCTTTAGGATTTGCTCTTTTTGTTCCCTACGAGGAATCGAAGAACACACCCCGCGGGGGTTTGTAAGGTGCTTGTAGTTCCATTTGTTAATACGATCCTTATCGTGAAGCGGTGAGGGATGCTTGTCCCGTCTTTGCTTAGTTCCTCCTTTCGAACCTCGCGAGTACTCGACGCTCTGCGCTGACAGGTCCCGGTCCCAAGGCAGGCTTCAGCCGTCGCTGGTATGCCAGGTCGTGATGCCGTGGTCAAGGCCGGGAGGTGAGCGGCCCGGGGTCCAGTAAGATCCCCTGAGTCGCGATGCTCAGGAGGTCCCCTTTAGCACTCAAGCAGCCATCGTTCGGTGAGAAAGGAGCGTGATGTCGCCAAAACAGAACTGCGTTAGGTGCGAGGTTGGTGCTGCGATAGCTAGTGTTTCCGGAGGATGACTTATCTCGTGGGTCAGAAACCACTCCTTGGCGCGGCACCGGGCCCGCGCGTTGACAGCTGAGGAGTTGTCTGGCGAGGTCCCCACGCGCTCTTCCTCTCGCCTTTGCTCCCCCGCGTTTCTACGCCCTCAGTCCCGCCTCGAGCGAGCTCACCCGTCAGCCGGTATGCCAGTCGCGATGCCGTGGTCAAGGCCGTGAGGGTGAGGGCTGAGAGCCAAGAAGAGCCCATGAGTCGCGATGCTCAGGTACCCCCCCTTTAACGTGCAAGCGGTTCGCGCAGACGAGAGCGAAGGAGATGCTGCGGGGGCCTCGCCCGATGCTGCTCCTTAAAGCGGTCATGCGAGTTCATCATGAGAAAAGCGAGGGTTTACCGTTACAATTGCCGGCCAGCTGCTGGTTGCTCTGGGAAGTTCACGAGGCAGTGAAGGCTTGGTGAGGTGGCACCCTGCGGGGTTTCCGCGGCCAGACCTCAGCCATCCATGTTTGTCAATGTTGCAGGGACGGACCCATGCGCAAGCGTCGTGCCGTGAGGGCGCAGCTCCATCAGTTGGTGTCAATCAAGCGGGCGATTAAGTCAAGCACATTAATCATGACGGAGCAAATCCATTTAGATAGGCGCAGAAAAGACGATCACCGTTGGGTCGGGCCCGAGCGACTTTGGGGATGATGCAGCCCGAGGGGCGCCCCCAATAAAGTAAGCTAAAGAATATGAATCAAAGGGATACATGCCGCAGGGACGGACCCACGCGACCTGGGAATGATGCACCCCTGGGGGGCGCTCCCAGCTGAAAATGAAACTCGAAGGATGTCACCTGATGATGTTGAAGATGAAGTAATGCTGAAGTAGCGGACGATGTGCGCTGCGGGATACGGTCTATCGGGGGTTGGGTGCAACATATGCCAAAGGATGGCTTATCATGGTGGGGGCGAGTAGAACATCGCCGGTGCCTGGAAACGGGATAAGGCGTAGACATGCACGCCGGCGAATCTTACCCAGCTTCGGGCTCTCGGGAGATAACACCCCTACTTTGCTGCTTCTCATGGGTCTCCACATGGTCACTATCGCAAGGTGGCTACAATGGTGCTCCTAGAATCAGATCGAGGCGTGAGAGAGCAAGGCTAGTTCTCTCCTCCCGGTCTATGTATCTATATCTATCAAGGTCCGAACCTTTGCATGGGTGCCCCTGTGGGTTTATATAGGCCTACTTCGGGGTACATGGTAATCCGACCGGGCGGGTCCCAACATTGCCTCTTCTTATGCCGCCGCCCTTCCCTGGGCGGCTCGGGGCCCACCGACCGGGCGGTCTCACGGACAGCTTCGGACATCGTGGCGGGCGCCCCGCGACGCATGCTTGGTCATTGGGTCGTGGCAATAGTGCCGCCGTCTGTCAGGCAATCACTATCGCCACTCCCCATCCAATCTGGTTTATGGCTTGTGGGGCCCTGGAGGGGAGACGGCCGACTCCGGGGAGGCCGACTCCCACAGGGTCGTCTTCGGGTGCTCTAGCCGCCTTCGACTCACCCACTGACAGGCGGCCCCACGGTCTTCGGACCGTACAGGCCGGCGTTGTGGGCACAGTGCGTTACACACTGTGGCTGAGGTCAGGGCAGGCATGGCAACAGTGCCGCGCCTCGCTGGAGATCTCCCAGCGATCGGTTTCATCAGAGCCATGCCAACCCTCGAGGCAGGGAGGGACGGCCCGCCGTGGCCGCATTACATCGTTCTTCGTGAAGTGTCATGGGCCGACTCCCATAATCGGCACTCCTGGAGGTCGCAAGCTTGGAGTCGGCTTGCTTTGAAGTCGTCATCTGGGACTCGGCTCCTCCGGAGATCGCCAGTTGAGACTCGGTTTCTTGGGAGATCGCCACCGGGACTCGCCTTCCGGAGGTCGCCACTGACTTCGCTGGAGGGGCATGGCCTCGCCTCGATGTCTTCAAAGATCCTGGTCCCGGTCAGCCTACCCGCGGGCCCATTACTCCGACAAGAGTCCCGGAGCCGAAGTTTCGCGAGCCGCCGTGGCTTCAACAGTTTCAACTTCCCAGCGCCGATTCTGAGACTCGGCTGTTGTCTTCTTTGGGCCGACTTGCCGAAGTCGGACTTGTTCATCGAGGGGCCACCGCCCAGAAGTCGCGGCGGAAATCAGCGCGACGACACGCTCGCTGCCATCGTGGCGGTCCTATCGCGCGGCGCCATGTGGGGAGGATAGTCTGCCCACCCACGCGCGCGACGGGACGGGCCGCTAGGCGGGGCCCGCCACTACCGCGCCTCGGCTTCCGAGCAGATCCGCTGCGGTCGCGAACGGTTATTTCTTCCGCTGTTACCGCCGCAATAACTTCGTGGGGTAAATCATGGGCGGCGTGGGGCTTCGTGCGCAGTTAATCCCACGCCCGCCCCCTCGGCTCCTCAGCCCGTAGGGCTATAACACGCTGGGAGGAGCGGGCAGCCGCACGCGCGATCCTCTCCCCGCTTCCTTCTCTTCTTCCTCCGCCACGAGCAAAGCACCTCTCTCGCCGGCGATGAGTTCTTCCTCCGCGCGCCGCCCCAAGGCCTCCGGCAGGGGACGGTTTCGACGTGAGGCGGAGCATATCGAGTTCCTCCGCCCGGACCTGCCGCCTCCCCAGCGCGACCTCGCACGCCCGCCCCTGCCGGCGCGAGAGATCCGCCCAGCGCGGAGGAGGGCGAAAGGGTCGCTCTTCCGCTGCACCTCATGCGCGGCTGGGGCTGCTCGGGCGAGTAGGTTCTTCCGCTGCTCGAGTTCCACAATCTTGCCACCGCACCACCTCACTCCAAATGCGGTGGTGTTGCCCCGCCGCCACTGGTGCGGGCTTTGGCGCTTCTCCCACCCTCGAGTTGTGGGGGAGAATTCTTTTCTTCAAAGCTCGGCACACAGGCCGCCGGCACGCCGGCTCAGTGCGGCACCTACATCGCGGTGCGGCGCTCGACGGCCGACAACCCTTTCCCTCTCATCTCGCTGGTGAAATTGGTGAAGATGTGGCAGCGCTCCTACTTCTACGTGAAGAACGTCTCCACCGACGGCGACTGGGTCAATCTGCCGCCCTTCAACCTCGAGCCCCTAAGCGGGAGGCTTCCAGCTGGTCCCACCGGTCCAAGTCGGCTGACTCCTCCGGAGCCGCTTGGTGGCGCGACCGAGTTCTCGCTGTAATGGAGGGCCTCTTCGATCCGACCTTCGCCGCCTTGGCGCGCCGAGTCCTCCCACTCAGGCCGCCTCACCTCATCTGCCGAGATGAGCGCCGCCACGACGAGCCGCTGTGCACCAAGGAGATGCCCTGCAGGGAGGTGGCAAACTTGGTGAACCACATCGCGCACTGCGAGTTCACAGAGGACCGGCAGTTCGGCAAGGAGCCGTATTCACGCGACAACCCCCCTCTAGTGGTAAGTCGCATCTTGATGTAGTTTGATCTTCTTTGTAGCCGACTCTGGCTTCTAATCATCGTTGGTTCCTTCTTGGCAGAACCCCCTCATGGAGCCCGCAGCCGGCGCCATGAGAGAGCCCCGGGACTACGTCCTAGACCGAGAGGACAGCGACGTCGACGACCCCGACTTGGGAGCGGCGGCGTTGGAGGCCGACGTCAAAGGCGGTGAAGAAGGGGCAGACGGCGGCCTCAGGCCATCAGCCACCTTTGCCAACTGGCCTGATGACGACGCTGATGTGGAAGTCGTCCCACGCCACCAGCCGAGGGCCGGCCCCTCCGGCCAAGGCGGCGCGAAGAGGCGCTTACGCTGCGCCGCAGCGCGCCCGTGCAAGCGTAAGTTTAAGGGGCGACGCCGCGATAAGCGGGAGGAAGCGGCCGCGAAGGCCAACCGCTTCCGGAGGGAAGTGAGGAGGCCGCCGTTAGTTTCCGCGTAAGTCTTTTTCGCTCTCTTATTTTCTTTGTTGGATCTTATCCGAGTCTTCTTTGATTTTCCCTCCGTTCTTCTCCAGAGCCCCCCTCACCCTTGAGAGAGTCGCCGCCCCCTCTGTCATGGGGTCGGTAGAAACGTCCGCCAACACCCGGCGGGTCGACCCTGCCGCCGACCTTCGGGAGGCAACGGAGCGAAACGCGCGGGAGAAGCGCGACGAGGAGGAGGCCGACCGCCTGGAGAAGGCGCAGGCCGAGAAGGCAGCCGCCAATGCCCAGAAGAAGCTGGAGGAGGCCGAACACGCCGCCGCGACGAAGCGGCGTGCCGAGGAGGTCGCGCGTCGCCGATCGGCGATGCTCGTCCCTCCGTTGTCGTCGGCGCCGCCGGCTCCGGAGTTCACGGGGCAGACCGGAGAGGTCGGCACCGAGAACCCCCTCGTGGAGGAGGGCGGCGAGGCTTCAGGCTCGGACACCCACGCGCCGCCTCTGCCGCCTCCGCCACCATCTGGGCGGCCGCACAGCAAACAGCCGGTGGGCCCGTCGGGTCCGCCAATCACGGACGAGGCCGAGGCGCGGCTGCTTCTTCAAGTCGCCGCGCCGGCGCGCCGCCGGCTTGAGAAGACGAGCTCGGCTCGGCGAGCTCGGGAGATCGGTGCTGCCAGCTCGGTGAATCTGGACGTCGAGGCCTCCAGTGCCACGCCCACCAGGTGGTTGCGCGGAGGCGGCACCGGCCCGCTGAACCAGGCCCTCCTGGACGTCCAGGAAAAACTGCGGGCGGAGAGCGACGCCCTTCAAGTCTGCACCAGAGCGCATCTGGCCGTGCGGACATCCGCCCGGGTATGTTTCCTTCTTTTTTGATTCCTATCCTTCTCTGTGGGGGCGCGCCAGCGCACCCACTGGGTGTAGTCCCCGAGTTCCGGGCCGGCTGCTGAGCAGGCGGTTCGGAACTCCCTCTGGCGAGCTCCGAATACTAACTTTTGCCTTTGTCGGCTTTTTGTAGGAATATCACAACCTCCGTGCCACTGCCTTCAACCGCAATGTCGAGGAGCTGAACAAGCGGGCCGCCGACTTGGTGGAAAGCCGGGGTGAGCTCTTTTCTTCCTTCTTCGCGGGGGCGCGCTGGTGCACCCGCGGGCTGTAGTCCCCGAGATTCGGGCCGACTGCTAAGCAGTCGGGCCGTATCTCCCCGGCGATCTAATTTACTGATGACTTTCTTGTTTTCTTTCTTCATTCTTCAGGCGCCAACGCCGCCCTTCAGGAGCATCTGGGCGAGGCCAACACTGCTCGTTGTGCTAAGGAAGAGGAGTGCGGCAGGCTCGCCAAAGAGCATGATCTGCTGGCGGCGCAGCTGGCCGAAAGGAGCTGCTCCAGAAGGCGCAGGACGAGGCCAAGACGCGGGAGGCCGCCCTCATGGCCGAGTTCGAGATCGAGCGTTCCGCCTGGACTGACAGGGAGGCGATGCTGACCTCTGGCTACCACGAGCTCGAGGACATCGTTGATGGTAAGTCCCTTTCGCTTCTTGGTCTTCCGACTACGTGTCAGGCCGACTTCTGATTTTCCGACCATCTTTTTTTTTGTCTTGGCAGACTTCTTTCCTGGTCATTCACGGATAGTCCCTTTGGCCATCGAGGCGGCTCGGGAGGCGCGAAGGGCGAAGGGTGAGGTGATTGCTGCCAATGCCCCCCGAACCATCGACGAGCAGCCTCGAGCATTGGGGCCCGTCTTCGTCCGGCTCACCGGCCGCGCCGCCTTCAGCTGCAGCCGGTGCCCCAGCGGTTGCCGCCTGGGGCCGGACATGCCGGCTCTGCAGACCACTCACCAGATCGCCGACCGGCCGGAAGTCGCCGCCGCCGCTTTGAGGCTTGAAGGGCTCGCCCGGCCGGAGCACGTCGGGCCTTGGAGTTCGTCAAGGCGTGGTATCCAGGGCTGGACCTGGACCGTCTGGCCGCATTCCGGTCAGAAGCCCAGGCCGAGCTGCAGGCCGTAGAAGGCGCCCTTGTCGAGCGCATGGCAGCCATCGCTGAGTACACGGACACCAGCGTCTTCGTGCCCGAGCGGACTGAAGGCGGTGAGGAGGTGCCGCTGGACTGGTTCGGGATGAACCCGGAGTACGACGAAGACTCGGCGGAGGTGATCGACTCCAGTGCCGAGGAGGAGGACGAGTCGGAGGGCGGAGGCGAGGAGGAGGCGCCAGGCATCTAAGCAGCGCCAGCTCAGCCCGATCAAGGCTCCAAGAATGAGCCGCCGGAGACAAGGCGATCGCCACCGAGGCGACTCAAGATGAGACCGCCACCAGCGACCGCCTCAAAGATCCGACACCGCCACCTCCTCCGGCCGGAGGCCGCCTCCTAGACTGCTTTTTCTGCTTCTTTTTATCTATCCTCAGTAATATTTTGAAAGACTTATTAGGTTCGAACAATTCCACCAGCGGGGTGTATCCTGAATTCCTATTCGGAGATTCGGCCAAGGGCCTATGTAAATATTTATCTAATTTCCGCCTTTCCTTGCTTATTGCTCCTTAGACTTTTTCCTTTGCCGCCTTTCTTTAGTTGCCGCCTTGCCGGCTGGACAGCCGCTCTGTGGACTGTCGCCAGGTCAAGTGCTTGGCTACTTCAGGAAGGCAAGTACTTAGCCGTTTAGAGTTTCTCTAGCAAGTCGGCTAGAAAGCAACAGGCCGACTATTCGAGAGTCGGCTGTCTTTGATAAAAGCTAAGACGGCTAGCCGACTGCCATGAGTCGGCTCTGTGGGGGAGGCTGGTAGCCGGCTTGACCTATGCATAAGCTTTTAGGTCCTTAGCTATTTTTCGTGTGCGCTTTCGTTTTGCTTTTTCTGTTCTTACAGTTATCGCTCCGCTCATGAAGCTGCGGCTTTCGACAGAGACGGCTTGAGTGCAACACACTACTTGTCCGATCGCAGGAAGCATTTCATAGCAAGAAGATTTGTTAGTCCCCGGCCGACTAGTCGGACCCGGTGCGATAAAGATGATAAAAAAAAGGGCATGTTCGGAAGCGTAATTTTATCATACGTATAACAAAGGCAGTCCCCGAGCTCGCCTCGGGGCCTAAGGTATTAGTACTTTAATACGAAGGGGTAGTGCGATACATACTGCATCAACTATAAAATCTTCAAGAAGATTCGCGTTCGGGCGCCTGCTTTTTTGCCGAGTCGCCCTTCTTGCGCGCCGAGGCTTCGAAAGGCCACCATATAGTAGGCGCTATTCCCAGCACCTTGCTGATGATGAAGGGACCTTCCCAAGGTACCGACAACTTGTGCTGGCCGGCCGTTCTCTGAATCAACTGGAGCACAAGGTCGCCCTCTTGGAACGATCTCGGCTTGACCTTGCGGTTGTAGTATCGGCGCAGACTCTGGTGGTAGATGCCGGACCGGCTGAGTGCCAACAGTCGGCCCTCTTACAGTAGATCAACGCCGTCTTGGCGTGCTTCTTCAGCTTCCTCTTTGGTGTACATGGTGACTCATGGAGAGTCGAACTCTATATCCGTCGGGATGACAGCTTCGGCACCGTAGATGAGGAAGAAAGGCGTGAAGCCGGTTGACTTGTTTGGAGTCGTGCGCAGACTCCAGAGGACGGCTGGCAGCTCCTCGACCCAATAGCCGGCCGAACGCTCGAGTGGTTCGACCAGTCGAGGCTTGATGCCGGATAGGATGAGGCCATTGGCTCGTTCCACCTGGCCGTTTGACTGTGGATGGGCAACGGACGCTAAGTCCAGTCGGATGCCCTGCGTCGCGCAGAAACGAGCCAAGGCGCCCTTGGCAAAGTTTATGCCATTATCGGTGATGATGATGTGCGGTATGCCGTACCACACCGTGATGTCGGCAATGAAGGTTACTGCAATCGGCCCGTTCAACTTCTTGATGGGCTTTGCTTCCACCCACTTGGTGAACTTGTCCACCGCGACAAGCAGATGAGTTAGGCCGCCTCGGGCCATCTTGAATGGTCCTACCATGTCCAGGCCCCAAACTACGAAGGGCCAGGCGATGGGAATTGTCTTCAGCGCGGAAGCCGGCTGAAGTGGCTTGGAGCGGAGCATCTGGCACCCCTTGCATTTTTGGACTAGCTCTTTAGCTTCTTCCAGGGCAGTCGGCCAAAAGAAACCGTGCCGAAAGGCTTTGGCCACGAGTGCCCTTGAAGCCGCATGATGGCCGCACTCGCCCTGATGGATGTCTCTAAGAATCGCTTGGCCTTGTTCTGATTCTACACAGAGCTGGTAGACACCAGTGACACTGCGCCTGACTAGCTCTCTGTTGACTATGGTGTATGATGCCGCTCGGCGCTGCACTTGCCGAGCCAGGATCTCATCTGTTGGCAATTCTTTGTTCACTAGAAATTTGAGGATGGGCTGCGCCCATGAAGGTGCTGCTATCTCTTCAACTGCTACCACAGCGACTTGGACAAGGGTGGCTGGGCTGGGAGGCGGTGGGCTGGAGTCTGCAGCCGTTTGCTGGATTAATGGAGTATCTGGGCCGACTGGCGCAGTCCTCGGGCGGGCTCAAGTCCAGCCGATCGCCACAGCCCTCGGGCCGACTTTGCGCCTCGAGCGGTTTCAACTGTGGTTTTCTTGAGGCTGCCTGCTGGGGCTTTTGAGTCGGATCCGACTACTTCTGGAGGAGCCGGCATGAAGATGGAGTCTGACTCTGGTGAGGGCTTGATAGACGGCTTGAGGAGGTGCTGAAGGGCGACGCCGGAAGGTATTGCTTGGCGAGTGGAGCCGACTCGTGCCAAGGCATCTGCTTGATCATTGTCATTTCTCAACACGTGAAGGAACTCGCACCCCTCGAAGTATCCGCTGAGTTGCTGCACCAGGAAGCGGTAGCTCGCCATGTTTGCATCTTTGGCGTCCCAGTCGCCGGATGATTGCTGAACCACCAAGTCGGAGTCGCCATAACACGGGATCCGGTATGCCGAGTTCTTTGGCAAGCCGGAGCCCATGAATGAGCGCCTCGTATTCGGCGATGTTGTTGGAGGCGGCGAAGTGGATTTGCAGCACATACTTGAGCTTGTCGCCCTTAGGGGAGGTGAGGATGACGCCGGCCCCCAGGCCAGTGCGCATCTTCGAGCCATCGAAATGCATCCGCTAATGGGTGGAGTCAGGCGCTGGCGGCTGGTACTGGGTCTCGGCCCAGTCGACGAGGAAGTTGGCCAGCGCCTGTGACTTAATGGCGGTGCGGGGCTGGTAGTAGATGGTATAAGGAGCTAGATCTATAGCCCATTTGGCCACTCGGCCGGAGGTGTCTCGGCTTCCAATGATCTCGGTGAGTGGGGCGGTGCAAACCACAGTGATTGGATGCTCTTGAAAGTAGGGCTTCAGCTTCTTGGCGGCAAAATGCACGCCGTAGCACATCTTCTGGTAATGAGGGTAGTTCTGCTTGGAGGTCGACGGTACCTCGCTCAGGTAATATATCGGTCTCTGGACAGGGAGCGCCTTGCCTTCCTCCTTGCGCCGACTACAATGATCAGGCTTGACTACTCGGTGGTGGCGGCAATGTACAAGAGCATGGGCTCTTTGGGAGTCGGAGCCGCCAACACGGGGGGAGTAGTCAACATCTTCTTCAGCTGGAGAAATGCCTCATCCGCCTTGTGGTTCCACTCAAAAAAGGTGGTCTTCTTCATCAATTGATACAAGGGAAGAGCTTTCGCCTTGACCGATCGATGAACCGGCTGATGGACGCCAGGCAGCCGGTGAACTTGCACATCCAACAATCGGTGGGTACCTCCATTCTCTCAATGGCCTTGATCTTCACGGGTTGCACTTATGCCGTGTTCGGAGACCGGAAGCCAAGGAGCTGGCCGGGCTGGTACTCGAAAACACACTTCTCGGGTTGAGCTTGATCCGAATCGGCGCAGATTTTCAAAGGTCTCTTGAGGTCTTCCAAAGCGTCCCCACGCTTTTCCGCCTTCACCACCACATCATCCACATAGACATAGGCGTTCCTGCCGAGTTGCTTGAGGAGGCACTTCTGCATGCAACGCTGAAAGGTGGCGCCGGCATTCCTCAAGCCGAACGTCATTGTCAGGTAGCAGAAGGCTCCAAATGGCGTGATGAATGCGGTCTTCAATCTGTCCACTGGGTTCAGCTTGATCTGGTGGTATCCTGAGTATGCGTCTAGGAAACTCAGCAGCTCGCATCCGGCTGTGGAGTCTATCACCTGATCAATCCTTGGCAAAGCAGACGGGTCCTTCGGGCAGGCTTTGTTGAGGCTTGTGTAGTCGATGCACATCCGCCACTTCTTGTTCTTCTTCAGCACCAAAACCGGGTTTGCCAACCACTCTGGAAAAAACACTTCCATGATGAAACCGGCTGCCAAGAGCCGGGCTATCTCCTCTCCAACAACTCTTCTTTTCTCTTCTGACAGGCGGCGCAAGGGCTGCCTGACGGGCTTCATATCCGCCCGACGTAGCTTGTGCTCGGCGAATTCCGTCGGTACACCCGGCATGTCCTTGGGGGACCATGCAAAGATGTCCCGATTCTCACGGAGGAAATCGACGAGCTCGCCTTCCTATTTGCTGTCAAGGCCCGTGCCCATGACAGCGTACCTCTCTGGGTGCTCCGGGTCCAAGGGTATCTTCTTGGTCTCTTTGGCCGGCTTGAATGATCCTTCCGCCTCCGACTCCTTGGGGTCGGGCGACATCTCTGGCTGCTTTCCGGCCATCGCCACGACTCGGTCAAGGAGCCGCTTCTCGGCCGCGATCACCAGGGACTCGGCCAGCCGATCGCTTCTCGGCCAAGAGCAGTAGACGACTTCTTGTAGTCGCCGGCTATGGTCAGAATCCCCTTGGAACTCGGCATCTTCATCTTGAGGTAGGCGTAGTGGGGAACCGCCATGAACTTGGCCAAGGTAGGTCGGCCAAGCAGAGCGTGGTACGGGCTCTCCAAGTCCACCACCTCGAACCAGACCGGCTCTCGGCGAAAGTGATCTTTGTCTCTGAAGAGAACGTCTATCAGGATCTTGCCGATTGGAGAACAGGAGAGGCCGGGTACAATTCCATGGAACACGGTGCGGCTGCTCTGCAGCTGTCTCCGCTTGATTCCTAGCTTCTCCATGGTGTCCTTGTACAGGATGTTTATGCTGCTGCCTCCATCTATCAGAACCCGCGAAAAACGGGCGGCCCGCCTGTTAGTGGCCAAGGTCACACCTAGGACCAGGGCATAGGAGCCTGGACTCGGCATCACCTCTAGGTGATCCACCCGACTCCAGCTGATAGGCCTCTCGGACCAATGCATGAACTCTGGAGCATCTGTTGCTACTGCATTCACTTCTTGTTGCTGTTGGCGCCTGCTGCGCCGGTCATCTGCCACACTGGTAAACACTATGTAGGCTCCATGCTCTTCTGGAAACTCGTCTTGTACTGCGCCGATCGCGAGCCGCTGCTCGCTCTTGGGGCCATGGCGGAGGCGGCGCCCAGAGCGGTGGAGGAGTGAGGCCGTCTGCCTTGGCGATCCTGGTGAGCCAGTGACACATTCTGGTGGTGTGATTCGACGGCTTCGCGCCGCTGTGGAACTTGCAAGGACCATCCAAAGTCTGCTCATAGGAGAAAGCCAGCAACCAATTGGACTTGCCGCCCTTCTCCCGCTTGGCCGGAGCCTGCCCCTCCGGTGTTGATCTTCTCTTCGCGCGACCGCCGATTGTTGGAAGTCGGCTGCCGGGCCTTTGCGCTTTGTTGTCGCTTCTGTTGTTGCCGCCGACCGGTGTCTCCACCGGAGTTCGGGAGCCCGGGAGTCACTTTGCGGTCGCGTTGACTTGAATCTCCGCCTTCATGGAAGAGTCGGCCGTGGCGATTTGTTATGCTATGACTAGCGGTTCGTCGAGGGTCTCTCGCTCATCGCAGAGGAGCTTGTGCTTGAGGAGGTGCCCTCTCGGCACCCGCAAGTTGAAGTACTCGATTGTTCGCACCTCGTGCACGCCCTCGTAGGAGTTTCGAAGCTCGTCCCAGCGCGTGAGGTAGTCGCGTGTTTATTCTTCAGGGCCTTGCACGCACAAGGAGAGCTGGCGCGGTTTGGGAGGTCGCTTGTACGTGCTTGTGAAGTTGTGAATGAAGACTTCGGTGAAGTCGACCCAGCTATTGATGCTGCGGGGCTTCAGGCTGTTCAGCCATGTCCGGGCCGTGCCCTGGAGCATGAGAGGGACGTACTTCACGGCAACTCGCTTGTTGCCGTTTGCTATGCTGACGGCTGTGGAGTAGTCTATCAGCCAATCTTCCGGCTTCATGGAGCCGGTGTACTTGGGTGTGTCTCGGGGGAGAGTGAACCCTTTGGGGAAGGGCTCGTCTCGATCGGGGCCCGGCAAAGCGGACCAGCTCATCTTCTTCTTCCAGCCAGGATCGGTGGAGTCGGTCGATCCGATGGCGGGCGCTATTCTTCTCGACTCTCTCGGCGGCCAAGGCGACCTCCGAGAGTCGGATGCTCAACAGGCGGCGGGGAAACTCGCCGTTCTCTTCTAGGCGGGGGAGGCAGATAATCGTCCCGCCGCTCTACTGCTCTTGGGCGGCCGTCTTGGTCGCGCTCGATGGTGATATGAGTCCGACTATGACTGGCAGCCGGCTCCTTCTCTTTCCTTCCGTGGACCCCGCCAGTCGGCGTCCGGGAGGTCGCTCCTTGATCTCGGCGAGGAGGCAAGTCGTCGTTCGGCTGCTGCAGTGCATCCGCGCGGACGCCGGTCGCGTTTTGCGCAGCAACCACGTCAAGGAGCTGCTGGACTCGCTCCGTCATCACACGGCGCCCTTCGCCCTCGAAGTTCTTCAGCTCGTCAGTCGCCGCTTGGGCGGTGCGGATATTCTCCGCTGGGGTGGCATACATGGGGCGTTTTGCCCCGAGCAAGTCGGCGATGGCTGCGCCGCGCTGCCGGACCGCACCTAGACGGCTCGGCCCAGTTGGAGCCGGCGAGCCACCTGGGCGCGATCCATCTCGCTGGTATGTTCTCGACAAAGCGCCTCATGCTTGCCGCCTTCTTGGCGCTTCGATGATCTCAAGGCGGCGCGCCTCAGCCGTCTCGGCGTCTGCGCCCTCTGAATGGGCGCGGTCGGTCTTGCAGGGCGCAGCTAGCGGGTCTGAGGCTTCTTCGCCGGAGTGCTCGCCGTGGCTGATGACGAGCACCTCCGCGGACGGCGCTCCGCCGCTCTCCTCGCATTTAAAGCGGCTCGTCAGAGACCACCATGTTGGTGGGGAAGATGTCAGCGACACGGCGCCGAGTCGACCAGCGTCGGGTCGGTGGAGTTTACGGACTCAAGTCTTGGCAGCTCGCCCGGCGACGCGGAGTTGGTCGAGGAGGCCCGCGAGAAGGCTCTCGGGGCCACCCGTGCCCGCATCGGACGCGGGTTCGTCGGAGAGGCGCACCTCGCCGATAAGTTCAGCAAGGCCGCTCGCGGCGCAGGCGGCCTCAGCGCCGCGCAGCGCGTCGATGCAGACTCCATCTGGCGAAGCGCGGCTGCGCCGCCCGGAGGAAGAGGGTTCCGCCCGTAACAGATCTCCGGACGACGGTGCACCTCGCCCCACGGTGGGCGCCAAATGTCGGGGGTTTGGTGCGACATATGCCAAAGGATGGCTTATCATGGTGGGGGCGAGTAGAACGTCACCGGTGCCTGGAAACGGGATAAGGCGTAGACATGCACGCCGACGAATCTTACCCAGCTTCGGGGCTCTCCGGGGAGATAACACCCCTACTGCTGCTCTGCGGGGTCTCCGCATGGTCACTATCGCAAGGTGGCTACAATGGTGCTCCTAAAGCTGTACCGGGAGGCAGGAGAGAGCAAGGCTAGTTCTCTCCTCCCTGGTCTATGTATCTATATCTATCAAAGTCCGAACCCTTTGCATGGGTGCCCCGGGGGGTTTATATAGGCCTACCCCCCGAGGGTACAATGGTAATCCGACTGGGCGTGGGTCCCAGCCGTCTGTCTCTTATGCCGCCGTCCTTCCCGCCGGCTTCTGGGGCCCGACGACCGGCGGGTCCCGCGGACAGGCCGTACACTGTGGGCGCTCCTGGTGACGCAGGCTTGGTCATTGGGTCGTGGCAAAAGTGCCGTTGTCTGTTAGGCGATCACTGTCGCCACTCCCCATCCAATCTGGTTTATGGCTTGTGGGGCCCTGGAGGGGAGACGGCCGACCGGGAGGCCGACCCCTGACAGGCCGCTTTGGCGCTCGCCGCCTTCGACTCACCCATCGACAGCGGCCCCACGGTCTTCGGACCGCATGAGCCAAGATCGTGGGCACAGTGCGTTAAGCACTGTGGCTGAGGTTAGGGCAGACATGGCAACAGTGTCGCGCCTCGTCGGAGATCTCCCAGCGATACGGCTCACTGTAGCCATGCCAACCCCTCGTAGGGAGGGAGGGAGGGCCCCGTCGTGGCCGTACCCCGCATCGGTCTTCGTGAAGTGTCATGGGCCGACTCCCATAATTGGCACTCCTGGAGGTCGCAAGCTTGGAGTCGGCTTGCTTTGAAGTCGTCATCTGGGACTCGGCTCCTCCGGAGATCGCCAGTTGAGACTCGGTTTCTTGGGAGATCGCCAGCTGGGACTCGGCCTCTCTGGAGGTCGCCAGCTGGGACTCGGCTGGAGGGGCGTGGCCTGCCCCGATGTCTTCAAAGATCCTGGGTCCCGGGTCAGCCTACCCGTGGCCCATTACTCCGACACGGTCTTCACGAGGCCCAGGCCCAGGGGCCTCGGGAGGCTCCGGAGGCGCTAGTGGCTCCTCGGGACCATCTCCATCTCCTCCAGGACTGCGTAGTGCCTGACCGCTTGAGCCTCCAGGACGCTCCTCATGAGGCGCTGACGCGCGACAGCCGCATTCGGCAGGCCGTAAGGCATGCGAACATAGCTGTGGGGTGGACCTTCGCAGCGTCCCACGCGTGAGGGCCAGAGGCGCTCCTGAGAGGCGACTCGGTTGAGACCTGGTATGTCGATGCACACACGCAGCCCACCATCCTCGCCTGGATGGGGATGTCACGCCCAAGATGCGACCCTATCCTAAAGGAACTCGAAGGTCCCACCAAGGATAGAAGCGCATCTTGAATACACATTTACAAGGTGGATATCATTACATCAACATTACATAATAGATGTTGATACATACATACGGCATACAACGCCACACGAATACAACATCATCTTACATAAGAGCACCATCCGACTACGGATGAAACACAAACAGAAACTCAAACGACATCCACCCTGCTAGCCCAGGCTGCCGACCTGGAACCTATGCCCTGATCAAAGAAGAAGCAGAAGAAGAACTCCAAAATAGGCAAACATCGCTCTCGCGTCATGATCATCGCATAACCTGTACCTGCAACCGTTGTTGTAGTAATCTGTGAGCCACGAGGACTCAGCAATCCCATTACCATGGGTATCAAGACTAGCAAAGCTTAATGGGAAAGAAAGGGGTAAAGTGGTGAGGTTGCACCAGCGGCTAAGCAAGTATGGTGGCTAACATACGCAAATGAGAGCAAGAAGAGAAACAAAGGAACGGTCGTGAAGCTAGTAATGATCAAGAGGTGATCCTGAACTCCTACTTACGTCAATCATAACCCAAAACCTTGTTCACTTCCCAGACTCCGCCGAAAAGAGATCATCACGGCTGCACACAGGGTTGATGCGTTTTAATTCGGATCTGGTGTCAAGTTATCTACACCCGGACATTAACAAATTCCCATCTGCCACATAACCGCGGGCACGACTCTCGAAAGTTTATACCCTGCAGGGGTGTCCCAACTTAGCCCATGATAAGCTCTCGCGATCAACGAAGGATATTCCTTCTCCCAGGAAGACTCGATTAGTCTTGGAATCCCGGTTTACAAGACATTTCGACAATGGTAAAACAACACCAGCAAAGCCGCCCGATGCGCCGACAATCCCGATAGGAGCTGCACATATCTCGTTCTCAGGGCAACACCGGATAACTCAAGCTACGAGTTAAACCAGACCTCGAGTTTCCCCGAGGGGGCCCCGCAGGCTGCTCGATTCGGACCAACGCTTAGAGAAGCACTGTCCCGGGGGGGGGCTATAATAAAGATGACCCTTGGGTTAATTACTCCCAAGGGAAAGGTAGGTGGTGGTGAGGCAAATGGTAAAACCAAGGTTGGGCCTTGCTGGAGGAGTTTTATTCAAAGCGAACTGTCAAGGGGGTCCCATAAATCACCCGACCGCGTAAGGAACGCAAAATCCGGGAACATAACACCGGTATGACGGAAACTAGGGCGGCAAGAGTGGAACAAAACACCAGGCATAAGGCCGAGCCTTCCACCCTTTACCAAGTATATAGATGCATTAATAATATAAGAGATATTGTGATATCCCAACACAATCCTGTCCACCGTGGAGCAATCTTCAACTTCACCTGCAACTAACAACGCTATAAGAGGGGTTGAGCAAAGCGGTAACATAGCCAAACAACGGTTTGCTAGGAAGGTGTCAAAGGTTAGAGGTTCATGGCAATTTGGGAGTCTTGAAGAACAAGTTATAGGATGTGCAACATAGTGATAGAATGAAGCAACTAGCATAGCAATGATAGTAGTGGGATCCAAGGTAGCGGTCATCTTGCTTGAAATCCCGCAAGGAAGAAGAACGAGTCCATGAAGAAGATGAAGCCACGAAGACGAACCACACGTAGACGAATGCATCATCATGCTCGCAACGAAATGGGAACTATCGAGGAGAAGCACACAACATGGTAAACACACCACACATAGACAAGACATGATGCATGACAAAGCTAGATGAGGCTACTCATGGCAAGAGATGATGCAAACAAGAACAACACATCAAGGCAAGTTTAAATGAGGCCGGGAACAACATATAACAATTCCGGTAAGTCCTCATGCAAATTTAGAAATTGGTCCAGAACTGAATGAACCTTATGTTCAAGTTGTTAACAGCAAGTTAAGATGCACCAAGATGATCTACATGAGATTCTAGTCAAGTTACATATAAAGTTCATTAGATTCGGAGCTACGGCCTAGAAGATATGAGCAAAACAAGTTAAACATGGCATTGATGCAAAATGCATACAAACATCAAGCAAACACCTCAAAATAAGGATGCAACATGAAAATAAGAAGCTACATGCAAATCTAAGCAAGTTTCATATAGAGCACACTCAAAACGGAGCAACGGTTCAACACATACACTCTATACAAGTTATAGCAACAATCTATCCATAACAGCAACTAGGCATCTTACAAGCATCAAAACAACAAGCTAAAGCACCCAACATAAGAACAAAAGGCATGAGCATGAAGTACAGGTAAAGCATGACAAGACATGAACACTGAGCTATCTCCAGAAAAGACTAGAACATGCTCAAAAAGACATGGGAAGATTGCAAATAATAACAGTTTCAGACTTAGCAGAAATAGCATCAGGTTGCAATGTTTAGAGCTATCAAACAACATGTTACAGGAACTTATCATGGCAAACAAAGGCATGGCATGAATCTACTAATTGCATAGAACAAAAGTCCCTTACTGACCATTAGCCAAAAAGAATCAGAAGATAAAATGGCACGCATGTAAACATGGCAAAAGATATGACAGATTCATACATGGCAGGAACAACAATAAGTAGGCACGTTGGTGAGCTTGAACCACTCACCACAGGGAGATACATGGCATGGCAAGGCAACCAACAGTAAGAATACATGTTTATGAAGCTAAGCATGGCAAGAGCAAGTTCATAGGGCGCATGGATCACTAGCAACAATCATGGCAACATTGAACATAATGTTAACAGGCTGACAGCAACATTATTTAGCAACTTTGGAGCAAGATATCAACAAGCTACAACAAGCTATAAATGCAACCAGGGGCATGAATGGATAGAGCATGACATGTACAACAAAACATCCTTAGTGAACATCTCTTGATTATGCATAGGATGACTTGTAGCAGCAGGTTAACATAGCAACAAAATATAACAGAAACAACCTAGCAAAACAGCAACAGCAAGTACCCTCCTTCACGAGCTCGATGCACTCAGTACAAGCATCACAAAAATACATGGATGGAACAACTGGAAAGATGGCATAACATAGATCAAAACACATGTAGACATCAACCTCATAGGATGCACACATCAAACATGGCAAAAATGACAAATGAGCATGTTATAACAGTTTCAGCAGGTTAACATCATATAGCACTCTTTGAATGATGATTCAGGCATTAAGACGGACTCAAATGAACATGATGCATTGGAATGAAATGAAGTACTCATTGAGGCGAACAATTTAACATCTTACACGCACGAAATGGAGCAGTATGCAGCAAGTTATGATGCGATGAACATGGCATGATTATGCAAAATATCTCGGGACTTGGCAGAATTTCACCACCTCGGGGGGATTGTCAACGGCGGCGCGGTTCACGAGGATGGACGGCTCGCCAGAGAAGGACGCCGGACAAGGCAGGGGCGGCGCCCGCGAGGCAGATCCGGCCGAATCTCGCCGGATCCGGGCACGGGCTTCGAGGGGCGGCGCCGGGCGGCGAGCGACGATAGGGCACGACCTCGAGGTCGCCGGCGACGATGGCGAGGCGGCGGAGGGATCTGCGGCGGATATGTCCGGGCGGCGGGGGAGACGTGTCCGGCGGCGCAGAGGAAGAGGAGGCTAGGGTTTGTACCGCGATTTTCGGGGGAGGAGACTTATTTATAGATAGAGGGAGCTAGGAGTGTCCAAATGAGGAGCGGTTTTCGGCCACGCGATCGTGATCGAACGACCGAGAGCATGGAGGGGAGTTTCTGGGTTTTGGGCCACTTTGGAAGGGGTTTTGGGCTGAAATCAAAAGAGGCTTTTACGGTTACTCGGTTAACCGTTGGAGTATCAAACGGACTCCAAATGGCACGAAACTTGACAGGAGGTCTACCGGTGCTATACCAAGGCCGCTTGGCAAACCTCGGTCCATTCCGAGAAAGTTTAACACACGCACACGAAAAGAGGCAAAATGTCAGGACCCCGACTCAATACCACACCGATCTAGCATGTAACACCTCATATCACTTTGCGGCCTCACGCACGGTATCCCCACGGGTGTCGCCTTACCTTTGCCCGGGACCGTTTGCGCCTTTTGGCACACGTATATGATAGTGTCGCTAGCATCCATATTATAAGGAGCCCGGGCTGACATGGCTAGTCGTAAACCCAAAGTGGCACTAACTTACAGGACAGCATCCATGACCCAAAGATCGAACGTGTCGGTCATCAGTGAAAGTGAATCCAGTGCTGTAGCACTGGGCTAACAGATTCGTGAACCGGCCAGAAGGGCTAACAGGACTCCGGTATTCATCGCGTGACATTTCCCCGAAGAGACAGACACAGGAACGAAGAAGGACACATGCCGGCCAGCCTAAGTGTTCCGGAGCAGTAGCACGCTACCATGGCTCAGTGGAACCACTAGGAGACATTTCCCGGTAAGAGAGGCTACTAAGAATAAACAACTAGATAGCCAGATCCCACACATAGCAATACACATTACACGTACGCATAACATGCAAGTATGTGCTGAACAACATGGCATCACAGCATAACTCAACAACTCATATAGATAAAGGCTCAGAAGAGCCATCATAGCATTTATTGCAAACAGGGGTCACAAGACCCATCATACAGAGCATACAAGCAACAAGCGGAAGCATTACATGTCTGAGTACAGACATCTACAAATGAAAAAGGCTGAAGAGCCTGACTATTTACAACATCCGATCAAGATCGTAGCTGAGGTACAAGCTACTCGTCGAAGTCCACGAGAACACTAGTAAGACCGAAGTCTCCGCTGCAAAAACATAAATAAAGCACCATGAGTACAAAGGTACTCAGCAAGACTTACATCAGATCCTATCATACATGCATTTGTATCAAGAGGGTAATGTGGGGTTTAGTTGCAGCAAGCCAGCTTTGACTCGTGGCTATCCTGTTTCTCGACTACGAACTTCTTTGAGGTGATATGGCACACACGAGTCCACTAATCACCACACAATACACTACTATGGATTCGTCCCCGTCTTCCTACGAGAAGGCCATCCATAATACTCACACTTTTCTTGAGCATTTTAGAGTATCCACTTCAAGTTGTCTATGTACCATGTAAGCATCCAAGAAGTCCATATCCGCGGACCCGGCTATTCGAATAGATCATGTTAACCCTGCAGGGGTGTACTTCTTCACACACGCTCTCGCCACTTACCACCATGTACACATCGTGTATCTCGGCAACCTTCAAGCGGAAGCCTGGCGAGGGAGTCGGCCACGACCTGACTAACCACACAAGACTCTAGCCCAGGTTTATCGCCTATTCGGGTTCTATCCGCAAGGAGATCCGCCGGGTGTCGCCACGGCCCCAAACGATGTGAGCAGGGTTCGCAAGCCCACCATCCGGTGCCACTTGGTACACCGTACACGGTGCCTAGTCTGTCCCAAGCCCACCTGCCGGGTGCCACTTGGTAGAAAAATAGCACTACCTACAAACACCGAAACTAGTTGCGACTCTCGGGCAGAGACCAAGTTGGTTAATAAGCCGAGAGGGTCGAGTTACGGAACCGAATGTGTGGTAGTATCGAGTCATTGGACAACATACATAGAACTCAAGGCTTAGGACGGTTCCAGTGAGACAACCCACCATGTACTCCTACATGGCCTCTCACCGCTACCTTTACCAAATCGTGTTCACACGTTCACTCTCAGCATCACAACATAGAGCATTGTACTCCAATTCATTTCCGATGAATCAGACCTGACACAACTCTAAGCAATAGCAGGCATAGCATGGTAGGAACACAACATGGCTCAATCAACTCCTACACATGCTAGTGGGTTTCAACTATTTACTGTGGCAATGACAGGTCATGCAGAGGAATGGGTTCAACTACCGCAGCACAATGTAGCAGATGAATCGTTGTTGTCCTAATGCAATAACTGAGAGCAGGAGCGAGAGAGTGGGATTTTATCGGAATGAACAAGGGGGGTTTGCTTGCCTGGTAGAACAACAGAGGAGGCACTGCTTCACAGACAGGTACTCTGGAACGGACTCCGGAGCAGGACCTATCGAGAAGGAACGGTGCCAACAATCAATAAACAATCATATGCAACAATATGATGCATGAACATGGCATGAATATGTGATGTTGTTAGAGCTAATGCAACTAGTATTCTATCTAGATGAAGTCCATTTGAACCAAAAGCTCAAATGCAACTCTAAATTAAGTCTCTTAATATGCCATAATGTGTTTCCTTATATTCAGCATGTATAAGTTGGTTTGTCATGCATGAAACTAGTACAGATGGAAAGATTGCATTTTTCTGATAATTTTTCATATATAAATTATTTCAATCTGAGCTACGGTTGAATTTCTATGAATTTTTGAAGTTTAAATCATTTTCTGGAATTTCTTGATTTATTTTAATTCCAGAAATATATATTGCGCCAGCATGACGTCAGCATAACGTCAGCAGTCAACCTGGGTCAAACCTGACGTGTGGGGTCCACACGTCAGTGACACAGTTAGTTAACAGGGGGGGTTATTTCTAAACTAACCTAAATTAGTGGCGCTGGGGCCCACTGTCAGTGTCTCTAGGTTAACTAAGTGGTGAGGTTAACAGCTAATCACGCGCCACGTCAGCGGGTGACGCCGGCGACCACGGCGACGGCGAGACCTCGCCGGAGTTGCTCGGGACGGCGCCACAGGCTACGGCTGGGCACCCTGAGGGCACCAGGAGGGAGCCCGTGCTCCCGCGCGTCTAGGGGCGCACGCAGCTGGGCACAGGGAGGCCGGAGTTGGCGGCGGCGAGCGTAACGGCGCGGCCGAGCTACGGTGGGTGCGGGTTAGTGCTGCGGCTTGCAAACGGACTGGTTGTCGCGCTTAGAGTTGTTCCATGGGTCGCTGCGAGTGCAACGGACGCCTGACGGGCCATTTGGTCACCGGGCTTCGCGGGCGACGAAACCGTCTTGGCGGCGTGGTTCGGTCTTCAAGGGGCGACGGCTACAGCAAGAAATCGAGGCGGGGAAGAGGGGGATTCGATGCAGAGGCTCACAGCGGTCACGCAGAGAGGCTCAGACGGCTCGGGGCGCTGGGACGGTGTCGGTCGCCGGCGATCTCGGTGCAGAGGCGGCGGGGTCGAGCTCGATGGCGAGGCTCCACTGCTTCCGGCGATGCGTGGCTCTGCGGAGAGGACGAGGACGGCGCTGCGGTTCTTCTGGGCACGACGGAGGGGCGAGGGGACGGCTATGGCCACGGCGGCGAGCAGCGGCGCTCTCCGGTGCGCTCGGTGAGGAGAGGGAGAGGAAACCAGAGGAGGGGGAGGAACGAGAGAGAGTGAGAGAGGTGCGGGGGCGTGCGTGGCGTCGTCGGGGCGTTCCAGGGCGACGAGGGGGACGCCAGGCAGGCGAGCAGAGAGGTGGCGTGGCGCGGCGGAGCGCTGCGTCGGCACGCGCCCCCTGCCAAAGACGAAGACGACAGAGAAGGGGTGGGCTGGGCAGCCAGATCAAGCACGGTGTGGGCCAACCAGGAGGAGGCCTGTAAGCTTTTCCCTTTCTTTTGTTTTCTGTTTTCTATTTCTGACATTTGTTTTGATTTAGTTAAAATACTAAATCATTTTATTTACTTATGCCAATTTTTTGCAGGAGCTAACTATATTATTCCAGAGCTCCTCAGCAAGTGGCATAATTTTTGGACAACACTATATATATATAATAATATATATCCAAAGTAAATAACTATTGCATTAATTCCAAATGCCCAAAATAAATATTCATGAGGTCCTAAAAATATTGGTTGATTTTTTTATCTCTGCCCAATATTTTCAGAGAGAGACATGAACATTTTCTTGGACCCTTTTGGAGCAATTTTTATCTGGGTCATTTCCAGAAATGATTTCTGAGGGTTTTACAAATCCCCATTTCAAATTTAAATGGAATTAAAACATGATGCACAAATGACTAGCTAGTCTAGGTCATACCAGAACTAGGGATGTGACACAAAAGTGGAACGTCGGAGGACATAGGAGTGCCGGATTGCAAAACGGACAACGAGCAAAATGCTCGGATGCGTGAGACAAACACGTATGCCAATGCGATGCACATGATGACATGATATGAAATGCATATGATGACATGGCAAAGAGCAACACGCAAACAAATGACATGGCAACGACAGCGAATAACTGGCAGACACCTGGCGCAATGAATCTGGGGCGTTACAACACTCCTCCGCTAACAAGAGATCTCGTCCCGAGATCTTAAGACCGAGACGGAAGGGAAAAGGGATGAGGTGAAACAAAAACTCAAGACAAGAAGCAAAGAATCGAGAGCACTCGAGAAGAAGAGAGGAACGACGAGGATGACGAGAATCGAAAGCTCACGGAATGTGATAGACTATGAAACCACTCCGGTTAGAACGAGATAAGAAAACAAAGAAGACTGAAAGGATTTAGGCAGCACTCTGACTGAAACCTGGAGGAATAGAACACGAGCTTGAGAGGATGGATTGATACTTGATAAAGTCATGACACAAAACCTCCGGATAGAATTGAAAGAGTGGAAAGAAAAGACGGGGAAGAAGATGACAACTTCTACCACGAATGAAATTGAAAGCATCTTTAGAAGGAAGGTTGAACGGAGTTGTTGAGAAAATCAACAACGAAAAGAATAATCTTGTTGTGGACTTATAGATAACATCTCAAAATTATGAGGTGATCTCCGACCACGAGCGGAAAAGATTGAATAGCTTAGAAGAACAAAGAAATGCAAAAGTCCACTTCAATATAATACGGAGAATTAATTGCACTTCAAGACGCCAGAAGGAAAGATTCTTGAACTCCACCAACAAGAATCTTGACGAACTCTTGAAGAATTAAATAAATCATGAAGAACGACCATGAAGAACTCCGGTGACAAAAAGATGATGAGACAGAATGAAGGAAGAAAGAATAAGATGAGCCTTGCTGTGATTTAGATGGAGGTTCTGACGAAATGGCCGAGGAAAATTTGAACTCCAGAAAATAAAAGATGAAAACACTTGGAACTAGAATTTATTCACCAAGAACAAACTCCGAAGGAAGGGATTAATCACATGGAGGAAATAAGAATAAGATTTATTGTATACTTACCCTTCATCAAATTAAATTGATGACAAGCAATGGATTTTGCATACTACTTATTCTTCTTGAAAAGGATTGAGGAGTGACATATCGCAAACTTGAGAAAGTCTTCATGTGTAACGCCCTCGATACGGCTATATCTCCCACGTGTCGAAGCACGACTTAGAGGCATAACCGCATTGAAAGCAATGTCGCAAGTGAGGTAATCTTCACACAACCCAAATAATACATAAGGGAAAGAGATACATAGTTGGCTTACAATCGCCACTTCACACAAATACATAATTAAAGCATTACATCAACCAAATACAATCAAGGTCCGACTACGGAACCAAAATAAAAGAAGAACCCCAAATGCGACAAAAGGTCCCCGATCGACCCCAACTGGGCTCCACTACTGATCAACTAGAACGAAACAACACAAAGGGCAAGATCTTCATTGAGCTCCTCCTTGAGCTTGGTTGCATCACCTGCTCGGTAACATAGGCACCTGCAAACTGGTTTTGGAAGTATCTGGTGAGTCACGAGGACTCAGCAATCCCATTACCATGGGTATCAAGACTAGCAAAACTTAATGGGTAAGGAAGGGGTAAAGTGGTGAGGTTGCAGCAGCGGCTAAGCATGATATGGTGGCTAACCAATGCAAATAAGAGCGAGAAGAGAACAAGCGGAACGGACGTGAAGCTAGCAATGATCAATAGGTGATCCTGAACACCTACTTACGTCAAACATAACACAGAAACCGTGTTCACTTCCCGGACTCCGCCGAGAAGAGACCATCACGGCTACACACTCGGTTGATGCATTTTATTTCGGATCAAGTGTCAAGTTGTCTACAACCGGACATTAACAAATTCCCATCTGCCACATAACCGCGGGCACGGCTCTCGAAAGTTTATACCCTGCAGGGGTGTCCCAACTTAGCCCATGACAAGCTCTCGCGATCATCGAAGGAATAGACCTTCACCCAGAAGACCCGATCAGTCTCGAATCCGTACATCAAGACATTTCGACAATGGTAAAACAAGACCAGCAAAGCCGCCCGATCGCCGACAATCCCGATAGGAGCTGCACATATCTCGCTCTCGTGGCAACACCGATAAGCGAAGCGTCTGAGAACCGACGTAACCCAAGTTGCCAAGGGATGGTCCCAAGACGGTGCTCTAGTTTGGACCAACGCTAGACAAGCACGGCCGGGGGCTATAAAAGATGACCCTCGAGAGAGCGACTCCCAAGGGAAAAATAGGTGGTGGTGAGGCAAATGGTAAAAGTCAATGTTGGGCCTTGCTGGACAAGTTTTATTCAAAGCGAACTGTCAGGGGGGTCCCATAAATCACCCGACCACGTAAGGGACGCAAAATCCGGGAACATAACACCGGTATGACGGAAACTAGGGCGGCAAGAGTGGAACAAAACACTAGGCATAAGGCCGAGCCTTCCACCCTTTACCAAGTATATAGATGCATTAATAATATAAGAGATATTGTGATATCCCAACATAAACCCTGTCCGCCATGGAGAAATCTTCAACTTCACCTGCAACTAGCAACGCTATAAGAGGGGCTGAGCAAAGCGGGAACATAGCCAAACAACGGTTTGCTAGGAATGGTGTCAAAGGTTAGAGGTTCATGGCAATATGGGATGGCTGGACAAACAGGTATTAGGTAGCGCAGCATAGCGAAAGAACGAGGCAACTAGCATAGCAATGATAGTAGTGAGATCCAGGGTAGCGGTCATCTTGCCTGAAATCCCGCAAGGACGAAGAACGAGTCCATGAAGAAGACAAGCGGACGTAGTCGAACGAATCCTCACAACTCCGGAACGAAACCGAAGCTAACGAGAGAAACAAACCGGAAAGAAGCAAACAACATAGTAAACAACCATCACATAAGCATGGCATGATGCACAATCAAGTATGATGCATGTCCGGTTTAAATATGCATGGCATGGCAAAGTGCAAACAAACAACACTACAAATTAAGTGGAGCTCAATATGCAACGAGTTGCATATTGACAAAACACCACAACAAGTTATTTAGTTCGCTCTCGTTTAGGTACACAACAATGTTAAATGTTGTTAAACATGTCAAGGGGTGAATCATAACAAAACTAGCTACCTAGGCAAGTTTAAATGAGGCCGGAAACAACGAACAACAAGTCCGGAAAA
Organism: Aegilops speltoides; assembly: GCA_021437245.1. NCBI lineage: Eukaryota > Viridiplantae > Streptophyta > Magnoliopsida > Poales > Poaceae > Aegilops > Aegilops speltoides. The sequence continues at coordinate 211,703,473 of CM038143.1, read as the reverse complement.
TCCCCATGTGCATATTTTAAGGTTTGGTACTGTTCTGTCCTAAAGCATATTTTATAGTTGTTAAACAGGAAAATAAAGTGCACCATGTTAAACTAGGCAAAATTCTACCCCATTTACATATAAAGTTTATTAAATTCGGAGTTACGGTTATTTAGTTATGAAATAAATCATTTTAGCAATGGCATTAGAGAAATTTAACAAACATCATTTTAAACATTTTAAACATGGATGAAAATGGCAAATTATTAATCTACACAATTTTCTGAGCATTTTACATATATTAAGTTTTTACATATGACGCACGGATTATGAGTTATTATATGCATGAATATGAGGGTCTAATCTGTAAAACTGCAGACTCTGGATAATTGGGCAAATTCACAGAACGGGAAAAAAAATGACATGGGCCGAAACTGCCTGGGCCACAACAGGAGAAAAAAAAAAGGGGCGCTGGGGTGGCCTCACCATGGGCTTTGGCCCGTTGGAGGAGGAGGCCGGCTCGGCTTGGGCTCGCCTTGGAGGCCGAAGGGGAAGCAGAGGAGGCCTGGCGGACTGGGCCGCGCTGCTCTTGGGCGAGGGGAGGGCCCACGAGGCCGGGCCGACGGGCGTTGCCCTCCTCCCGATCGGATCGGGAGCGAGGCACGGCGGCAGCGGCCAAGACCTTGAGGCTCCGGCGAGCCTCGAGGCAGCAGCAGACGGGCGGGGACGCCAAGATCGGCCGGATCCGGTGGAGAACGGGCGGGTCTCCGGGGGAACGGCGCCGACACGAGGACGGAGGGCACGGCCGCTGCGAGCAAGCGGCGCGCTGGGCAAGGAGCGGCGGCGGAGGACGGGCTCTACACAGGCCGGCGACGCGGCGGTGAAGACCATGAGGCAGGCGGCGGGACCGGCGATGTGGGGCTCGGCGAGGCCCTTCGCCGGGCGACGATGGACGGCATAGCGACGCGGAGGGCGAGCGCGGCCTTGAGGCGCGGGCGCGGGCCAGGCGGCGGCCGACCGGCCGGGAGGGCCTCCCGCGGGCTGCGGTGGAGGAAAGAGAGAGAGGGTGCGGGCGCGGGTGAGGTGGCGGTGTCTGGTTGGCTAGCGGCGGCGGCGGGGTGACGTGGCAGCCTGCTATTTGCCGGAGTGAGGTGGCCGGCGGACGCGTCCGGTCCAGATCGGACGTGTCCGGCGGCGCGGAGAGGAGCGGGGCTAGGGTTTCGGGGGGAAATGATCCGAAATTTGGAAGGGGAGGGCCTACTTATAGGTAGAGGGAGCTAGGAGAGTCCAAATGAGGAGCGGTTTTCGGCCACGCGATCGTGATCGAACGACCGAGAGCATGGAAGAGACTTAGATGGGCTTTGGGCCATTTTGGGAGGGGTGTTGGGCTGCACACAAAAGAGGGCTTTACGGTTACCCGGTTAACCGTTGGAGTATCAAACGACCTCCAAATGGCACGAAACTTGACAGGCGGTCTACCGGTGCTATACCAAGGCCACTTGGCAAACCTCGGGCCATTCCGAGAAAGTTTAATACCCACTCACAAGAGGGGAGAAGAAGGGGACGCCGGATGACATAGGAGCACCGGATTGCAAAACGGACAACGGGAAAAATGCTCGGATGCATGAGACGAACACGTATGCAAAATGAAATGCACAAGATGACATGATATGAAATGCAGATGATGACATGGCAAATGCAACACGCAAGCAAATGACATGGCAACGACGGCGAATAACTGACACACACCTGGCGCAACGGATCCGGGGCGTTACAACACTCCACCACTACGAGAGGATCTCGTCCCGAGATCTAGGATGGCACCGGAGGGATAACGGAAGAGGAAGAGAAGAGGTAAAACTAAGTTGCTTCTTTGACGAACGAGTGAAACCACGAACCTTGAGAGGTTGAGCAAAATGAAATGAAGAAAACAACGAAGATGAGCAAAGTTGAAAACACTCCGTTAGAAAAGGGGAACAAGGGATACAACGAGAACCAAGAGGTTTAGTGATAAGATAGATATTGAAACCACTCCGGTTAAAACTAGATAGAGAAGGAATAAGATTGATATAATTTGGGCAAAGACTCCATTCGTAAATGGAAGGAATTGAACATGAACTTGATAAGATGAGAGGATACATGATGAAATCAACAACACACTGCCTCCGGAATTGAAAGAATGGCACAAGGGGTAAGAAACATTACAAACCGCACTCCGGTTGAGAAGGGAGGCAAAACTTGATAAGATGAGAGAACTCGAATGAAAAGACGACACTCCGGCTAAACGGATAAGCAAGGAAAATTACATGATATTTACAAAATGAGATGATGGGTCGAAGAGAGTAACATCACAATGCCTCTGGAAGAAATAATAGAAGATAGATCATTGGAATAACAGAATGAAGAAGAAAAAACCAACTTCTGCCACAAATGAGCTTGGAAAGCATCCTTGCAAAGAAGAATTGAACGGAGTTGTTGGAAAATCAACAACGAGAAGCACAAACTTGTTGTGGGCTTATGTAAACATCTCAACACTTGAGGTGAAATTCTGCCACTATCAAAATCAATTGCTTGCTTGAGATTAACGAAGAGATGCAAGCTTGTTCCATCAAGATGGAAAAGAGATAAATTGGGTCATTAATAAGCACCAAAATAGCAACATTCCTTAGGGAATGCTTTAGGTGAAATGTAACACAAGATAACTCCAACGAAGAAGTTGATTGGACGAAAAGATCTCTTGAACGAAGAGAAAATGATGGATTTAAAATACCTCATTCTTGACAACATATGAATCATGAAACATGAATGGAAATTGTCAAGAGTGACATAACACCACCTTAAAAGATAAGATAAAAGGAATTGCACTTTGGAATGCAAGATGAAGAATACTTGAACTCCTCAAAACAAAACATGTGTTGAGCACCATGTTTATTTTAGAGTATAGCTTGGCGGGTCATAACTTCGAGAGAAATCTTGAAGAACAGTTGAAGAATGAAAAGAATCCTTGACGAATCACCATGTTGCCTCCATGAAGAACTCCGGTAAACAAAAGGAATGAAAAGAAAGAGAAATTGAAAACACAAGGTGAATCCTTGCAATGATTTAGATGGAGCTTCATGACGAGATAATGCGGAAAAACTTGGAACTCCGGAAAAGAAAAGATGAAGCCTCTCGAACAAAGAATTTGATATGATGAACAAGTAAGAGAGATCTTGAAAGAACCACCGTAAGAATTGAAAATGAACATAGCAAAGGCACAATTCACCGGGAAGAATTGGAAAATGAATGAAGATACTTGAGGGGATTTAGATACAAGAGAACGAAGAGAACATGAACTGATCAGAGGATATTTGAACGAATCACCGGTAAGATTTAGCAAATGAACGAAGGTACTTGAGGGTATTTAGATACAAATGAACGAATAGATCACGAGCTGATTAGAGAACACTTGAATGATGCACCGGTATGATTTGGAGAACGAGAGCTGAAAGCTTGAATGAATAATACTGAGATGATGGGCTTCAAAGAATGAAACTGAAAAGACTCCTAAAATGCTCCGGATGGGTGAAAAAGATTCTCACAATCGAAAACAATTAATAGAGGATGGCAGCAAGCTAGCACCATGAATATTCAAGAGAATGGACCAAGATTAAAGAGAAACTCTTCTTCGGTCTTCAAGATCCGAGAAATGACGACGAGAAACACCACCACGGATTGTTGAGACACTCCGGGAGAATGAAAAAGAGGAAAGGTTGGACCAAAGATGAAAAGAATTTGAAAGATCTTGGAGAAAAGCATTTGACTGATGAAAATTCATTCTTACGTCAAACTCCGAAAAGAATTTGAGAATGGCTCCGGAATAATTAGAAGAGTCAGGTAAGATCCTGGGAAAAATCCTGTGGGTTAGGGCCCACTCAAAAGAACACCGTTGAAATGATTTAAAAAGATATTGCACCGGTTGAATTAAATGGCTTGAATGAGATAGGAACCTCGAAACATCTTGAACGGATTGAGAATGGAAACACAAGTCTTGTAAGATATCTTTAGCACTCCGGAATAACAAATAGCGAGAAGTAGAATGATAATGAGGTGCTCCGGTATGAGAAGACATTGAAATGAGGAAAAGGTATGATCAACAAAACTTGACTTGAATCCACCGAAGAAGAAACAACAATGAAGGATGATGAACTTGAAACTGTTGAGCATCTTCATGGGAAATCACCGGATAAGAATATTGATTGAAAAGAACGAAGAGACTTCACATGAATAAATGGATATTTGATTAAGAAATCTGTGTCCTTGAAGAAAAAGGGTGGGAGGGCGGGAAAACAAAGGCAATTTGGGGAAGATGGAACAAACACCGTTGAGAAGAAATGATAATTGGTCTTGCTGATGGGGAGAATGATGGGATCCACTTGAAGAGAAGCACACCGGTTGGAAAAGAATTAACATGACAACCTCAATGATCAAGAAGGATTAACACTCACATAGAAATATGAGAACACCGTTTAGGAAAAAGTATGGATTCAACATTTGACATTGAAGCAACTCGAATACCACAAATAAAACAAAAACAAAGGATTTGGCTTGCAGAATAAGCCAGAACAAACATATGATAGAGATTTCGTCCGAAGTTTTCGTGGTGGGGCCTACACGGGCTCAATCGTACAGCACCATCATGTACAAGGCAATGCACATGACATACGAAGCGTCCCCGAGTCGGCATAGCCAAGGACTCTTTAAGACACAACGAGACCACTGTAAAACCAACCGTGAATAGGCGGACCACTAGACGTCGAACCCCAATTTCATATCATACATCCGTCGGAAAGATATCCTATGAGCTACTTGAATTCCCACCTATGAAACTCCCGAAACTTTCTGGTTATGCAATCTGGTGTTGGGGATACAGGGGAGCAATATATCTCACCCAAACTAACAATCCCTACATCCAGCTGTATCCATCCGTCAACACATAACCAAGAAACCCTCGGAAATCGTCTACCTCAACCTTCGAAAAGCATCCGTTATACGAGTCATGGCAATACTCCCGTACTCACCTCAGTACTGGGTTAGCGGGGTTATCTCACCAACAACTGCATAAAAGAGATTTTCGATGTCGGCGCATTAAACTCGGTATTCCGAACTGCAACGATAAAATTATGACGACAACACCTCGGAGCTCAACTCCCCGGGACACTGCCACAACCCCTAAATGTCAGGAGGCACCAAGAACAATGTTCTCGTCATAAGAATATCAGAACGATTCCAAGATACCCGCGTGATCCTAAAAAAAATTTTTAGTGAAATTTGAGAAGAGAAGAGTCAAATCTCTACGTCAGGATACCTCACCAGAAGGTCGAAGGGACTGGGGAGTAAAAAGAATTTCTAAACTCTCCGATATATATATAATCCTAAATGACTCAAAACATTTTTCTAGACACAACTCGGCCGCTAAAACGATCAAGCAGTGGGGCTCCTAAGGTCGGGGAAGGCTCTGATTACCAACTTGTAACGCCCTCGATACGGCTATATCTCCCACGTGTCGAAGCACGACTTAGAGGCATAACCGCATTGAAAGCAATGTCGCAAGTGAGGTAATCTTCACACAACCCAAATAATACATAAGGGAAAGAGATACATAGTTGGCTTACAATCGCCACTTCACACAAATACATAATTAAAGCATTACATCAACCAAATACAATCAAGGTCCGACTACGGAACCAAAATAAAAGAAGAAGCCCAAATGCGACAAAAGGTCCCTGATCGACCCCAACTGGGCTCCACTACTGATCAACTAGAACGAAACAACACAAAGGGCAAGATCTTCATCGAGCTCCTCCTTGAGCTTGGTTGCGTCACCTGCTCGGTAACATAGGCACCTGCAAACTGGTTTTGGAAGTATCTGGTGAGTCACGAGGACTCAGCAATCCCATTACCATGGGTATCAAGACTAGCAAAACTTAATGGGTAAGGAAGGGGTAAAGTGGTGAGGTTGCAGCAGCGGCTAAGCATGATATGGTGGCTAACCAACGCAAATAAGAGCGAGAAGAGAACAAGCGGAACGGACGTGAAGCTAGCAATGATCAATAGGTGATCCTGAACACCTACTTACGTCAAACATAACACAGAAACCGTGTTCACTTCCCGGACTCCGCCGAGAAGAGACCATCACGGCTACACACTCGGTTGATGCGTTTTATTTCGGATCAAGTGTCAAGTTGTCTACAACCGGACATTAACAAATTCCCATCTGCCACATAACCAGGGCACGGCTCTCGAAAGTTTATACCTGCAGGGTGTCCCAACTTAGCCCATGACAAGCTCTCGCGATCATCGAAGGAATAGACCTTCACCCAGGAAGACCCGATCAGTCTCGGAATCCCGGTACATCAAGACATTTCGACAATGGTAAAACAAGACCAGCAAAGCCGCCCGATGCGCCGACAATCCCGATAGGAGCTGCACATATCTCGTTCTCAGGGCAACACCGGATAAGCGAAGCGTATAGGAACCGACGTAACCCAAGTTGCCAAGGGATGGTCCCGCACGGTGCTCTAGTTTGGACCAACGCTTAGACAAGCACTGGCCCGGGGGGGCTATAAAAAGATGACCCTCGAGAGAGCGACTCCCAAGGGAAAAATAGGTGGTGGTGAGGCAAATGGTAAAAGTCAATGTTGGGCCTTGCTGGACAAGTTTTATTCAAAGCGAACTGTCAGGGGGGTCCCATAAATCACCCGACCGCGTAAGGGACGCAAAATCCGGGAACATAACACCGGTATGACGGAAACTAGGGCGGCAAGAGTGGAACAAAACACTAGGCATAAGGCCGAGCCTTCCACCCTTTACCAAGTATATAGATGCATTAATAATATAAGAGATATTGTGATATCCCAACATAAACCCTGTCCGCCATGGAGAAATCTTCAACTTCACCTGCAACTAGCAACGCTATAAGAGGGGCTGAGCAAAGCGGGAACATAGCCAAACAACGGTTTGCTAGGAATGGTGTCAAAGGTTAGAGGTTCATGGCAATATGGGATGGCTGGACAAGCAGTATTAGGTAGCGCAGCATAGCGAAAGAACGAGGCAACTAGCATAGCAATGATAGTAGTGAGATCCGGTAGCGGTCATCTTGCCTGAAATCCCGCAAGGACGAAGAACGAGTCCATGAAGAAGACAAGCGGACGTAGTCGAACGAATCCTCACAACTCCGGAACGAAACCGAAGCTAACGAGAGAAACAAACCGGAAAGAAGCAAACAACATAGTAAACAACCATCACATAAGCATGGCATGATGCACAATCAAGTATGATGCATGTCCGGTTTAAATATGCATGGCATGGCAAAGTGCAAACAAACAACACTACAAATTAAGTGGAGCTCAATATGCAACGAGTTGCATATTGACAAAACACCACAACAAGTTATTTAGTTCGCTCTCGTTTAGGTACACAACAATGTTAAATGTTGTTAAACATGTCAAGGGGTGAATCAAAACAAAACTAGCTACCTAGGCAAGTTTAAATGAGGCCGGAAACAACGAACAACAAGTCCGGAAAATCCCCATGTGCATATTTTAAGGTTTGGTACTGTTCTGTCCTAAAGCATATTTTATAGTTGTTAAACAGGAAAATAAAGTGCACCATGTTAAACTAGGCAAAATTCTACCCCATTTACATATAAAGTTTATTAAATTCGGAGTTACGGTTATTTAGTTATGAAATAAATCATTTTAGCATGGCATTAGAGCAATTTAACAAACATCATTTTAAACATTTTAAACATGGATGAAAATGGCAAATTATTAATCTACACAATTTTCTGAGCATTTTACATATATTAAGTTTTTACATATGACGCACGGATTATGAGTTATTATATGCATGAATATGAGGGTCTAATCTGTAAAACTGCAGACTCTGGATAATTGGGCAAATTCACAGAACGGGAAAAAAATGACATGGGCCGAAACTGCCTGGGCCACAACAGGAGAAAAAAAAAAGGGGGCGCTGGGGTGGCCTCACCATGGGCTTTGGCCCGTTGGAGGAGGAGGCCGGCTCGGCTTGGGCTCGCCTTGGAGGCCGAAGGGGAAGCAGAGGAGGCCTGGCGGACTGGGCCGCGCTGCTGGGCCGAAGGGGAGGGCCCACGAGGCCGGGCCGACGGGGGCGTCGTCCTCCTCCCGATCGGATCGGGAGCGAGGCACGGCGGCAGCGGCGCACCTTGAGGCTCCGGCGAGCCTCGAGGGCAGCAGGACAGCGGCGGGGACGGCCAAGATCGGCCGGATCCGGTGGAGAACGGGGCGGGGTCTCCGGCGGGGAACGGCGCCGACACGAGGACGGAGGGCACGGCCGCTGCGAAGCGCCGCCGCGAACAGGGCCAGCGCGGCGGAGGACGGGCTCTACAGGGCCGCGGCGTCGCGGTGAAGACCAGCGAGGCAGGGCGGCGGGACCGGCGATGTGGGGCTCGGCGAGGCCCAGTCGCCAGCGACGATGGACGGCATAGCGACGCGGAGGGCGAAGCGCGGCGGGGAGGCTGGGCGCTGGGCAGGGCGGCGGCCGATCCGGCCGGGAGGGCCTCCATGCGGCTGCGGTGGAGGGAAGAGAGAGAGGGTGCGGGCGCGGGTGAGGTGGCGGTGTCTGGTTGGCTAGCGGCGGCGGCGGGGTGACATGGCAGCCTGCTATTGGCCGGAGTGAGGTGGCCGGCGGACGCGTCCGGTCCAGATCGGACGTGTCCGGCGGCGCGGAGAGGAGCGGGGCTAGGGTTTCGGGGGGAAATGATCCGAAATTTGGAAGGGGAGGGCCTATTTATAGGTAGAGGGAGCTAGGAGAGTCCAAATGAGGAGCGGTTTTCGGCCACGCGATCGTGATCGAACGACCGAGAGCATGGAAGAGACTTAGATGGGTTTTGGGCCATTTTGGAAGGGGTGTTGGGCTGCACACAAAAGAGGGCTTTACGGTTACCCGGTTAACCGTTAGAGTATCAAACGACCTCCAAATGGCACGAAACTTGACAGGCGGTCTACCGGTGCTATACCAAGGCCACTTGGCAAATCTCGGGCCATTCCGAGAAAGTTTAATACCCACTCACAAGAGGGGAGAAGAAGGGGACGCCGGATGACATAGGAGCGCCGGATTGCAAAACGGACAACGGGAAAAATGCTCGGATGCATGAGACGAACACGTATGCAAAATGAAATGCACAAGATGACATGATATGAAATGCAGATGATGACATGGCAAATGCAACACGCAAGCAAATGACATGGCAACGACGGCGAATAACTGACACACACCTGGCGCAACGGATCCGAGGCGTTACATCATGAGCCACCGGTAAGATTGAAAAGAACGAATGAATTAAAATGACAATCAAGGAAAAAGAATCTTGAACAAACCACCGTAAGAATTCGAAAATGGCTGATGAAAGAGAATGAATCACCGGGAAGAATTTGAAGAACCAAAATGCTAGAGGGGATTTAGATGCAAAAGAACAAAGAGATCGTGAGCTGATAAGGAACACTTGAGCGAACCACCGGAAGAATATTGAGACGAACGAAAGGGCACAGATATAGAATAATTGGAGAACGAATCTGAAAACTGAGAACGAAGAAATCTTCCGAAAAGATGGCCTCCGGATGATCGAGAGAGAAAGCAACTCCTGAAATGCTCCGGATAGATGAAAAGAATTTGCATGACTTGAAACAATTTGATAGGATAACATCGAGCTAGCACCGCGAATCTCAGGGAGAACGGACAAGATTTAACAGAAATCTTCTTCTTTGGTCTTCAAATGATGACGAGAAACACCACCAAAATTACTGTGGTACTCCGGGAGAATGAAAAGCGACGAGATTGGGCCAACAATGAAAAGAATTTGAAATTGATCATGGAAAAGCATCTGACTGATGAAATTCATACTTACGTCAAACTTCAAAACGAATTTGAGAATAACTCCAGGAAATTAGAAGAGTCAGGTTAGATCATGGGAAAAGACCTGTGGGTTAGGGCCCACTAAAGAAAACACCGTTGGGAAGGGATCTTGAACAGATAAAAGAAGCACCGGAACAATTGAAATATTTGAATGAGGTGACAATCTTGAATTAATTGGAATACAGACGAATCTCCTGAGATGTCTTCCGAACTCCGGAATGATAAACTGGCGAGAGGCGAACGAGCGGGGAAAACACTTGATCCAAGGAAAAGAATATAATATCTACCGAAAAAAAACTAGAATTTAATCCACTGGAAAGAAAAAGAGATGAAGAATGACGAACTAGACAAGAAATCACTGGTTGAAACAACTGACGAAAGACTGAAGGGGTTCCGCATGAATGAAATTGATGCTCGAAATAGACTCAGACTCCGGGAAGAAAAGGGTGGGAGGGCGGGAAAACAAAGGCAACTGGAAGGGGAAAAACCGATGAATAACTTGAAGAGAAAAACACCGGTTGAAATCATTGAGGAAAGAAAGCAAAGACTTCGCACGAGTAGGATGGATACTAGATTACGGACTCCGGTTCTGAGAAGAAAAAGGGTGGGTGGGTGGGAAAAACAAAGACAACTTCGGACCGGGAAAAACAATGACATCGGAGGAAGAACTGAGGATTGATCTCGCGAAAGACAAAAAGGTTCGAGTCGACTTGACGAGAGATGCACCAGACAAAAGAGGATGGATAACTCACGAAACTAACCACGTGATCCTAAAGAAAAATTTGAACGGAAAGAGGAGTAATTCAAAACACCTACGTCAAGATTCCTCACCAGAGCGACGAAGGGGCTGAGGAGTAAAAATAATTCCTACTCTCAGATATAACTAGACTCAGAAAACAGTTTTCTTCTAGACTCAACAACGGCCAAACTACACGATCAATGAAGCGGGCTCCTAGGGTCGGTCGAGGCTCTGATACCAACTTGTCACGCCCAAGATGCGACCCTATCCTAAAAGAACTCGAAGGTCCCACCAAGGATAGAAGCGCATCTTGAAGACGCTTTTGCAAGGTGGATATCATTACATCAACATTACATAATAGATAGGGATACATACATACGGCATACAATGCCACACGAATACAACATCATCTTACATAAGAGCACCATCCGACTACGGATGAAACAGAAACAGAAACTCAAACGACATCCACCCTGCTAGCCCAGGCTGCCGAGCGGAACCTATACCCTGATTGAAGAAGAAGCAGAAGAAGAACTCCAAAACAGGCAAACATCGCTCTCGCGTCATGATCATCGCATAACCTGTACCTGCAACTGTTGTTGTAGTAATCTATGAGCCACGAGGACTCAGCAATCCCATTACCATGGGTATCAAGACTAGCAAAGCTTAATGGGAAAGGAAGGGGTAAAGTGGTGAGGTTGCAGCAGCGGCTAAGCAAGTATGGTGGCTAACATACGTAAATGAGAGCGAGAAGAGAAACAAAGGAACGGTCGTCAAGCTAGTAATGATCAAGAGGTGATCCTGAACTCCTACTTACGTCAATCATAACCCAAAACCGTGTTCACTTCCCGAACTCCGCCGAAAAGAGACCATCACGGCTACACACGCGGTTGATGCGTTTTAATTCGGATCTGGTGTCAAGTTATCTACAACCGGACATTAACAAATTCCCATCTGCCACATAACCGCGGCCACGGCTCTCAAAAGTTTATACCCTTCAGGGGTGTCCCAACTTAGCCCATGATAAGCTCTCGCGATCAACGAACGATATTCCTTCTCCCAGGAAGACCCGGTCAGTCTCGGAATCCCGGTTTACAAGATATTTCGACAATGGTAAAACAAGACCAGCAAAGCCGCCCGATGCGCCGACAATCCCGATAGGAGCTACACATATCTCGTTCTCAGGGCAACACCGGATAAGTCAAGCTACGAGTAAAACCAGACCTCGAGTTTCCTTGAGGGGGCCCCGCAGGCTGCTCGGTTCGGACCAACGCTTAGAGAAGCACTGGCCCGGGGGGGCTATAATAAAGATGACCCTTGGGTTAATTACTCCCAAGGGAAAGGTAGGTGGTGGTGAGGCAAATGGTAAAACCAAGGTTGGGCCTTGCTGGAGGAGTTTTATTCAAAGCGAACTGTCAAGGGGGTCCCATAAATCACCTGACCGCGTAAGGAACGCAAAATCCGGGAACATAACACCGGTATGACGGAAACTAGGGCGGCAAGAGTGGAACGAAACACCAGGCATAAGGCCGAGCCTTCCACCCTTTACCAAGTATATAGATGCATTAAAAATATAAGAGATATTGTGATATCCCAACACAATCCTGTCCACCATGGAGCAATCTTCAACTTCACCTGCAACTAACAACGCTATAAGAGGGGCTGAGCAAAGCGGTAACATAGCCAAACAACGGTTTGCTAGGAAGGTGTCAACGGTTAGAGGTTCATGGCAATTTGGGAGGCTTGAAGAACAAGTTATAGGATGCGCAACATAGCGATAGAACGAAGCAACTAGCATAGCAATGATAGTAGTGGGATCCCGGGTAGCGGTCATCTTGCCTGAAATCCCGCAAGGAAGAAGAACGAGTCCATGAAGAAGATGAAGCCACGAAGACGAACCACACGTAGACGAACGCATCCTCATTATCGCAACGAAACGGGAACTATCGAGAAGAAGCACACAACATGGTAAACACACCACACATAGACAAGACATGATGCACAACAAGCATGATGCATGACAAAGCGAGATGAGGCTACTCATGGCAAGAGATGATGCAAACAAGAACAACACATCAAGGCAAGTTTAAATGAGGCCGGGAACAACATATAACAGTTCCGGTAAGTCCTCATATGCACATTTAGAAATTGGTCCAGAACTGAATGAACCTTATGTTCAAGTTGTTAAACAGCAAGTTAAGATGCACCAAGATGATCTACACGAGATTCTAGTCAAGTTACATATAAAGTTCATTAGATTCGGAGCTACGGCCTAGAAGATATGAGCAAAACAAGTTAAACATGGCATTGATGCAAAATGCATACAAACATCAGCAAACACCTCAAAACAAGGATGCAACATGAAAATAAGAAGCTACATGCAAATCTAAGCAAGTTTCATATAGAGCACACTCAAAACGGAGCAACGGTTCAACACATACACTCTATACAAGTTATAGCAACAATCTGTCCATAACAGCAACTAGGCATCTTACAAGCATCAAATCAACAAGCTACAGCACCCCAACATAAGAACAAAAGGCATGAGCATGAAGTACAGGTAAAGCATGACAAGACATGAACACTGAGCTATCTCCAGAAAAGACTAGAACATGCTCAAAAGGACATGGGAAGATTGCAAATAATATCAGTTTCAGACTTAGCAGAAATAGCATAAGGTTGCAATGTTTAGAGCTATCAAACAACATGTTACAGGAACTTATCATGGCAAACAAAGGCATGGCATGAATCTACTAATTGCATAGAACAAAAGTCCCTTACTGACCATGAGCCAAAAAGGATCAGAGGATAAAATGGCACCCATGTAAACATGGCAAAAGATATGATAGATTCATACATGGCAGGAACAACAGTAAGTAGGCATGTTGGTGAGCTTGAACCACTCACCACAGGGCAATACATGGCATGGCAAGGCAACCAACAATAAGAATACATGTTTATGAAGCTAAGAATGGCAAGAGCAAGTTCATAGGGTGCATGGATCACTAGCAACAATCATGGCAACATTGAACATAATGTTAACAGGCTGACAGCAACATTATTTAGCACCTTTGGAGCAAGATATCAACAAGCTACAGCAAGATATAAATGCAACCAGGGGCATGAATCGATAGAGCATGACATGTACAACAAAACATCCTTAGTGAACATCTCCAGATTATGCATAGGATGACTTGTAGTAGCAGGTTAACATAGCAACAAAATATAACAGAAACAGCCTAGCAAAACAGCAACAGCAAGTACCCTACTTCACGAGCTCGATGCACTCAGTACAAGCATCACAAAAATACATGGATGGCACCACTGGAAATATGGCATAGCATATATCAAAACACATGTAGACATCAACCTCATAGGATGCACAAATCAAACATGGCAAAAATGACAAATGAGCATGTTATAACAGTTTCAGCAGGTTAACATCATATAGCACTCTTTACAACGATGATTCAGGCATCAAGCTGGACTCAAATGAACATGATGCAATGGAATGAAATGAATTACACATTGAGACGAACAATTTAACATATTACACACATGAAACGGAGCAGTATGCAGCATGTTATGATGCGATGAACATGGCATGATTATGCAAAATATCTCGGGACTTGGCAGAATTTCACCACCTCGGGGGGAAAGTCAACGGCGGCGCGGTTCACGAGGATGGACGGCTCGCTGGAAAGGACGCCGAAGAAGGTAGGGGCGGCCCCGGCGAGGCAGATCCGGGGCGGATCCAGTCGGATCTCGCCGGATCCGGGCGCGGGCTCCGAGGGGCGGCGCCGGGCGGCGAGCGGCGATAGGGCACGACCTCGAGGTCGCCGCCGACGATGGCGAGGCCGCGGAGGGAGCTGCGGCGGACATGTCCGGGCGGCGGGGGAGATGTGTCCGGTGGCACAGAGTAAGAGGAGGCTAGGGTTTGTACTGCGAATTTCGGGGGATGAGACTTATTTATAGATAGAGGGAGCTAGGAGTGTCCAAATGAGGAGCGGTTTCGGCCACGCGATCGTGATTGAACGACCGAGAGCATGGAGGGGAGTTTATTGGGTTTTGGGCCACTTTGGAAGGGGTGTTGGGCTGCAAACAAAAGAGGCTTTTACGGTTACTCGCTTAACCGTTGGATTATCAAACGGACTTGGCACGAAACTTGACAGGCGGTCTACCGGTGCTATACCAAGGCCGCTTGGCAAACCTCGATCCATTCCGAGAAAGTTTAACACCCGCACACGAAAAGAGGCAAAAGGGGAACGCCGGAGGACATAGGAGTGCCGGATTGCAAAACGGACAACGGGGAAAATGCTCGGATGCGTGAGACAAACACGTATGCCAATGCGATGCACATGATGACATGATATGAAATGCATATGATGACATGGCAAAGAGCAACACGCAAACAAATGACATGGCAACGATGGCGAATAACTGGCAGACACCTGGCGCAATGAATCCGGGGCGTTACAGGGAGCTACGGCGGGCAAGCGGCGGCTGCCACTCATGACTCTTGACTCCTGCAGCTCCTGAATGATCTCGCTGACGAACTCCCGAGGGTTTGGCCCTTCTTACCTTGCTCCTTCCTGAGGGAAACGTGCGTTGAAGCACGCATCCAAGTGGTGCCTGAGCGCCTCCCTCGTGATCTTAGCAAAGTCGATGGCCCTCCAGGAGAGAGCCCCTGAGCCTTGCTCGAGGAGGGCGTCAGGCGCGCCTTCCTATGCGACAGAAGGAGGTACCCCTTGAACAGGCGTGGACCCTGAGGGGCCTGCCTCCTAAGGGGTCGGGCCAGGCAATGACTTCTTCTTAGGAGCAGCCTCGGGAAGCCTCCCGCTCCTGTGATCTGGGTCTTCAATTGATGCGGCTTGGAAAGCACGCTCCAGATAACACACAACGTCTCTCTCTTCACAAGGCATCGTGATGACTCCACCGCTTCCTGGAATCTTGAGGACATTGTAACCGTGATGGGTCACGGCCATGAACTTGGCAAGGGCTGGGTACCCGAAGATGGCATTGTACGGTAGGCGGATGTGAGCGATGTCGAAGTCAATGAGCTCGGTGCGGTAGTTGTCGCGCTTCCCGAATGTAACAGGAAGGCGGACCTGCCCTATCGGAACCGTGGAACCATCAGTGACTCCTGAGAAAGGCTTGGTCGGCTGCAGCTGATTGTAGGGCACTTGGAGATTGTTGAACGTCTCGGCGGATAGGACATTGAGCCCTGCTCCACCATCGATGAGGGTCCTGGTGACTTGCACATTGCTGATGATTGGGGAACAAAGCATCGGGAGGACTTCGGCTGTGGCTGCGCACTTGAGCTGATCCACTAAGCTGAACGTGATAGCGCACGCTGACCACCTGAGAGGGCGTGTGGCCTCAAGCTTGGGGAGGACTGCATTCACTTCGCGAGCAAACTTCTTGAAGATGCGCTGAGAGGCTGGGGCTTGAGCGCTGCCCAAGCTGCAAGCGATTGCACGCTGCTCCTGGAAGCCTCCAGCCCCCTCGTCCCGATGATGGTCTTCATTCCTCCTCGGCTGTGGTGGCAGAGGAGGGAGGCCCGCGTTGCCTTGTGGGCGATCCTCGCGAGGCTGATCCCTCCAACCCCCCTCGCGAGGTGGGTCCCTCCAACCTCCCTCACGAGGCTGGTCCTGCCAACGGTCCTCGTGAGGTCGGTCACGCCACCCTTGGCGAGGGCCACGGTCCTCCCATCGTCCTCTATCTCTTCCTCCTCCTCCTCGGCCATAGCCCCGGTCGCTGCGCTCGGGGCGTCGGCCGGCACACACGTCTCGCACGGCCCTGAGCTCTTGGCATTCATTGGTGTTGTGGGTGTGGAGGTCGTGGTACACGCAGTACTGGCTGCCCTTGGATGACTCAGGCTGATCCCTGCCGCGCTTGGTGTCCGGCTCTGCTGCAAGCACGACAGCCCCCTTGCGCTTCACGTCTTTGGCCTTGGGCTTCTTCTCTTCTGGGTCAGCAGCTGGCAGCTCGAGGAGGGAAACGCGCCCTTCCTCAGCCCTAGCACACTTGGTCGCCAGGTTGAACAGCTCCAGGGAGGTGCACAGGTCCTCATGGATCGCAAGCTCCTCCTTCATCTTGACGTCGCGCACGCCGTCGGAGAAGGCCGAAATGATGGCCTCCTCAGACACCTTGGGGATCTTAAGGAGAGCCTTGTTGAAGCGTTGGATGAACTTCTGCAGGGTCTCTTCCGGCTGCTACTTGATGCGGCGCAAGTCGCTCATGGCCGGGGGCCGGTCGCGGGTGCCCTGGAAGTTGGCGATCAATCGGGTGCGCATCTCGTCCCAGGAGGATATCGTGCTAGGAGCCAGGTTCAGGAGCCAGGTGCGGGCGCCGTCCTTGAGCACCATGGGGAACCAGTTTGCCATGACCTTCTCATCCCTGTTGGCGGCTTCGATGCCCAGCTCATAGAGCTGGAGGAACTCCGCAGGGTCAGCCGTGCCATCGTACCGTGGGGGCAGGTCTGGCTTGAACTTGCCCGGCCAGGCCACCCTGCGTAGCTCGGCGGTGAAGGCACGGCAGCTGCGATGGCAGGGAGGCCTTGGGTGACGGAGAGCTTGATCTTGCGGGTCTCTGTGCGCTGTTGCAAGGTGCAGCGGAGGGTCTTGATGCGCTGGGGCAGGAGCACGTTCGTGCCGGGCCGGTGTGGGGAGCACACGGGCGGCTTCTTGGGGTGTGCTGGCGCCGGGTGGAGTGGATTCCACCCAGCGGCCACGTGCCTTGGGGCCAAGGCGCCTTCTTGAGGGGGAGGCGGTTGAGGCTCCCCGAGCTCGTCGCCCGCCTGAGGCGGGCGCGTGCAGCGAGAGGGGCGGCGAGGGAGCCCAGCGCGCCGACGAGCTCGGTGATGCGGGCGAGCCATTCGTCGTAGAGGTCGTCGACGGGACGGTAGTACAGGAGCTCCCGCGCCAGGAGCTGCATGGCGTGCGCGTCCGCAGGAGCGCGACGGGCGTGGGAGGAGGAACCGGCTGGAGTCAGTGACAGGGTGGAGGTGCGGCCTTCTCGCCGCACCGGCGATCTGAGGACAATACTGCTGCTCGTTCCCCGCCAGGCGATGGCAGCGTGGCAAGCGGCGACGGGAACGGCGGGGGCGCCCGCCAACGGGGGCCGTCTGGGCGACGCGAGTGGCGAGAGCGGCCCGGCGCTCGGCGCGGGCTCGACGAGTGTCTGACATGGATGGGATGGGCGGCGAAACACAAGGCGACGGATAGCAGATTCCGGCGCACCCCTACCTGGCGCGCCAAATGTCGGATTTCGGGTTCCGGAAGACCCTCAAGGTTCGAACTCTGGGGTGCGCGCGGAGATCACACCCCCTGCCGACCCATGTCTCGTCGCCTCGCAAGGATCTAAACTACACGAAGAACAACACAGAGGACACGAGTTTTATACTGGTTGAGGCCACCATTGTGGTGTAATACCCTACCCCAGTTTGTGGTGTGTGGATTGCCTCGGGGGTTGATGATGAACAGTACAATGGAAGAATAGCCTCGTGACGATCTGTTCTTGGTTGGAGCAATGAACTGCTAGGGGAGTTCAGTCGCCTCTCTCTCTCTCTCTGTATCAGATGCCTCTAGTCTCCTCCATCTGGAGATGCGGATCCCTCTACCCTGTGGGTGGCTAGTCCTATTTATAGGCGAAGGCCTCGGGCCTCTTCCCAAATACTGAGCAGGAAGGGCGCCAACAATTGGCCATTTTGAAGGGGAACATCTAGTACACTTATCCTGACGAAAGTTGGTCCTCGCCTGCCAAAGACCCTGACGATGACGCCGGCTTGGGCTCCACGATGACCTCCGTCCTGCCGTCCTACTGGTCTTGGTCTTTTTGCACCGAAATGGTTGCCTTTGCTTGATACTCTCGCCTGCGCTTGCCCCCTTTGCACCAAGGTGGAAACAAGGACTCTGCGCAGGCCGGCGCCCGCCTGGCGCCCGCCTGGCCTTGGTCGTCATGGCTTACGTCATGGGCACCTCGTGAGGTACCCCGCCTTGATCTCTCCGCCTCCTCGCGAGCCAGCCTGACGAGGCCGTGCCCGAGGAAGCCTCCTGTCGTCGGCCCCGCGAGGCTTGGCCCCTTGCGAGGGTCTTGAGCATGTGTTGATGAAGATGGGTCGTACTGGGCCACTCCTTGAGCCACGCCGCAGGCCACAGGCAGGCAAGTCTGGGTACCCCCATTCCCAGAACACCGACAACCTCCCTTCGGAGCAGGGCCAACATCCTCCACACCTTGCCGGACGACGACGAGGCCTATGTCGTGGGAGAGGAAGAGGACTCGCCCGTGATCCCGAAGAAGGACAGGCCGGCGCTGATCTCTCGAGGGGCTACTCCGGCCTAGGCACCGCCCGAAGCTGTCTCCAGCCCTTCTGGTGTGCTCTGTTGTGCCCCTGGACCTCTCGAGACTGAACCCCATACCAAGAGGCTCTGGTGCTTTAAGCTCGGCAAGAGATCGGTGGCCTACGCCATGATTGACCAGCAAGTGCTCGAACTCCGTCTTGTTCTTGTTTTTCGCTGCCCAGGCTTGACATTCTCCATCACTTGGTTAGGCCGCCGATGTGGCAAAGAAGAAGAAGGGGGACATGGTGGCTCCGCCTGCGGCAGGCTCATCTGCTGCGGCCGCACCTTCGCCAGTGGGAAGGGGAGGCGGTGAGGTTCGCACTTCCCCTGCCCGATCGTCCTCACGAGGCCGTAGGAGCGCTCTGGCGGGGCACCAACCCCCATGGCCCTGCTGGCTCCGGAGGTGCCGGCGTCTGATGTTGTTGCTGAGGTAGCCAAGACTCAGGAGCCCCCAGCCTCCCAAGTCGTGGTCACGCTGCCGCCTCCTCCTCCTGCGCCAATGGTTCCAAATTCTTCTATCTCCTCTGCCGTCTTGGACAGTGCCCTTATTGAGCCGGGCCAGCTGCGAGAAGACCTCCATGGCGCCATCTCCCACCTAGTAGCCGGGCGCCTGGAGTTGCTCTCTGGCTGGGTTCACTCTGATACCTCCGTTTGAGCGGCGCTGAGTCGGGCCACGGCAGCTTCTAAGGAGGAGAAGCAAGCCGCCACCCAGGCTGCAGCCGCCCGCGATGCCGCGCTGAAGGATGCCACGGTCGCCCAGGATCGTTGCAAGGCGCTGGAGGCCGAGCTGCAGAGTTTGCGCGACGAGCTCACCAAAGAGGCTCGCGACCGCCAGGCGAAGAAGGAGGAGATGAAGGCTCGGGAGGACGCCATCGAGGACCGCGACGCCGAGCTGACCGCTGAACGCAGACGGCTGGGGACGCTGGAGCAGAACATGAAGAAGGAGAGGGCCAAGCTGGACGCAAGGCAAAGGTCCTGGCCGAGGATCGCGTGGCCTTCGTGGATCTTGAGGAGAGATCTCGCAAGGAAGTGAAGACGTTCTACGAGGGCGGCTTGGAGAAGCCGCTCGCTAGTTGTGACGCCCCGAGACCGATGCGCCAGGTGTCCGCCAGTTATTCGTCGTTGTTGCCATGTCATTTGCTTGCATGTTGCACTTTGCCATGTCATCATTTGCATTTTATCATGTCATCATGTGCATTTCATTTTGCATACATGTTCGTCTCATGCATCCGAGCCTTTTCCCCATTGTCCGTTTTACAATCCAGCGCTCCTATCTCACCCGGCGTCCCCCTCTTCTCTCCTGTTGTGTGCGGGTATTAAACTTTCTCGGAATGGCCCGAGGTTTGCCAAGCGGCCTTGGTATAGCACCGGTAGACCGCCTGTCAAGTTTCATGCCATTTGGAGGTCGTTTAGTACTCCAACGGTTAACCGGGTAACCGTATAGCCCTCTTTGAGTTGCAGCCCAACACCCCTTCCAAAGTGGCCCAAAGCCCAGCAAACTCCCCTCCATGCTCTCGGTCGTTCGATCACGATCGCGTGGCCGAAAACCGCTCCTCATTTGGACTCTCCTAGCTCCCTCTATGCCTATATATACACCCCCCTTTCCAAATCCCGGATGATTTCGCCCCTAACCCTAAAAATTCCCCTCTCAGCCGCCGGACGTGTCCGCCCGCGCCGGACACGTCCGCCGGACGCGTCACCCCGGCGAATCACGTGCCGCCACGTCATCTCGCCGCCCCTCTCCTCCAACCGCGCCCTGCCACGTGGCCACCCGTCCCTCCGCGCCCGCCCTGACCCATCCGGCTCAGGCGCCAGCATGCCCTTTTACCGCCGCCGCCCGCCCGCCAGCCGCCGCCGCTCCCCCCTACCGCCGCCAGCCCACAGCGCCTCCGCCTTCTCCGCACACGCCCGCCGCCATCACACCGCCGCCGCCGCCGCTTCATGCGCCGCCCGCCGCCGCCTTGCCGCCGCGCCGCCTCCCGAGCCCGCGCCGCGGGTGCCGCCGCGAGCCGCCGCCCTCCCGCCATCTCGCCGCCCGCCGCGCATCTCGCCGCCGGGAGCTTCCGCGCCTCCGCTGCCGCCCCTCGCCCGGCGGTCTCGAAGCGCGCAGCGTGTCCGCGTACTGCCGCCCTCGCCGGCCCCGCCGTCCTCCCGTGCCTGCTCCGGCCTCCTTGTCGCCGGAGTTCCTCGCCGGAACCGCCTCCACCTCGCCGGTGTTGGGGGTGGATCAGATCCATCAGCCCGCCCAACCAAACGCCTCCGCCTGTCCCGGATCTCTCCGTCCCGGAACGTCCCCGTCCACTTTTCTGCGGAGGTGAATTTCCACTAAGTCCCCAGATTCTATCATTTTCATGCATTTTCATAGCATCACATCTCTGCATCCGTAGCTCCGCTTTGCGCGTGTGATATGTCAAACTGTTCGCCTCGACGAGTACATCATTCCATTCCATTGTGTCATTTTCATTTGAGGTCATCTTGATGCCCGAAATGCTGTTGGAAGAGTGCATGTAGTTGTTAATTTGCTAAAACTGTTATAACTTGCTGTTTTAACATTTTTGCCATGATTTATGTGTGCATCCTATGAGTATGAGCTCTACATGAATGTTGAAATATGCCATGCCATCTTTCCAGAGGTGTTGACCTTGTATTTTTGTGAGTTGTGTGCTGAGTGTATCATGCTTGTAAAGTAGGGTAGTTGCTGTTGCTGTTTTCCTGACAGATTCTGTTTTATTTTGATGCCATGTTAACATGCTTCCACTAATCATTCTATGCATAATATGGAGATGCTCTATAAACATGTTTTGATATACATGTCATGCTCTATCCATTCATGCCCTTGGTTGCAATTATAGCCTGCTGGAACATGTTCATTTCTTGCTCCAAATTTGCTTGAAAATGTTTCCTGAAGATTGTTTGCATGAGATTCAATTTTCACGAGGTCGTTGTAGTTGATCCGTGTATGCTATGACCTTGCTTGTGCCATGATTAGCTTCATAAACATGCCTTCTTACTGTTGGTTACCTTGCCATGCCATGTGTTGCTCTGTAGTGAGTGGTTCGAGCTCACGAACATGCCTACTAATCGTTGTTTCTGCCATGTTCAAATCTGTTATATAACTTGCCATGTTTACATGGGTGCCATCATATTTTCTGTGCCTTTTTGGCTCATGGTGAGTAAGGGTATTTTGATATATGCAATTAGTAGATTCATGCCATGCCTTTGTTTGCCATGATATGTTCCTGTAACATGTTGTTTGATAGCTCTAAACATTGCAACTTTGATGTTATTTACGCTAAAGTCTGGCTATGTTATTATTTGCAATATCTCCATGTGTTTGGAGCATGTTCTAGTGATTTCTGGAGATAGCTCAGTGTTCATGTTTTGTTATGCTTTACGTGTACTTCATGACCATGCCTTTTGTTATTATGTTGGGGTGCTGTAGCATGTTGTTTTGATGCTTGTAAGATGCCTAGTTGCTGTTATGGACAGATTGTTGCTATAATTTGTATAGTGTGTGTGTGTTGCACCGTTGCTCCGTTTTGAGTGTGCTCTATATGAAACTTGCTTGATTTTGCATGTAGCTTCATATTATCATGTTGCATCCTTGTTTTGGTGTGTTTGCTTGATGTTTGGGTGCATTTTGCATCAATGCCATGCTTAACTTGTTTTGCTCATATCTTCTAGGCCGTAGCTCCGAATCTAATGAACTTTATATGTAACTTGACTAGAATTTCGTGTAGATCATCTTGGTGCATCTTAACTTGCTGTTTAACAACTTGAACATAAGGTTTATTCAGTTCTGGACCAATTTCGAAATTTGCATATGAGGACTTACCGGAATTGTTATATGTTGTTTCCGGCCTCATTTAAACTTGCCTTGATGTGTTGTTTTTGTTTGCATCATCTTTTGCCATGAGTAGCTTCATGTAGCTTGGTCATGCATCATGCTTGTTGTGCATCATGCCTTGTTCATGTGTCGTGTGTTTACCTAGGTTGTGTGCTTCTTCTCGATAGTTCCCGTTTCGTTGCGATCGTGAGGATTCGTTCGTCTACGTGTGGTTCGTCTTCGTGGTTTCATCTTCTTCATGGACTCGTTCTTCTTCCTTGCGGGATTTCAGGCAAGATGACCGCTACCCTGGATCTCACTACTATCATTGCTATGCTAGTTGCCTCGTTCTTTCGCTATGCTGCGCTACCTATTACCTGTTTGTCCAGCCATCACATATTGCCATGAACCTCTAACCTTTGACACCTTTCCTATGCAAACCACTGTTTGGCTATGTTACCGCTTTTGCTCAGCCCCTCTTATAGCGTTGCTAGTTGCAGGTGAAGTTGAAGATATCTCCATGGTGGACAGGATTTTTGTTGGGATATCACAATATCTCTTATATTATTAATGCATCTATATACTTGGTAAAGGGTGGAAGGCTCGGCCTTATGCCTGGTGTTTTGTTCCACTCTTGCCGCCCTAGTTTCCGTCATACCGGTGTTATGTTCCCGGATTTTGCGTCCCTTACGCGGTCGGGTGATTTATGGGACCCCCGACAGTTCGCTTTGAATAAAACTTGTCCAAAGAAGGCCCAACATTGACTTTTACCATTTGCCTCACCACCACCTACTTTTTCCCTTGGGAGTCGCTCTCTCGAGGGTCATCTTTATTTTAGCCCCCGGGCGGTGCTTGTCTAGGTGCTGGTCCAAACCGAGCGATGTCCGGCGCCCCCTAGGCAACCAGGGTCTATGCCAACCCGACGTCTTGCTCATCCGGTGTGCCCTGAGAACGAGATATGCGCAGCTCCTATCGGGATTGTCGGCGCATCGGGCGGCTTTGATGGTCTTGTTTTACCATTGTCAAAATGTCTTGATGTACCGGGATACCGAGTCTGATCGGAGTGTCTTGGGTGAAGGTCTATTCCTTCGATGATCGCGAGAGCTTGTCATGGGCTAAGTTGGGACACCCCTGCAGGGTATAAACTTTCAAGAGCCGTGCCCGCGGTTATGTGGCAGATGGGAATTTTTTAATGTCTGGTTGTAGACAACTTGACACTTGATCCGAATTAAAACGCATCAACCGAGTGTGTAGCCGTGATGGTCTCTTCTCGGCGGAGTCCGGAAGTGAACACGGTTTCGTGTTATGTTTGGCGTAAGTAGGTGTTCGTGATCACCTCTTGATCATTGCTAGCTTCACGACCGTTCCGCTTGTTCTCTTCTCGCTCTTATTTGCGTTTGTTAGCCACCATACTTGCTTAGTCGCTGCTGCAACCTCACCACTTTACCCCTTCCTTTCCCATTAAGCTTTGCTAGTCTTGATACCCATGGTAATGGGATTGCTGAGTCCTCGTGGCTCACGGATACTTCAAAACCAGTTTGCGGTGCCTATGTTACCGAAAGGTGGCGCAACCAAGCTCAAGGAGGAGCTCGATGAAGATCTTGCCCTTTGTGTTGTTTTCGTTCTAGTTGATCGATAGTGGAGCCCAGTTGGGGTCGATCGGGGACCTTTATCGTCGATTTGGGGTTCTTCTTGTATTTTGGTTCCGTAGTCGGACCTTGATTGAATCTGGATGATGTAATGCTTTATTCATGTAATTGTGTGAAGTGGCGATTGTAAGCCAACTATGTATCTCTTTCCTTATGTTTTACTTGGGATGTGTGAAGATTACCTCACTTGCGACATTGCTTTCAATGCGGTTATGCCTCTAAGTCGTGCTTCGACACGTGGGAGATATAGCCGCATCGAGGCGTTACAAGTTGGTAATCGAGCCTTCCCGACCTTAGAGCCCCACCGCTGATCGTTTTTAGTGGCGAGTTGTGTCTAGAAAAATGTTTTGAGTCATTTATGATTATATATATCGGAGAGTTAGGAATTCTTTTTACTCCCCAGTCCCTTCGACCTTCTGGTGAGGTATCCTGACGTAGAGTTTTGACTCTTCTCTTCTCAAATTTCACTAAAAAATTTTTTAGGATCACGCGGGTATCTTAGAATCGTTCCGATGGTTTTATGATGACAACATTGTCTTGGTTGCCTCCTGTCATTTAGGGGTTGTGGCAGTGTCCCGGGGAGTTGAGCTCCGAGGTGTTGTCGTCATAATTTTATCGTTGCGATTCTCGAATACCTGAGTTTATCGACATCGAAAATCTCTTTTATGCGCTTGTTGGTGAGATAACCCGCTAACCCAAGATCTTGAGGTGAGTACGGAGTATTGCCATGACTTGTATAACGGATGCTTTTGAAGGTTGAGGTAGACGATTTCGAAGGTTTCTTGGTTATGTGTTGACGGATGGATACAACTGGATGTAGGGATTGTTAGTTTGAGTGAGATATATTGCTTCCTGTATCCCCAACACCGATTGCATAACCGAAAGTTTCGGGAGTTTCATAGGTGGGAATTCAAGTAGCTCTTAGGATATCTTTCCGACGGATGTATGATATGAAATTGGGGTTCGACGTCTAGTGGTCCGCCTATTCACGGTTGGTTTCTGATGGTCTCGTTGTGTCTTAAAGAGTCCTTGGCTATGCCGACTGGGGGACGCTTCGTATGTCATGTGCACTGCCTTGTACATGATGGTGCTTTACGATTGAGCCCGTGTAGGCCCCACCACGAAAACTTCGGACGAAATCTCTATCATATGTTTGTTCCGGCTTATTCTGCAAGCCAAATCCTTTGTTTTGTGTTATTTGTGGTATTCGAGTTACTTCAATGTCAAATGTTGAATCCATACCTTTCCTAAACGGTGTTCTCATATTGCTATGTGAATACTAATCCTTTTGATCATTGAGGTTGTCATGTTAATTCTTTTCCTACCGGCGTGCTTCTCTTCAAGTGGATCCCATCATTTTTCCCATCCGCAAGATCAATTCTAAGTTTTCTCAACGGTGTTTGTTTCATCCGTCCCAAGTTGCCTTTGTTTCCCCACCCT